>CM038594.1:13494972-13595207 GCA_021533255.1 Ceriops tagal
GAGAGAGAGAGAGAGAGAGAGAGAGAGAGAGAGAGAGAGAGAGAGAGAAAGAGAACAGACACATCTTATTGTTTGCTAGAGTTTAATCCAGGGGACATTGACTTGCCACTTGCCAACTCAGGATAGGAACAGATAAATAAATCAGTCTTATCCTATGTTAACAGAATCCCCATGAAGTAAGATGCGACCTTTTCAGACACTAAATAAAAGGTTGGTCCAATCTTCCTGTACTCTTAACCCCCTTTTGGTAGCCAGATGATACAAATAAACTAATAAACAAAGGAACAATAGAAAATATTGTGCGATTGGAGAAACTGGACAGGCCAGACCAGAAGTTTCCTTGAGGAATTAGAAAGTGGGGACAAGCTCATTTGCAACTACAACTCTCAATTTCTGACTGTGAAAACACGTTGTGCAGGACTGGAAACAATTTAAAGCCTCTAAGAAGGATAAAACCTTCTAACTACAAGATGGACAGAGAATGTTGCTAATCAACAACCATAGTTTCTGTTCCCCCATTGGCATCCTCTGCTCCACTCTTCTGCTCTTCTGTTACCATTCTCATCTCCTCCATCAAATTATTCTGATCTTCTTCTATAGTATTTTGCAGCTCCTCCACCTGAGAAACATAAACAAGCAGATGAGGGGAAAAGGGATGTATATATTCAAATCTATAATAGCAGGTGGCATAGCACTGTGGCAGTCAACAATAATATTTCCCTGTCACTTACATATGGAGATAAAAACGCTACAATTAGATTAGTCAGCTAAAATAACATAGAGAAACAATGAATCAAAACCCACAAAATCCATCAACACGGCATATTAAAAGGTACAGCATACATTTCTAGTTTCATGCAATCACAGGCTAATGACAGGAAAGGCAAAAATAAAAAAAGCATAAAAAACGTGCATGCTTTTGTCACAGGTTTGCTCTTATTCTATTCTATCATGGAAGGCTTTAGGTTAAATATTCAGTCATGAAATTTTGTGTCTGTGTAAACACTAAAAGTAAACGAAGAGCAAAGATGAAATACATTAACAAATGTAAGATCCCAATAAATTCAACCACTAATTCTAATGCTTGACTCACATTCTACTGTGACACAATAACCCGCTCCATATTAGAAAATGAAGTGATATATAATGTAGAGATATACAATCAAAATGTTCCATCAAGAAAACAAAAGTGTGTATCTTCAGGATACATCAAGAAAATGAAAGTGTGTATCTCCAGAATAAATCAGAAAATTGCATCCAGAATCACATGATTTATAGAAAACTGCAACATACCACATGCAATAATAGAGCAAACTGTTTCTTGCGAAGCTCCAGTAACCTTGAACCAGCTGTATTCTCAGCCTCCAGTGCCGCAATCTCTCTATCTAGTTCAGTTATGATCTTTTGTGTCTCAGATCTTGGTGGCTGCATGGCAATCAGTTTCCTGATGGCCTCACACTCCTCCTTATGCTGCCTTTCAATTTTACTCTCTTCAAGCTGCTTCTTTAAATCTTCTATGTCAGTCTCTGCCTGCAGAATCTGCCTATTTATCTCCTCTTTTAACTCATTGAAATTCTCCTTCTCCCTGGTGTTTGCTTCAATAACAGCTTTGCTCTTTAGGAGTGGGATTTCAAAAGTTGATAACTCCTGCAAGAAGGCTTTTGAGAGTCTGACACAATCATTATAGTTGTCATCATCCTTCTCGACCTCAATGACAAAGGAAGTGAACTTCTTCTGAAGCTTCTTTAATGGTGGTTCCCCCCTTGTTGTGGTTGTCCGAGTGAGAAGCCTATGTTTTATAATTATATCATCTTCAAGTGGGCCAAATGCATAGTTTGCTGCTACAGTTTCTCCTCTTCCAGAAACTTTCCTTCCTTTGGTCAACATCTGACACGTCAACTATCGTCTCAATGCTGACACAACAAATATGCGAAATTAAAAGACAAGTCCATTGCAATCCAAAGAGTAAATGCTTGCTCAACGACCCACAGATCCTTCAAGAAAACCACTGGCTCAAGGGTATTTAATGCCTATGTTTGTAACCCAAAACAAATGCAACCATAAGGGAACACTGAAGTTCAGTAAAATCATGACAGAGAACCCTCCAAGCATCATTCATGAGTCACATACTTGAAAACTACTGAGATGCTGTGAGAAACCAATTTGATTGCATGTCACCAACTATTGAATAGATATCACATGGAAAGCGACTGATTCAAACTTTCACCATCATTGATGAGGTAGTCATAAATAACTATAACACTGCACAACCACTTAAGAGGGGAACTGGCCTTTTAAGAAAACAACCAAACACACATTTTGAATTTCAGGAAAAAGCCAAAAAAATGAAGTGGGGAGAGAGAGCGAGAGAGAGAAAGAGAGAGTGTAAATTTATCCTTAATAACACGTGGATAACAATACGGCATGCAATTTTAAGGAATAAAGTGGAAAAATAATGTTGAGAAGAGAAGAATAAAAATTAGAAAACCCATGCACCCAATTCAAGCATAAAAACTGAAAAAATGAAAAATAGAAGCAAAAATGGAATTGCCACTCATCACAATCTTAACAATAAAAATAAAGAAAATCCAAATGATACGATGGTAGATCCAAAAACTGATTGTTGACTTGTAGAGCCAGTCTTCGTTGGACAAGGTGCTAGACAATTTATGCATTAGGAAAGGTGCTAAACAATTTATTTTACAGGTTTAAAACACTAGTGGTTTCTGAGGAAACTTTATGAAGGACTGACCCGTATCAACAGAAGAATTAGGGTTTAGAGTGATAAATCCCCTCCAAGTGGTAACAGGCAACCAACAGAAGATATAATCAAAGGTTATAACCCAACCACAACAAACATATACCACATAGAAATCATCATGCGAATTGGATTAACTGATAATAAGGAACCGAATGACACTAAACAAGGAAGCAGATTGAATACAATACAGCCATTTGCTCAACCAATAAACCACAAGTGAATTTCCCAATGGTAAAGGAATACAAATCAAAGCATACTACCACAAGGGGTTTCCTGAGGCTAAAATGGGTCCCGAAAGCGAAAGCTAGTTTCTTTTCTTCAAACCTAATCCAAGAAATAGCATCAAACACACGTGAACCAACCAAGTAAAAAACAAAGACTGTACCCAAATTACAATGGAGGGCATCCAACCCAGCTGGTTGCCCAAACCCTACAACAATTTTAGTTCTTTATGCTCTCAAATAGTATCAATATATAAAAATAGAACAAGCCAAAACACATAAAACCCAAAAAAAAAAAAAAAGGATTTAATGACCACAGCTATCAAATACTCACTGCCAAGACAATAAACATAAACAGAAAAACCAAAAACCAAAAAGGAAGACGAAAACGGAAACAAGATTACCCAGATACAGCCCCAACAAATGATCTGGGTTTTTCGCAACTAGAAGCTTGAGGGCTTTTGTGATGCGAAATTCCGTCGAGCAGACGATGATTTGGGGGCCGCTGGCCTTGAGATGGGGAGGATGACTAGAAAGCAGTGGACCGCGAAGAAGAAATTAAAAGCTAATAGTGTTTTATATATATATATATTAACACTATGATATTCAGATAACATAATAATTAAAGTTTCGAGTCGGACGAGCCTCAACTTGTGCACTAAATTATAGGACAACTTAAAAACAAATTCGGTTTACTTTCTATAGCTAAATTGTTGACGTGGTACTTTAAGTTCAAAATTTATTGATACTAAAATAACATTTTGAAATAATTTAAATTATTAATAATTAATAATTTAATTAGTATATAAAATTTTCTAATTTGGCTCATTACCCTTTGATTGACTATTTTAGGAAAGAGAATGAATGGTTTCACTTGTCTTGTAATGATATGCAGATTATAATAGCAAAACTCTGTCATTATAACCAGGCTAAAATTTTTAAGTTATAATGAAGTAAGTTTACAATTATAACAAGGCTCGCACAAAGTGGTCGAACACCAAAAATTGTAAAATTGAGTTCGTTTTCTTTTAGTTCTCGGCACTAAAATTCGGCAAAAAGTTTGGATCCTCCTGAGAACAATGCCACAATGGCAAAATGGCAAGTCTTAAGGACTTCAATAAACTATACAACTCATCGACACTAAAATTATTTTTAAAATTAAAAATTTTGAATTTGAGTCTTAGTCAGTATGATTTAATTTGATCGATTGAGTTAAATCATAGGCCGATGACCAGTTTGATTTATGAGACATGTATCGGTTGCGCCAAATTTTGCAACCACATAGATTTAGAAGCCACGTTAAAAATGGAGCTTCCACCTTAAACAGGAAATACATCAGCATGGATGCGCTCCAAGGTCTCGAAATCAAAGGGTTGTAGCATAAGGTTAGATGGTGAGAGAGATCTAAGTGTTTTACTTTACCATCGGTGTTTCTGTTGGTCTCCCGCAAAGATAATGATAAAATTCAGGAAATTGTGTATGGACTGCCTCCATTTATATACCACATCAGTCAGGATCTCCAAATAGCATACATCTAACAAACAGAGATCTTTCACCACGTTTTGTTGCAATCTCCAACACAAAGGAAATATACACATACAGACAACGAATTGCAAGAAAAGCACGTGATGCAACTCAGTGTATAAAATATAGAAAACCACTCTTGCACGAGCCACATGGCCACTAATGGATTGTCTGGCATACTAATATATTAAGGAAGCAATGGATGTTTTGCGCTTATTTCTCTGGGGAGCCCAGGAATCATATATTACATCTCATATGGTTAGATACAAAAAATGGCATCTACACCAGCAGGAAAGTCAATGGCTTCTTTGAAGACACTGACATTGCTTAAACTTCTTTTAACACTTAAAAGATCACAAGCGATACAAAGTTAGAACATCTCACTGGCATTTTAGTCCAGAAACAACCCTACTAAAGCAATACCCATGTATTGAAATAAAGCAGTCTCTCAGAATAAGGCTCTAAACCCATCAGAATTTCTATTTCTTGCTCAATTTATGAACTAATCTGCAAGAGCTATTGATCACAGGACACAAAATCTCCCTAAACCTTTCAAAAGACATCGCCTTTTTAAACAACCAAATCCCACATGCATAGCCGTTGTAAGCAAAATTCACACAACAATTTGAATATGAATAGAGTCCACAACGCCAAAATTTGAAACTTTTGAAGCGATAACAAAGACCCAGTTGAGATCTCAGCTGGAATGGCAGAATAAGAAAAGTTATCTGCCAGATGTCAGTGGTTCTGAAGGAGAAGGAGCAAGAGCGTTGATTGAAAGAACCACCCTCCCCTTTTTAATTATCTTGGGATGGAGAAGAGAGTTGGAACTTGGAAGTAATACTTTGGAAGGAATCTAATGCATGCCTTGCTTTCTTGAAAAAACTAACTCTGCAACTGTGTTGGAAGCAAAAGATCAGACGACCTCGGCGCTTCTTGATTTACCGGTCAATGTACAAAAGGCCCTCTCTAATCTCCATCTGCTGTCTAACTTACCTTCCTCTTTTTCTTTTTCCATTTTCTTCTACATTTCTTTCTTTTTTTTTTCTTGATAGTTTTGAAGACTAAAAGCCACCCTTTTTGGAATTATTTTGTTATTCATAGAAGTTATCTATCCTTTAACTTGTGGTGTTGATTATTGTTGTTGGTGCTTATGTCGTTACTATCTATTACGGTTACTGTTAGAATTATTATCAAATCATGATCAAATGACACTATGTTAAATTTACTCCTACAGTCTAACCAAAATTATGGCTAAAAAATGTCTTACTAAAATTACTAAAATCATGAGAATTATAGAGCTATGGATCGCATGAGATAAAGTTCCCTAAACCTATTCAATATTTTATAGTGATCCTAATCCATCCCAATTTTAACAAGTATATTATGATCCTACCACTTGTTTTAAGAGATTGATTTTGAACAATTATTGTTGGAGCTAGCTATTCTCTTGTATGACTCTAATCAACCCAAAAATTATTTTTTTCCAGGCAACGTGAGAACTGTTTTTCTTAGCATGTTTTTAAGCACTTTTAATTAAGTCATGGAAAAAACTTGATGGACACGGAAATAGATACACTAAAGGAATGAGTTAGTGCTGTTGGGATACTTACATAGCTTCCACTGCCAAGCCATTCTTTCCTCTCCCCACTCTTCGAAGGAAGGGACTGCGCTAGACTGTTGAGACCCGCAGTAAACAACATCAAAAAAGGGGACTCAAAGCTTAAAGTAAGGTACAAAATTTCTCACAACAAAGGAAAGAATGAAAGAAAACCAAAAGCACTTGGCTACGTTCTGACTCTAGATTTTGTCACTACATTTTGTACTGACTATGGATGTTCTTTGGTCCGTGCTACTCATAGAATGGCACCGGTCATGAATCGATGGTTTAATACAGCTTCTGCATTTGGCCTTTTCCGGAAGTCAGGATTTAGCATTGCCTACAGAGAAGCAGCAGCATTATGCTACACCATAATGTATGCAATATATACACATCTCCAATGTATAGGAAAGATAAGCTCAACAAATGAAAATGAAAATAAAAAATCAGCCGAGATGCTAAATTCTATTGGATGCAAGTAAGTTGGCAAGCACGTCCACTAAGTAGACAAAAAACAGATGCGAGAAAACTGAGTGGCACTGAAACCAGGGTATTACAAATAAGACACCAGGAGAATGTGTTACAGCGTGAACTCTAAAGTATGACCAACCTGAAGTAATTGCCAACCAGCTCGATCACCGAGATCCAGAAACTTGACAGCTTCATTCAAATGGTCATCTGCTAAACAATACCTGCATTCAGATATTTAAAAACAAGGGACATGAACCTTCAAAGGCTAAAACATAAATTGACATGCAAGTGACATCTTTGTTTGCAAGAATAGTGCCAAAGAAATAAAGAACTTTAGCATGATGGCCAAGAATGCTGTACTGCATATATCTGTACAATGTTTACAATAACAGATAATGCAGCAATTTCAGTAACGAGAGGAAAATAATCTAGCTTCATTTTACAAAGTATTAGTCAAATAATGCAGAAAGCAGATTCTCTGCAGGGTTGAGTTGTGGAACAGTATTAATTACTTGCTGCAGGTCCCCACTTTCCCTTAAGATACTTTCCTCTAACTCATAAACAACATTTCTCCCAAAATGATTAACTGAGAATATAAAATGTCATTTTTAGTTCTTGTACAGTTCAAATATGCTATAGCATGCAGCTTCTGTAATGGGCATTCTTAAGATGAAGTCAACTTGGCAAATGTCAAACCAAACCAAGAGAATTTACTGTCAACATATATACTTCCACTACTTTCATGATTGAGCAAATATGAAATCTTTTGCAAATCATCTTACTCTCTTGTTGCTTCAAGATCAAGGTGGAAAGTACTTTCGAGAAGTCTCTGCAAGGTTTTAAGAAAAATATTAGGTTCTGTAAAGGAAACTACTCATATATAAGCATCGACCTGTGCTTATATTTGCACAGCTATAATAAACATTCTGCCCATGCCTGTATGACTGTTACTTACTTGCAAAGAAAGACTATCCATGATGCCTGCTTCACAAAATGGAACAAAAGCCAAGTATGCAAAAAGAAGCCCTGCTTCATATCTATGGGAAAAAAAAAAGGAAATGAAAAGAGGTCAAAAAGGATTCAGAAGCTTGTAAAATCTGTGATAAAAACTAAGTTCTAACAAATTACATGTCATCTGCAATTCCGAAGGTCCTTTTCTCCATAGTTGAGAAGGCACCAGCAGCAGTTGCCCTTCTCCAAAGGCCTTCTGAAAGTGGTCCACGACCTTCTTCTAGATTTGAAACCCTGGAAAAGCAATGTTTAGGATATGAAAATGTCCTTGGGCATTTGAACCAGAGAAATATGCACTCAATAGTAAATGAGTCAAATGTGAAGCCTAAGCAAGCAGTAGTTTGGGGTCTATATTGAACCAAATCTTTGGGCTATGAAGTAGTGACAAAACCACAGTATCTTCTCATAAAATTACAAAATGGATAGCAGAAAATAACTTAAGAAGTAGAAGTAGGGTGTGTTGACATAAACATTGCAAACATCAGAATCAAAGTTATGGTTACTGAATGCTTAATGCTTTGTAAAATTAGTAATGCCTCAAATTTTACTTCAGATTTCCTTTCGATGAAACCAATTATCATTATGCTGCTTTCATCAAAAGATTCCCAAATAAATCTAAGTATTTGTAAGACACTGATATGTAAAAGCACCATTAATTTTGATGCTGAATTGCTCTACTGCTGCACATTGCACATATATTGTGATAATATAACATTTATGCATAGGTTGTCCTCAAAGTAACAATATGGGCTTCTGAAAGCCTGAGGTCTCATTGTAGGTATCTAAATAGAGGCATAGTATATATTAACCAATAGAGATTGTGATGCTCTTTTCCGAGGAAATAAGTCTTCATCTGTATGCAAATTTATCCAATTTAGAATACCAATTAAGAGAAGATGATCTTTTCAATTGATTGGCAACCTAAGTAAAATCTCTGATTCATAGCTTAGGCAAATAGTTAGGCCTGATGTGCTGGGCTTGTGGTCCATTTCATAATGTTGAGTGTATAAAGAACTAGTTAGAGATTAACTGTCTCCCCATAAACAACCAGCTTTCCGTGTGTCTGGGGAGATTGCACGTTGTCTATCCCTGTCAAGATCATCACTAAAATTTGGTTATTGCAAGAGCCTGCAAACAGACATTTGCAGGCAAAAAGTAATAACCAATTAACACTTCATTAGGAAATGGATGTGAGAGTGCTTCAATCATCAGCTTATTGATAAACATCCATATAGGTTGATCTGGCAGCCAAACAGAGCAAAATTATTGAGATGCGTAAAGCAAGTAACAAATAGGTTTAGTCACAAGGGAAAGTATATTTCATTTCAGGCATTCCTCCCCTCTTTTTCGGAGTGAAGGAGAAGAGAGAGGGGATGCTCTATTTTCACATTGAATCTCATGTTTGCAATTTTTTAAGTAGCATTCTTCTTCAATTAATCAAGCCACATTTTTGAGAGAGATTGATTAGCATATTAAAGAAGAATATGCCATTTCACATATCAATAGCAGTTCCTCATACCCATATCTGAGGGGAAATAGTAAACAAATAGAAAAGGTGCACCATGTTACCTAATATCAACAGAAAAGGCCAGATCCCGAAGTCTTGGAACTAAGTAAGCAGCATCTCTCTCCATTATAGTACTGCCATCAATAAAGTATATAACCTGGTCAGATGTTGCTAAGCAGACTGATCAAGCCTAGTGGCCTCATATGGAAAAAGAAGAGAAGGCGAACACTTCCACACACACTTGATAACAACAGAAGATGGTCCAAGACTCTGGTGTAATCTGTCATGGCCATGCATGAAGGCTAGACCACCAATAGCACCCTGGAGCAACTTGATAACAAAGTTTCTTCTTCGTTTTATTGTTTGCTCTTGTTCAAAACGGTTCCAAGGATTTTCTCCAGCAGAATTGCTTTTTAATATCTTTTCACTAGTGACTTTTGCATAGTCTGCCGCACTATAGTTGCCATCATTATGGAAAGCCAGCCACTGCACTGATAAGATTTCATCAATTTGTGCATGCTTGAAGCTCATGTGTTTAACTATGAAATCAAATGGAAACAGAAACACATTTCATTTTGGTGCTTAGTATGCTGTTTTTACAAATGAAACAAACAGCTTGCATAAAGAATAGATTCACATTATCAAGGCCCTTTTTTAATTTCAAATAGTGTATGCCAAACCTAATGGACAATTGGATGAGTTTTATTTTCCTTCAGATCCATGTCCTTAGTGAACCAAAGAGGCCCTAAGAAATTGATAGAGAGCTTTATGATTGATTGATCAGAGATACACTGTGTGATATTACATACCTGTTCCCCCATTTTTGTCTCAAATCCTCCCACGAGTATCAGGAGATTCTGACAGACGCCCTTTGAACTACTCTGTAAAAGTTGCTTGCAAAAAAGATCAATTAATATCATTTTTTCGACACCACATGGCGTCAAATTATAAATAAAATGGATGGGCAATTTTTCAGATAACAAATTAGAGACTTGTCAGAAGATTTATACAAAATTAATTATACCTGAAGTAGAGCATGTGTCTTGAGCTCATTTGCAGCCATCATATCTGCCTCAGCCCCCCCAGCTCGTTTTCCAGGATAAACCTTCATGGCAAAAACTTCAATAGAATGAAAAAAAACTCTCTGATTTTACCTGGCCTTAAATCAGCACAAAAGGAATATATTTGGGACAAATAAAAGAATGACTGGGTTCACAGTCTGCTCATGAGATGCATCAATATTCTTTGTGGTTCCATCATGCAATAGAAACAATACATGCCATTCTCATTCACTGATTGAACAAACGTCCAACAATAGAGAATTAACAAGGAAGCAGTTAATGGGACAAATTGAAGAGTGGCATGCTAAATAGAACACAGTATCCTTGGAGAACTAATCAGACCCTCAATGATTAATCCAAAACCTTTTGGCTCCTGTGAAAGCAAAGCAAAAATATGCAAAAGGTACTTTGCATACATTAGTACACTTCCTTCATGGGAAAAAACATTAAAGATCTACCAGAAGCTGTAAATTGGCCCACATCTACATTCTGTATCCCAGGGTCTCAGGAGTAATGGATGCCTTTGAACTCAAACATAGGTTCAACTATAAAGCAAGAGAGAGGCATATATCTGAAAGACAGAGAGAGAGAGAGAACAAAAGAATCATCAAGTGCTCCAAGAGAAAAGAAGTTGAACAAGTTAACGTAATTATACAATACTCATTCTTCACACATGTTTTAGATTAATCTCAGGCTTATACACCGGTGTTTTCTATTAGACAAATAAACGCATATCGCAATGCTGTGGGTGGCAATGAAGGAGCTGTTGATATTGGTAGGTCAGAGAGAGAAGCACACAACTTATAGCAAGCAATGATTGTAAAATATGGGAACTGCTACCTGTAACGCCAGAAATTACAGAAATAATCAGATGAAGTAAATAATGACCTTAAAAAGAACAGGAGTTCCTTTAAGTGGGCCTTGAGCTATCCTTCCTTCATAAATCCTGCAAAACAGCTGCCATGAATAGCATCACTATCAGTAAGAAGACACCTAGACAGTTCTACGTATCTGATCAACAGGACCAAAATAAATGCCAATGTAAAAAAAAAAAAAAAAAATTCATCTTTGAAATGCACCTGATCTTGACACTGCCTTCACCCACATCCTGAACTTTCAGGTTCCCCAGATTTCCAGGTAAATTTTCAACGTCCATTCCCAGTTGGTACCCTGAATAGCTTTGAAAAAGATAAAAAAAAAAAAAACTATCAACAAATCATTCAACTTAAAAACTTAAGTTATTAGGCGAGATACAAATTGTAAATCATGTATTAAAACTCTAAGATGTCCTCTCGCTCACATGAATAAGGGGCAAGTGCATTTTATAAATTCACAATTAAACAAATAAAATAAAACTGAGTGCAGTGTAATTTAAAAACTTTAAAAAGATCACATATTGTCTTCCACACGAAGACAATACCTCGTGACGTTCATGAATCCGTAGCTGCCAATAAGTTTCCCAACCTCAAACGAGTCCGGATCCGTAATCAGACTCGCTCTGCAGAGCCGAGTCGTCCGAGGTCGATTCAATGAGTTAAAACTCATGCGACTTGAACTGGTAAATGAGAATTTCCGATCTTGTAAAAAGGAAGAAGACGAAGAAGAAGGAGGAGGAGGAGGAGGAGGAGAAGGAAGCATCCAGGAAGAGAAGCAATCGGGTGCAGCGAGAAGCATGATGATTATTGTTGCTGCTGCTGGAGTTGGCCGTAGTCTCGTAGGGTTGTGATTGACTCTTCTGCTGCCCTTTCTGTTATCTGATAATTGAAATGGCGCCAATGGAGATAAGGATTGAAGAGGTTAAAGGGGTTATTTTTTATTAATTAATTAATTAAGATATAAATTAACAGCAAAATTGTTTTTACCTTTCTTTTTTTAATAAATGAGATTTTTTTAAAATAGTAATTCTGTTACTCTCTCTCTCTCTCTCTCTCTCTCTCTCTCTCTCTCTCTCTCTCTCTCTATATATATATATATATATATAGTTATTTATTTATTTTAATGTCCCTTACTTTTGGGATAGCATCCTTTAATGACTATTGAGTTTTAGTAATATGAATAACTTGTAGTTTCTCTTTTGCTTTTTGTATTATTTTTTGTGAAAAATGTATATATGCAATTGAATTTATTTTTTTAAATAATAGATATTATACTAAATAAAATGTATAATATTATGTGAAATTAATAATTATTTAGTTGCTTACCTAAAAAAAATTCATAAAAATATTTAAAATTATTATAAATAAAAAATTAGAAAAGTAATTCAAAATATAAATTACCTTCATTTAGTTATATTAATGGTAAAACATATACAAATATTTCAAAATACAAAAATGTCAAGAGAAAACTTTTATTTTTCTTCACTTCAAAGAGAAAATTATTATACTTTTATATGTATATATATATAGTATTCTTAATATAGATATAAATTTTGCTCCCACAAAACAAAGGTTCTAGCTAACTCACTCTAATTCATATATATATATATATATATTTTTTTTTTTTTTTTTGCATATTTCTTAGTCATAAAATTTTATCTCTTCTAACATTTTAATATTTCGGAATCTCTTGTTAATATTCTGATTTAATTATTTAAAATAGTTTCATATTCTTTCTCTATTCTAGCGTACAAGTGACATCAAAGTTGAATTTTGCACTGCAACTAAACAAAGAATTGGTCGATGCTACACAAGAACTCAAAATATCAGTCGCATAGGTATCTTTATCACTAAAAATTTAATCAAAAAGTGTGTTTATCTAATATTTTATTATGTGTATTTTTTTAATTTAAGTACATTTATTTTGTATTTTAAATTAATAGTTTTAATTTGTTTTTTTTTTTTAGATGTGCACATTATGCTATGTCCATGCTTATATTTTATAAAAATCAATTATTATTTCAAAAGTAGACCGGACTGTGAACAGCAGCGACCAAACTGACGGCTGAGACCAAGGAAGCTTCCTTCGGACAACTACCTAAACGAACAAACTCGGAATTTGCGGACCCAACAAAGAAGCTTCTTGTTGAACTTGACTTGTTGGTAACGGCACGGACCATTTCTAACTACATAAACCCCAGTTCCAATTTCAGTTCCCAATCCCAATTTCTACATTAGTTTCCGCCATGAACAGAAGTTGTTGGAAGCAAGCAAAAAGGGTTGTTTAAATCTCTTCAAAATCTAAAGACCAATCATGAGTTTCCAAGATCTTGAGGCCGGAAGGCCCTTGCTTCAAAAGCAGAAGCAAGACCCTTCTCAAGCCGTGGCATCTGGGATTTTCCAAATTAATACTGCCGTTATGTCCTTTAATCGCCTCATTAATTCGCTCGGAACCCCAAAAGACACCCTCGAATTGCGGGACAAGCTGTGAGTCCCATTTTATTCTCTCTCTCTCTTTTTCATCACATGCACGTATTTGTTCATTCTTGTTAACTCTTAGTCTATTGCGGTTCTTGTTTATTTCCTGTTTCTGATAGGGTTTTTGGTTGTGTATTGCTTAAAATTGCCCAGATTACTGAACAATGTATTTCAACGTCTTTTTGGTATTTAGTACGTTTAGTTTATGAATTTATATCTTGATATGAACTTGTTGCCCTTTTACTTCGAAATTCGTTTTGTATTGATTCTTGGTTTTATTCTAAGGTTCAACGTGTGAATAAAAATGGTTGTTCTGATTCGGTCTCATGTCGGATTGAATTGCTGGCAGGCACAAGACGAGGCAACGCATTGCTGAACTGGTGAAGGATACCTCGACTAAACTTAAACAAGCCAGTGAAGCGGATCACTATGAAGATGTTAATGTGAGTGCAAGTTTTCTAGTGCTTTGCTTTTGAAGAGGAAGGGAAAATCTAAATGAAGGAGATTGTGTCGAAGAGCCTGAATAGGAGAGAGGTTGAGCTAGACCCAAAACTAGTAAACACTTTGGTCTAAAGAGTCGTGAGGGTGACAGCATTATAGGAAAGTCTTCCTGATATGCTTCTGTGTTCCACAACCCTATTTGACTACCTGTTCGATCAGTTCTTTGGTCCAGTCTCTTTAAAATTAAAGAACATCAGTCTGTATTTTTGTTTGTGACTACTGATCATGTACATGCAATAATAATTCTTGTACCCTCTAGATAGTATTCAACGGTGAATCTTCCTCATTTCCATGGAGTGATGGATTATTCCTGTTTTCATTGTATACACTCCATGTCATCCTTTCTCGCTGCATGCCTGTAGACATCTTCCGCAACAACTCCCCCCCCCCCCCAACTCCACCCTCTAGCACCCAAAACAAAAACAATTCCAGTATATATTTGCTAAACTAAACTTGATCTATGTGTGCATCAATCTTATTTCTTGTTCAAGGGGTGTGAAGTGTTGAAAAATGTTCTCTTGCATTTGGAACATTCTCTTTGGACTGCAGCCTACCAAGAAGATTAATGATGCTAAGCTTGCAAAAGAGTTTCGATCAGCTCTTAATCAATTCCAGAAAGCCCAAAGGCTTGCAGCTGAGAGGGAAACGGTCTACACTCCATTTATGCCCAAAGAAACTCTTCCATCAAGGTACTTTACCTGACAAAATAACATAATATTATATGAGAGCAGAATATGTATACTGTATACACACACACACACATATATAAACTTTTAGTATTCTATGATAATGTTGAAGCACCTCAGGGTGAATTTATGATATATCAATCATTTAACTGTTGAAAAGGCCCTGAATGCAGTTCTTTCAATATATTGAGGAACTAAATTTTGTTTTTTTTTTTTTATAACAATGTGTTGGGAAGGAATAGACATACCAATTGGACTGTTATGTTTGCTCAATTTGTTTTCATGCTGGCTGAGTTTCTCGGTGGCTCAAATGCAAATATAACTTATATATAAGAGCATTGTCTCCCATTTTTGTCTAACCAAATGGCTAGTAGATATTTGGGAGTGCTTTTTAACATACCTTGCCATTAGACATTGTACATTGTTGCTTTTGTAGCCTTTTCTTGATAGGGTCTGGCAATCCACTCTGAAACCTGATTCTTTTAGCACCTCATTGCAATTATCAAAATGTTGATATTAATATCTCTTACCAAAAATTGTTGTTTTATGTATGATTTCAACAACATACTTCTTCAAATAACTATTTCAAATGCTATGCAGTTATGATGCCCATGAGCTGGATCTAAGTTCATCTAAGATACGTGAGCAGCAATCTCTTGTTCTGGAATCTAAAAGGTGAGCGATATTTTATACTTCTCTGTCTGTCCATCCTTCTTTCTGTCTCTCTTCCATAAAAGTGCACATATAAACTGTTAATTCTTCGTGGCATGTAAGGGATTTAAATTCTGCTGTATGTCATATTGTTGTGAACTTGATTTGCTACATGATTAACTGTTTAGTTGAGTCTCTTTTGGACAGTCATGTTTCTTCCCATCCTTGTCAAGAGTATCATTTAAAAGATGAAACTTGATGAAAAGCATCTGACTCTATTTTAGGAATTAGGTCATTCTCCATAAAAGCACACCCTGTGAAATTCAAAAGGTTTATTTACCATTGTTTGAATCTCTCCATTGTGCAAATAAAATGGTTGGGAGAAAGGATGGTTCAGGATAGGTACCATCAGCAATGGTGTTTGATAATGCATGTTATGAATAAGCTGCAAGTTGTTTTGGTCATCTTCAGAAATGAGGACCACGAAAACCAAGCCAGATATCAGAAAGGAATTGTAGTCTTGTGACATAGAAGTAGGCATTTAGTTAGGGGCCATGCACCCTATATTACGAAATGTCCAGCCGAAGTGGCACATTTCATCTGCTGTTGAGCTATCCTTTGGTGTGATATAGATGCCATGCAGTGCACCCTGTCCAAATGGTTTTGACCATGTCTTGGAAGAATTTCAATGTATGTTGATTCATAGGTGATAGGCTTCAATTTTGTACCTGCTCTTCATATTTTTGAGACTCTCCCAAAGGAAGGGAGCATTCCTTGGTTGGATTATCCTTGGTTTGAGATGGGAACTTGTCCATCAAAGTCGTATGTTTATTGAGTTTGAGCATTTAACAACAGCACATTTGGATTTATTTTCACTGCCTGCCCTTGTTTTTATTACATTTGTTGCAGGCAAGAGGTTGTGTTATCAGAAAATGAGGTTTCATTCAATGAAGCTGTTATTGAAGAACGAGAGCAAGGAATTAAAGAAATTCAGCAACAAATTAGTGAGGTTAATGAGATTTTTAAAGATCTAGCCATCTTAGTCCACGAGCAAGGAATTATGATTGGTGAGCTTTGCTTGTATTACTTCCATGCAGTATTATTTCTTAAATTTTGAATTTTTTTCTGTTCAATTTTTAGAAATGTTTGTCTGCTCAACTGCTCTTTATCTTCGAATGTTCTTCTCACAGATGACATTGGTTCTAATATTGAGAGTTCTCATGCTGCAACTGTACAAGCTAATTCTCAACTAAAGAAAGCTTCCAAGTCTCAAAGATCTAGTTCATCTTTGGTAAAGTTTGATTTTCTTTTGTCTCGCTTTTGTTTGGCTTAAAATTAATTGAACTTATGATGGATAAGTGCAATGACGCTTAGGTTGCTGCATTAAGTTTTTATTTCCTGACTCTGATGCATTTGCAGTTGAGAGAGTTCCTAACCATTGTACTGTAGGGAGGAAAATGAATCAAATATTAGTTTTGGCTTTTGCTTCTCTTTTTTTTTTTTTTGGGTATACAACTGTTTGTCCAAAAGCTTTTTATATTTCTTGATATTCTCATTGAAAGAGGCTTTTACGTCTGGTTCTTGCTTTTAGCATTTCTTCATCATTTCTATCATCAAGGTTTCCTTAGATGTCCATGTTGACCTGGTGCAACCTTGAAAACATTTTCCAGTGTCTGTTTATGCTCCCTTCTGTCTTTCTTTCGGCTTAGTTAGGCCAATGCAAACAAGGAAACATTAGTGCTCGAGTTTTGAGTTATCTGTAACTAAAAATTTAACAGATTGAGGGAGTTAGGCTTAACTGTTATTTTTCCATCTTGCTTGGATTTTGTGAAAAAACTTGATTGATCTGCTGTGGAAGTATTGCTGATAAACATTGAGATTATCTGAGAAGAGTATAGAGTGGAATTGTGAACTATACAGTTGGTTTCTTTTTCATTATATAAATGTTTATCTATTGTTCAAGGCTTTAAGGGATGAACTTTCTCTTGCAGACTTGCTTGCTCCTTGTGATCTTCGGGATCATTGTGCTCATTGTTGTGGTAGTCCTTGTTGCGTGAGCAGCATATTTATTACTATGGTCAGGCTCTCAAAACGATGTTATTGTAAGCTGCTTCGTGGCATTGTTTACACAAACCAATGCAAATTCAAGCGGGTGGGACTTATCCAAGTCATGCAACATAGATGGTAGTTGATTTCCTAGATTGGATGAAAATGTAGTTACCGATATTCAGTTTCTTATTATCAGGGGGCTAAAATGCTCTTCAGCAAATCATGTGAAGGGTTCCACTTGTATTGCCAAGGAAAAGCAGATGGAAAATTCTATCCCTTTTTTTTTTTTTTCTCTTTAGATGATTGATTCGTTATCTGTTGTTGCCAAGACATTCTTCTTGTTTCTTAGCCCCTTCGAGATATGTGATGGAATTTCACGTTAGACAAAAAAAAAAAAAAAGAGTTTTTAAGAAAGAAAGTAATAGTTGCTAAGACTTGCTCATCATGTACAAGAATTACAGCAGGGTCATTGCATGTTATTGGTCAAGATTCTCCTCCTTCCTGGCTGCTGCATTCAAATAATTCTGGGAAACCAGTTGCGGATTGATTAAATATAGACGATCTCACCGGTTGATTGTCGGCTGGTTGAACAAAATCTGTTTCCCTGTACCTCACAGCATCTCTGCTGTCATTGGCATGCCCATCAGTTTTTTTTTTTTTTCCACTGAAATATCATTTGCAAGGGATGCAGCACAGAATAAAGAGTACGCTCACAGAAGCAGTGATAATTAATCAGTTATGCAACTCTTTGGACTGCTAATGACTAGTTATTTGATTTCAAGGTATTTTACTCTATTTTAAGGTGATTCATTCAATCATAGATTTTTCAGTAACAATAAAATTAAAAAAAAAAGAAAGGAAAAAATATTTGTGAAATTCTTGATATTTATTCAATTTTATGTTGTCTTAGTCAATTTTAGATTTTTGAGTGATGCATTTAATTAATAAAAAAAGGAAACCGAAACATTATTGAAATGTTGAAAGACCTTCAAAAAAAAAAGGACCGATCAAATATATCTCAAGGTTTGGAGTTTGAATTACTATTATAATTAATTAATCAAGTGACTAAATTTGAAAAAAAAAAATCAAATAAAAAAATTAAAGGAGTCAATTGAAGAATTTTGGAAAATTGGGAGCCGTGGATTGACTCCGAAATTCAAAAAATTAGGGCTTAAGGCTCCCTCCGGCTAAAGCCCTTTTCCTTTCTTTTCCTCCCTCAGTAAAAGGGAAAAGGAAGGTAATATATATATATATATATATATATATATATAGAGAGAGAGAGAGAGAGAGAGGGAGGGAGCCTTCAAGCATTCAGAAATTGGAAGAAAACTGGTAGAAAACCGCAGAGAGAGAGAGATGGCAAGTGAACAAGATAGGAGTAGCTGGACCGATCTGCTCCATTCCTCTACCAAGCTTCTCGAACAGGCCGCTCCTTCTGCTCAGTTCCCTCCTCTTCAGGTCTCTTTTTCTCACCTTTTATTTTCCAGTTTGTTTCGCATGAAAATGCCGAGAAAGTGGATTGAAATCAAAATTTTCTCATGAGAATTGCCAATGTCACGATACTCTGTCCACGGCGCGGCTGGAAACCAGTTGATGCCCTTTTTGGTGGTGGTTTCTTGCTAACATAGGTTTTGCTCTCTCTGTGTGTGTGTATGTTTTTCTTTTTTTTTTTTATTCTCTTTATCTGTAAATCTACGAAGACCGTAGAAATTTTAGGATTGGACAATAGATTTTTACTGTCAGGAAGTGGGAATATTGAGCAGAAATTTCGCGTTAGGGAGTGTTGCTTCATTTTCTTCCGCTCTCAGTTGTTGAGTGAAGCGATGACGGTGAGTCATTAAAGCGTTGAAATCAGTAAATACAGTCTTTGTGTACTAGTGATTATTGGATTGGCAATTGTTTTTTTCTTTTTGTGTGGCTCCATGATTTTGCAATTACATTTTCTTCTTCAAGATGGCCTTACTTGTATTTTTGTGCAATGTTTGTTTTCTCTTCTTTAATGAATCAACATATGTCAGCTGTTTACGTGTTATTGTTTCTTCATTTGGATTTTACTTAATGTTGCCATTTGTTTGTGTTCAGAGGAACTTAGACCAACTAGAAGCATTATCCAAGAAGCTCAAGGCAAAAACCCTAAGAAATGAGGCTCCTTCTCAATCTATTGCTGCCACAAGGTGCTTATCTAGTTCTTTCTTGAGTGTTTTTTCGCAGCTTGAATTTAGTGATAGCTTTATTTTGCTGATAATTAGCCAGAACAAAAAAAAAAACAGAGGAATTTGATTAGAAAGCTTGAAAGCTTTGGCAATTGGGACTTGTAGTAATTACAATTTGGAGTTTTTTTTAATTCTTCTTAAATTTTCCTTTGATTTCATAACATCTCAACATAGCTAAACAGAATTTCTAGGAGTGACAGCATTGCACTGTGTTTGGACGTTGACTGTATATGTATTTGATGCTTTGACAGGCTTCTTGCACGTGAAGGAATAAATGCCGAACAGCTTGCACGGGATCTTAAGTCCTTTGAATTGAAGGTAAAAGTCCATCTGCCTTGTGTCGGTGGACATAATTCAGCTGAGTAGCTATAATATTATTAACTAAACTCCTTAAGTACCTATTAACCCTATTCCTACAATTGTAAATCCATGATGAATGGTGCTTAAAATCATTGAATGTGACTTTTTATACATTCAGCTCAAGGTAAATAATTCTGTATCGATACCCACATGTTGTTACATATGTCCCTTTTATCATTTTTTTTTCCCATAATTTTAAGCAACCACAATATATTGTGGCAAAAAAATTTTCCTGATAAAAATGTGAAAATGCACAATAACTAGTTCAAACCATTATTCTCTTGTTGACTGATGTAAAAAATATTGCTTTTTTTGTTAAAAAAATAAAAAAAGAAAAGGAGTTAACTCCTTTCTTAGGTTATCAAGGCTAGTTCTCTCTGATGCCCCTTTAATAATAGTAACATACTTTGAATACTAATTGTTGCCATGAAGATTCTGTTGTTTCTATTTATTTTCTTGTGTAATGGGTACGGTACATTTTTATTATGGACAGAAAATTGTATTGTTTCTATTTGTTTCTGTATAATGGATGTGTTGCTGTTTAATTTATGAACATTTCCTCATATTCATTTTTGTTTTTCCTCTTTGAAGACAACATTTGAGGATGTATTCCCTGCTGAGACTACAGGCATTGAAGAATATTTGCAACAGGTAGTTTTCCATCTTTTAGATTTAAGCTAACCAATGAATATGTTGATTCCAACAAGCAACATATTCTTACATCTTAAAAAGTTAACCCTAGTATCACTTTTTGCCATCACTGAGGATAGGTACTATTCTGTTTTATTCATGTCTATGTGGTCTGCTAATTTAGGATGAAGTGCAAAGAGTCTGAAACATGTATAAATCAACATATTTTTTTTGATTGATGTAAAGGCTTCTACATCAATCTAGACCATATTGTTATTTGGTGTTTATGCTTGTTGGCAGATCCTAATTGAATTAGTTGTCCATGAATAACTTTGCCAACTGGATAAGGATCCAAAGCCTGCTAGAAGGGTTGCCTGAAGCTGCCACTGACAATAGATAAAGTGAATTGCATTGTGCATTATCTAATTTACTTGCTGTTGAGGGAATCATCAGACTTCCTTGCAGTGTGGGGTAGAGACACCATTAAAAAAAATAAATCAAAAAAGAAAAAGCAGTTGAATTTAGGATGTAGAGTTGAAGTTGGAACTGAGTTGATGGATTAGGATTTAGAAAAAACCTCAAACTTTGATTAGAGAAGTAATAATATTACTTCTCTACTGCACTGCTTCCATGAGTTGATCTGTTAGAGTACTAATATTCCACAGCCTGAGACAAATTTTCTTTTCATAAACTAACTTCTTTACTGTACATGTTGCTAAAAAGTGTGGGAAGCCTTGCATATTTTACACAATGCTCAGATGTTGGCATGATGCATTGCTTGCATGTAGGGGACACCTTAACAAAATTGCTTGATGGGTTCATGTCATAATGTTTGGCTAGCTTTACTTTGGTTGCTAACCTATGACAGCCCTCCTTCTTTTTCCAAGCTTGAGACTGGAAACCACAAACTCAAGGTCCAACAAAAGGCAGTGTTTATTGAAACTAATAACTAAGGCATTACTTAAAAGAGAATAAAATAACACAAATAACCAACTAATAGATAATTATGAGGGATGTTCTTCCATCACAGTGTAGGGATTGGAGTAGATTGTGAGAGAAGTGGATTATGGTCTATGGATGCTGTTTAATATTGATAACTAATTGAATGTAAGTAAAATGCTTGGCTAAAAAAATTTTAACTTTGGGTCTTTTTAATATTGATTACTAATTGTATGAAGTCATTTTAACCTAGTCTTGTGAATATCCTCAGGCATGGTGCCCCTTAGTTTGTGTGGTACTTTCTATTCTTTTTGGAGAGAGTTATTTTAACCATTGCCTTTGAAATGCACATGTTTGATGCTTGAAAAGCCAACAGCTGCATGGAGCTTAGAGTTGGTCTTTTGTTTATAAAAATCCTTTCTCAATGTCTTACTTTGTGTGGATTTTTTTATGATGTCCCTCTCATATTGGGATCTAAATTTTGAACGTGCTAATGGGTTAAGAAGTCCATCCTTGTATGTTTGCTACTTTGCTAGCCTGTTATGGATCCCTCTGATAAGTATAGCTTCAGCCCTGGGCAAAATGGAGATCTTTATTTTTAAGTATGCTTAATCTAGGTTTCAAAATCTTCATATTTATGTGTGCATGTCTTTTGCACTTAAGTTGACATTATTTGGTGTTTTGCTTTTTTTCAAATCTTTCCCCTCTCAGGTTCATGAAATGGCAATGGTGTCCTCCATCCAGGAAGCTCAGAAGGATAACCTAAGAAGTTTTAATGATTACATGATGAAAGTTTTGGAGGTTAGTGTTATGCAGTTTTTATGTTCTATGTGAGTACCATTTCATCCATTGCTCAATCCCTTTTATATGTAAAAGCCCAAGATTATATGGGGATTTGTTACTTTTTTTTTTTGGGGTTATGTTCCTCTAAATTTAGTAACTGTGTCTGCATTCTCAGAATAGTGTGTTGAGATTATAGAGGAATACTGTTACTTTGGGTTGAGCTTCCTTACTAATGAATTGTGTTCTGCATTTTATTGGTTTTTTGAGACTCTACAGAAGCTCGCTTATCTGAGCTAGAGAAAATCTGTTTTTAAGCATGCATGTTCCATCATGTAAATTGTTGGTCCTCCATTCTACATGGACATGGGTACTGTAAAACTAAACTCATCTGAGCCTTAATCCCAAATTAGTTGTGGTCCGCTACATTGATCCTCTTTCATTTCTAACTGCATTCTACTGTGAGCCATACTAGCTTTAGGATGTTGTAATGCTTTATCCTTATTTACTTGAGATCGCTGTAGGAATGTGGCAATGGTAAATCCTTATTTTCCTGCAATGGTGTGGGGTTTTCTGTGTTCAATATCATTTCAACCTTGATAAGTGGAATATGATATATTGCAGGAGGATTGGAAAAAGGAAAAGCGTGACTTTCTTCAGAGCTTGAGTCGGATTTCAACATTGCCTAGAACTAACTTGGCTGATACCAGCTCTGGAACTATTCGTCCAGTTCAACAAGCATCTGTAGTTTCCGGTCCTCAAGTTTCTCTGGGCAGATCTGGCATGGAGCTTGTATCTTTAGCTAATAAGCCTACAGTAGAGAAAAAGGCTTTGGCCTATTCTGCAGTTGTGAAGGATCTTAGCAATGCACGAGAACGTGGCTTAGCATACAGAGTAAGGCTGGTTTGTTGTTTTCTCCAAACCTTGTCCTTTCTCCATGTTGAGAAATATTTACTCTTTTAGTGGCTTGATCTAGGTATATATATGCAATTTTTCGTAGTTAGCTAGCTGATTGAAATGAAAAGCATCTAAGGTGTCATCTTGAAAGCATTGCCCTAGATATGGGATGGATTAAAGATGAGGATGCTCCCCGATATTTATCTTTTATCGTCCTTGTCTTTTTCTTCATTTAAGCTTTTCTGCAATATTCACCCTTAATGATATGCCATGATGCACTAGTATGATCTTGGTGCCACGGGAACTGTATTTTTGGATAGTTAGCTGAAGCTTGAGTTTAAACAAAAAAAAAAATGCTTAAGGAAATGGATGAACAATGGTACACTGAATCAGGATAATAAGTTCACTATCTAGTACTGTTTGTCCAAGGGAAACTAATACTTTGCTGTTAGTTTTCAGAAATCTCATGAACTTACCCATTATGGGTGACAAACTGAAGCTGATAAACTGCCTTGAGGGGAAAGTTCTTTGGGATACCAGCAAGATAGTTGATACATATTTTTAAATGCTTTTGAATTACAGAATACCTTCACACATCCAAAAAAAAGTTAAGACCGTGTCCACGTGCTCCAACCCTTGGAATTTCTTTAAGCTGTTATTTGGACATCATATCATAAACAGGATCTCGGATCTTTAAGGGTCATTACATTCCACCTTGTCTGCACCTGCTTAGTTGATGCTATAAGGGTGTTCTTCATATGGAAATCTGATATATTTGTTCTTTATTGTTGTTAGCCTGCAACAGCTTTCAAAGATGCCTATGAAAGTTTGGGTCTTGAAACATCTGGTGGAAAATCAGTTAACATGCAGAAGATATGGCACCTTATTCAGGTATCACCATTAGTTCATTTGAAGTAATCATAAAACCTTTTTTTCTTTATTATGGTGATTCTGTCTGTCATGAGTCATTGATGTGATAAGGTTTTCAGACATTGATGGGTGAGAACTCAACCATACAATGGAAACTTTCAAGAAAAATGCTGTTGGTGCTTGGTGCAAGGCAGCATCTAGAATGGGGACATGAAAAGTATATGCTGGATATGATACAAAGTCATCTTGCACAGGTACAGATTCTATTGTCTTCTGTTATGCTGGAGTCATGTCTTCCTTTCGATCCTTTTGGTCACCATTTCTCTTTTCTTCCTCTTGCTTTTAATATATTTTTCTTTGTTTTTCTTTTACACACTTCAGGCTTCTCTTGGTGGAGCTGTTGGGAATTTACAAAGAGTCCGTGCATTTCTTCGGGTTTGTCTATTTACTACTATTCAACTTTAACTTGCATTATGACTTGTTATTACTCCAGAATTTGAGAATTTTTTGAATTTTTAATTTGATGGTGCAGGTTCGTTTAAGGGATTATGGAGTTCTAGATTTTGATGCAGGTGATACTCGTAGGCAACCTCCAGTTGATACCACTTGGCAGCAGGTTGTTGATCTTTTGATACATGTATTTTGGGGTTATTTTTCCCAGAAATTCCATCGGCGATTAGGGGGAGTATTTGTTTCAGTAGCCTGGACATAAAAGCATTTAAACATCAAAGAAGTTGTGGCTGCAAAACTGCCTAGCTTAAATTTATAGTCATTTTGAGAATTTTGGTTATTATTTACTTTCTTGCAGCCCAAAAAAAAAAAAAAAAAAAAGAAGAAAGGCTAGAGGTTGAATGTACACCATTTGCAAAGAATTTTAGTTTGTTTCTTTCAAAGTTTCTGTTCAAGGA
Organism: Ceriops tagal; assembly: GCA_021533255.1. NCBI lineage: Eukaryota > Viridiplantae > Streptophyta > Magnoliopsida > Malpighiales > Rhizophoraceae > Ceriops > Ceriops tagal. Next base: position 13,519,966 of record CM038594.1, read on the forward strand.
ATAGTTTTACACCCTTTGGAGGCCTAGATCTTTTTGAAATTAATGAGAACTCTGGTCCCCAGGTCCACAAAATGGTTGTTTGCCAACTTAAATTACTTAATATATTCTTGAATAAAAGAGTTCCTTGAAGCACTAGGTCTAATCATTTTGCTTTTGTTTAGCTTTCTCTTTGTTTAAATATTTGGCAGTTGGGCTTGTACTTTCTCTTCTATCAGACATTGACCATGGCCTATAAATGTGGTCTGAAGGATAATTTTTTTTCCATCTCTTCTTTACTTGTTAAGCTGTGAGATGGAGGAGAATTAATTGAAAGATGAATGCAGTGTAACCACTCTGTGCACTGTCTGCATAGGTCTACTTATTTTGCCTCTCACATTGTTTGTGTGCCTGAATTGGTGTGTCTGCATTTGTCGGTGCTTCTGATATTGGCTGATGAGCAGAATGAGAAACTTGTTTAGCTACTGCTAACCTACTTTGCCTTAGCTGCCTTTCACTCTGAACCCTCTGCTATGTTCTTGACAGATCTATTTTTGTCTGAGAACTGGGTACTACGATGAAGCAAGAAATGTTGCCTTATCATCCCGTGCTTCACACCAATTTGCTCTTCTGGTACAGGTTCATCTCTTCTCTAAGTTGCAAAATCTTAATAATCTGCATTAGTAAGCAATTTCCTTTGACAGCTTACCGAGTGGATCAATACTGGAGGTATGGTATCTGCTGAAATTGCATCTACTGCTTCAGAAGAATGTGAAAAAATGTTAAGAATGGGTGATCGGATGGGTCGAGCTGCATATGACAAGAAAAAGCTTTTACTCTATGCTATGATATCTGGTTCTCGCAGGCTTATTGATCGCCTTCTGAGAGATCTACCAACACTGTTTACCACCATTGAGGATTTTCTGTGGTTTACTTTATCAGCTCTGCGAGACTTCTCTGGTGGGACCTCATCTTTGGTCCTAAACGAGGGATCAGTACCATACAGTTTGGAAGATTTGCAGGCTTACCTCAACAAATTTGAGCCATCATATTATACAAAAAATGGGAAGGACCCTTTGGTATACCCTTATGTGCTCCTTTTAAGCATCCAATTGCTACCAGCTGTCTTACATTTTTCCAAGGAACCTGGAGAAGAAGGATATGATATTGATGCTGTACACATATCAATTGTGCTAGGAGACCATGGGGTTCTTTCTGAAGTTGCTGGGGCTAGACAAAAACTTGGGGTAATGGATGCCTATGCTGAGGTTTCTAGCATAATTAGGCAATATGGTTCTGCATATTTACGGCATGGTGATCTCCCAATGGCATTAGAATATTATGCACAAGCTGCTGCTGCTATAGGGGGTGGAGACGTGTCATGGACTGGGAGGGGTAATGTGGATCAGCAGAGGCAGAGGATGTTAATGCTAAAGCAACTTCTTGCTGAGCTGTTGTTACGGGATGGTGGAATTTATCTTTTACTTGGTCCAAGAGGTGCTGGAGAAGAAGGTGAACTGGCAAGATTTTTAACTGATGTCAAAGCAAGACGGCAATTTCTGCTTGAAACTGCTCGCCAGTGTCAGGAAGCTGGTCTATATGACAAAGTATCTTTTCTTTTCTTGTCCTAAAAGTATCATTCTTGTTTTGTTGCTGAGTCTACCACTGGGTTTAACCACACTTAGTTTTGATATTTTTTTTAGTGGGCTCCTTACATTCTCTTCAAAATCACCCAGCCACCTGACAGGATCACCAATGGTTTTGGTCTTATGTTCAATGCTTTTTTCCAATTCCCAGATCACTGATGATTTATTTCACTCTATGATGTAAATATTTCCAAATCTTTTTACTGAAAATATCTTAAAATAATAAAAAATCTTTGTTAGGAGCACCATAAGGTGCAACCCAAGTACAAAGGAAGTAACTCATTTACAAGGAGTCTAGAAAATAAATCAGGTGTTGATCGTTTTACGTTGATGGCTCCAGTAGTTGTCTGCCTCTGTAATTGCAATCTGACAAGTGTGACTTTTCACTTGCACATGTTATTGTCAAATTGACCATTATCTGTGCCCTTGAGTCTTTGCTTACTCATTTTCATTTATGTTCTTGGGCCTTTGCATATATTTAATGTCTTAGCTGTCCTTCTAGATAATTGATACTCATAACTTACTTTATGTATTGTTTAAACTTGACATTGTAGTTAACTTATGATTTTCCTTAGTAGTGTTCTCTGATTTTTTTTTTTGGGGGGTTATACCCAGTCTGTAGAAATCTACAAGAGAGTTGGAGCATTCTCTATGGCATTGGATATTATTAACATGTGCCTGTCTGAGGCAATTTGTGCACAGGCACGTGGTAGACTTGATGGCAAGAGCCGAACTGCTGGCCTTATTCATTCTGGCAATGAGATTTCCGAGACATACAAGTATTTCCCTGAAGTGAGGTAAATCCTTTGCTTTGATTTTTCTTTCCTTCTAGTTGAATTTGGGATGATTTTCTGCTTATTTGTTATGTTTGTACTTTCATTTAGGTAGATGCTAGAAGCCCAAAACTATAAATTTTGCAGGAACTTTTGAAAACAGAAATTTACCATTAAAAAACTAAGAAGGAAAAAAGAAAATATATTTAATCATTTATGCAGATTTGGAATCTCCTGCTGATATGAGCAAGACCGATGCGTGATTCAATGATGTAAATGTCTCGAAACTCTAATTCAATGGAAATTTTGTGATTGGTTACCATGCATGTGTGATAAGACAACCCAAAATATTACATCATATTCATCTATGTTCTGCAAACTATAGGGTGTTTGAAATAATTTCTTAGAAAGCCATTTTGATTATAATCCTCAATTGGTAAGATTTTTGTTTTGACTAAATCTCCATCAACTTCGAAAAGGAACAAAAAACCCAGACATCTCCAAACTATAAGCTTTTTTGGTTTAAGTTTTTGGATGTTGGAATTTTTTATTTTAACCTTCAACTAACAATATTTGATATTGACCCAAGGCTGTTGTTTTGCTCAAATAAATGCAGTAATAGATGGTTATGAGTGGATTGTATAAGCATCCAATATGAACTTTGTCTAGTTATAACACATTAAATTTCATGTATATCAATATTCTATGTAAGCAAAATCTGGCAGATTGAGTGGAATAAGAAAATAACGGTATATTATAGCAGTCTATCCATGCTTATGTTTGATCTTAAAATTGGCTATATTTACAGTCTCCAAGAGAGAGAGCGTGTCTTAGACCAAGAAACAGTGTTGAGACAGCTTGAGGCAATATTGTCTGTTCAAAATTTAGCAACCGCAGGACATTATCTAGATGCTTTAAGGGAGATTGCCAAACTTCCTTTTCTCCCATTAGATCCACGGATGTCAGATGTCAGCATTGATGCGTTTCAGAATGTATCTCCTCACGTTCAAGTTTGTGTACCAGACCTGTTGAAGGTCGCTCTTGCATGCCTTGACAATGTGACAGATTCTGATGGATCAGTTCGTGCTATGAGGGCAAAGGTGTGTCAAAAGTTCTTATATGTCCAATGTTTATATTAACATATATATGGGTGTTTTGTTGCAAATGCTGTTATCATATTTTCCATGTGTTTGATACTTTAATTAAATAATGTAAGGTCTATAGGATTTGACATTTTCTTTCTTAGAATCACGTGATTTGACCTTCTAGGACTTGCTTTTATAAATACATTACCTGGCTGTGGTCAATGGACTTTACAGAAACATTGGGCTAATGTTTTTGGATGCACTGCCACTAACTGGTTTTTGATTAATGGTATTGTTGCTTAGCCATGGATGTTTCCTTTTGGCAGATTGCACAGTTTCTTGCAAACAATATGAGTAGGAACTGGCCTCGAGATTTATACGAAAAGGTGGCACAAAGTTTGTGAGGAACATACGATGTGGCAATGGGGGATGCCACTGTCAGGTGCACAGCTAATGCCAGACTTTGTGTTGCTATCGATACTAGTAGCTTTTGGAGAACTGATTGGAAGGGTTCTACTGAATAATGAATTTCTGGTGAGGACTTCCTGCTTGTAAACTTGTCATTGGTTAAACTTGCCTTTCCTTCTCTTTCTTTTTCCTCCTATTAATGTGCAATTCCACACGTGAGCTCCTGTACTTTTGTCTTTTCCTGGGTTTCTCTTCCTGGGGCAACTGGCGGCAGGGTAGTTTTCTGAGTAGTCATTACCAAGTTCAGCTGCCTGCTGTAGCGGCAAGAGGCAAGAATCCTCCTGTCATTTTTGCGAGACCTCTAGAACTCCTGTTTGGGGGACAGGTAACCGTGCCCAGATCTTTTATACGGTCGCACCACTCCGCCAGAGTCCCTGAATCAAGCGCAACACCATGAACCCCCTTGTCGTCTACATTACACTTAACTCTATGGTGCTTTAGGAATGACCAAGAAGGATGCTAGAGTGCGGCGTGTGTGGGTTGCCAAAGTGTGGGCAGTTCAATCACTGCCTCTTGTGGACCTATCGGTCCAAGTTTAATCTTACAGGAGCTTACTTTTGAACTCATGCCAGGTAATGGTGACGGGAATTTTGATGATCGATGGTCTAAGTTGCATTGCTTTTATCTATTGCCTGTTGATCTATAGTGTTAAAGGAGCTGCTGTCCTAATGTAGCTGTGTGACAAACACATTTTAATTTGCTGACTTTTAAATTGACAGCAATTTGGGCCACACATTTCACTAACAAATAATTTTCAAAATAAATTGAAACTGTGATTCTTAAATTTTGAGAATAATGAGAACGTCTAAAGTCTAAAGCATTAATTCCTATTTTTTGGGGGGAGGGGGTTTCTTCCCCTACGTTGTCCTTGTAAGGGGGTTGTGTGTATATGTTCAAAAAAGGATTTTTTTTTTTAATATTTGTTTTGGTATATCCCACCCTTTGTTAAAAAAATTTTAAAAAAAAAAGTGGGGAGAAAAAGGAGGGTCGTGGTTGAATAATTTTATTTTCCGGTATTTAAACCTAAGAAATTTTTTGAGTGACTCTGAGTTAATCTGTTACGGTAAGCATTGCCATGGGAATCTATTCACTTGATTACAGATTAGAATGTGCAAACTCCTTGTTTAATGACTACCTAATTAAGAGATGTGTCAAAAGTGGGCCCATTTAAAAATAAGACGGGAAAGATTTTTCAAGGACTACAACATTAATCAACTTAATTACATATGAAGATTGGGAAATTAAAAGAACAAAATGTAATTGATCAACGCAATAACTAATTGATTTCTTTTTTTGTTTATTAAAAAGTTCACTGAGTTGGGCAGATGGCTTTGCATTTTAATTTAGCTGTTTGAGTTCATTAATCTGCTATTACGTTTGGTAGCCTATTGAATGCACGCCTTCAGAACATTTTATACATTTTTGTTTGACCCCTTCCCGTTATAAGCCAAGCGCCCCTGCACTCCTCTTTTTATTTATTATTATTATTATTATTATGAATCAAGAAGTTGACTGAGTTAGTAAGTTATATAATAAAAATAATTTGTTTATTTCTGAAAATCTCAAACATTTTTTAAAATTAAGACTTTAATATTCTGAAAATAAATATTTAAAATTTTAATTATTAATGATCATTGTCTTTGTCTTCTAAGATACTCGATAAAGCTGTTTACTTACAACTTCAAAAGAGATTGTAGTGATGCGGGATGGTCACCTGGTAACCAAGCGTACCATATACCTTTTCAACCGAAAAATAAATAAATAAATAAATATATAAAGGGAGATCCACAGTCTATCCTCCTATTTTAAGGGTGCATGCCCAAACCTTTGGTAAACAATGGTTTGCACTAAATACAAATTTTTAAAATTTTGGCCCCGAAATCTGCCTAAAAATGTTGGACCCCACAATATCTCACACACGGGTCTGCGCATACTATGTATTATGTTAAATGTCCGAAAATTAATTTTATTCACATAATCCTATTAAAAAAAAAGAAAAAAAAGGTCACATTGGACCATAATAACGGCAAATTAGTTGATCAGTCAGAGGTTTTTCATAGTTCTGTTAAATTCAAAAACTGGTCAACTTTGTAATAATAATTATTTTCTTTAAATGACTTTCAATTACTTTATGTTCGTTATATGTTGCTGAATTATTATTATTATTATTATTTTCACCTTATACATGTGTATAAAAATAAAAAAAATATTTTAAATTAAAAAAAAAAACATCGGGAAAAATTTTCAAAGGGGGTCCAGTTACACTAATTAACTTTTACAGACATTTGAAATCAACGGAACTAACTGTGTTTTTGGCTCTTTTCAAGAACAACCACCAACTTTACCCGTCGACCCCGCGTCCGCGCAATTCCTTTGGTCAACGACCACTAGAATTCTTCCACGTGCTCTTAAACCGTCTTATTCACAGCCGCGGGTGACAAAATCCCCTGATGGCGTCCGAGTAACTGCTCCTCGGTAATCCTACCCTGCTGCGATTCGCTTCCTAAACCTATAAAATGCCCAAACGCCCTTTGGATTTTGAAACCACTCTTACAGATTTTCTTGCAGGAAAATCATCAACTTTCCCAGAAAAATTTTTCTCCCCTCCCTCTCTCAGAATTAATGCTATTCTCTTATTCCATCAACTGCTATAGTAGGTAACAATGCCTTGCTTGCCAGCCAAGAAACTTAGAGAAAACCACAGAAAATATCCGCTGTCTTTTTTAAATTATTTTTGTTTTCGTGTAAAGGGTCAGGCATTGTTTCTAGCGCTGCATGGCATCGCTGCACCATTTTTTTTTTTTTTCGTTTGGTTTTAAATTTCTTTTTAGAATGTTTGTTTGTTTTATGCAACATTAGTTCTTTTACTTGGGTGTCCGGTTTTTCAGTTTTTGATTTCTCGAGTTTTATTACAAATGCTCAATGTCAATCCCCAAAGTTCTAGGATGTGTTGTCCGAGTATCTACATACGTACGTACGTATGTATCTTTATTAACTGGATGATTGGTGGGAACATTATATTTGTTGTTAGTTTAGTAACCAGAAATTATTGTCTGCTTCCTTAATAACTGCTTGAGACTTGTTCTTCATAATTATTGCTTTAATTGTGCTATGAACATCAGTTGTGCAACGTAGTTTTCTATTCACTAGGGAACGAATACTTTGATGCGAAGAACTCAAGGAAACATTTGGATTATGCATCTAATAGTCATAGTGGCATAACATACTGATATAAATGGTGATGTAATGGGGAGGCTGTCTTTCCTGCATTGCATGTGATTTTCATTTTTTTTAAGTCACTCTATGATTTCAAATAAAAAAATTTCTATACGTACATAGCACATTTGACGGGCAAGATGGATTTTGTGTTTTCATTGTCTGAATTATGAATGAAAGAGATTTTTTGCTGTCAATTTGATTAGGGAGAAGGTTGTATTCAAGCCAACACAAGAACCAAGTTTGAATCAACAATGTTGTTCTGCTAAATATAATGGCCTCGCTCATGCTGCCTTTTAAATTTGATGTAATAATGTTTTACGCACTTTTGCATATTGGTGGATTATTTTTGAGGAAAATAACATTGAAAGTTGTTTGCTGAATTTGGCAGGTGTTATAAGTTACTCCTATTGGAAAATAGAGAGGCCTAACTGGCAAGTGTTTGAAGTTGAAGGAGATCGAGTGTCATTTCTGATTTAAGAGGCTTACAAGTTCATAATGACCGGTAGAGGTGATGATTCAAAAGCTTTGACTGCATGTGGAAGAAGAACAAAAACAAAGAAGAGATCATTTTCTCACTCAAACAGTCCTTCAATTGATTTGAATTTCACCTCTTCAAAGAGCAGAACAGACCAATGTGACTCGACTGGTACAAATTGGACAGATGAAATTCCCGGATGTCCAGTGTACCATCCTTCAATCGAGGAATTTGAGGATCCACTTATTTTTTTGCAGAAAATCGTGGCAGATGGTTCCAAGTATGGTAAGGAAATTGAGATGAATGCTTATCTGTTACGTTCTGGGAGATTAGGCTTTTGAAAATGGCGTGAGGATTAACAAATTTATCATTCTATGTCTACTGAGCTTCCGATGGATTAGAGTTTTGGATACATGTCTACGCATGTTCATATTTCTTCTTTATCCTTGATCTACACTAGGGATAGGGATTGTTTGAACAATGATTTGATCATGAGAGAAAAATGGAATCTTTTTCAGGATGTCACCAACTGGATTGTGTAGGCAGTCAGTGACAATTGCAATTTATCGCAGATATGCATACATATTCCAAGACATTTGTCTTTGCACATGATAGATTGTCCCTCACGTTGCTGATCAATTTAGTGTAATATTTTGGCGAGTGATTGGATCGCGCACTTTGTTGACATGTTTCGATTTCAAATGTTAGGAATTTGCAAAATTGTATCACCATTGAAGGCTTCTGTGCCAGCTGCCGAGGTACTAAAGGACTTGGAGTTCGCAACTTATGTGCAACCTCTTCACTTGGTTAAATGCAATATGGATAAGAAAGTCATTTTCTCCAGAGGGCAAAGGTTCTTTCTGCCAAACTGCTGCATATTTTCATGGGGAGAAGAAAAAAGATTGCCGAGTAGTTTGTCCTTATTTTCGTTTTAATCATTTTATTCCTGTCCTTTTATTTCCAGAAAATATACCTTTGGCACTTTTAGAGCAATGGCAGATAAGGAATCTGTTTGTCACCTTCCATATCCTGCAAGTGTTTCTTTTCAACATCTGGAAAAGAAATTCTGGCAAGAAATGTCCAGTGGAAGGGACAGAAGAGTAGAATATGCAGTTAACATTGATGGAAGCGCATTCTCAAGTGATCCTACTGATCTGCTAGGCACAAGCAAGTGGAACTTGAAGGTAATCTTTCCCAGTATGTACATATATATTTTTTGTTTTTTTAAAGTTATGAATTTGACCCTAATGTTCCAAACTAATCTTCATTCTGCAAAACTCAGACCCTCTCCAAGCTGCCGACTTCCTTACTCCGTCTGGTTGAACATGAAATTCCTGTACGTTATGATCTCTCACTCCCATTGAAATCTTACTTTTGAGTTCTAGTTTTGAGCTTGCACTTAATTTGTTCAATTCAAATTCAGGGTATAACGAGTCCCATGCTTTACATTGGAATGCTATTTAGCATGTTTGCATGGCATGTGGAAGATCACTATCTATACAGGTACATATTTTGACAGTGACATTCTGATGTTTTGGTTTTACATTTCGATGTTTAGCTCTTATACATTGATTTAAGGTTTTTTTTTTTGTCAGCATTAATTATCATCATACTGGTGCACCCAAAACTTGGTACGGTGTGCCTGGTCATTCAGCTCTACAACTTGAAGGTGTAGTCCTGGATCATGTGTATTCTCATAATATCCTCTCGACTCGGGATGTGGATGGAACTTTCAAAGAAATTGCTGGGAAAACAACCATGTTTTCTCCAGATATCCTGTTGAAAAATGATGTTCCAGTTTACAAGGCCCTGCAGATGCCAGGGGAGTTCGTTATCACCTTTCCTAGAGCATACCATGCTGGGTTTAGCAATGGTAAGAACTACTTAGCTTCCTTTTTTTGTATTTGGAGTCTTTCTGAAGTTCTAGGCCCACACCTATGAGCATACTCTGCATAATTTTCTAACTCTTGGGACATTCTAGGATTCGGTTGTGGGGAGGCAGTCAACTTTGCAATCAGTGATTGGCTCCCATTTGGGGCATTGGCCAGTAAACGGTATGCATTTCTAGGAATGATGCCAATCCTTCCTTATGAGGAAGTTCTTTGCAAAGAAGCAGTTCATCTGGTAAAAGCTGAAGGTTCTGATCTCTCATCTGCAGAAGCAACGTCTCAACTTTCCGTTAAAAGCTCCTTTGTGAAACACATGAGGCTCTTCAACAATGCTCTTTGGCGTCTAAAAAAGAATATAGGAACCTTGACAACTCCCTCAATGATATTACCAAATTCTCACCAAACTATTATATGTAGCACTTGCAAACGTGACTCCCACTTAGCTTTCCTTGGATGCAATCGCTGCTACCGACCACACTGCCTTTTCCATGGTAAAAAGTTTCTGTTGTTATAGTTAGTCCACTTCCATTATGCATGGCAACTGTTGGTATTTCCACTGCCTTTAAATTCTGTGTCTTTGTATGCTTTGTCCTGAAACTAACATGATTTTTGCTTCCTTGCCATTTCTGCGGATGATGCAGAGATTAATTCCCTTCACTGTCCATGTGGAGGCAAACATATACTCCACGTAAGTGGGGACATATGGGATGTGGAGGAAATAGCTGAGAGTTTGGATCAAGGGGAATTCATACAGGAGGTTTGTCAAGAGATGAAAGCTGACGATTACAATTGCTTGTTGCCAAATGTGATCTCTTGCATTGAGAGTGAAGATGCTCCACATAGCAAGGTAAGGCTCCAATGAAACCCTGAATGTCTCATTGTCATGTTGATTCTGCTATCTGGGTTATGTTAACCAAGATGCCTGGCATCAAGTTCTGCAATTTCAGTACAAAGGCTTTGCTGGGGGAATAGAAAGCCTTCTGTTTTATAAACGTTCAGATGTATCTGTTCATTCATTGTGATTCAGTGCCTCCTATAAGTGCTGATTCTATGTCTCAATATTGCATCAAACACAGATAAATTTAGGAACCTTTGATGCTATTGAGCAGCAGGAAGCTGCTGCAGTGCGGGAAACGGCCTGTGATGATCCTGGTATGGAACGGGGTACTAAAAGAAGGTGCCCTGAACTGAAAGGGATTGCTTTATTTCAAAATAGGAGGATTTGCAGATTGCAGAAGAGTCGATCAAAATTTAGCAGTTCTGCCTCTGAAGTTTCTCCAAGTGCTTGAACATGAAAAGAATTGGTGTATCTTTCATTGATATTCTAGCTATATAGGAAGCCATACAAGTAACTATTTAAGACTCTTTTTGGGTTCTTATAGTTTCTTCTGACATAGTCCAAGGAGTAGTGGTTTCTGAGAGCTGTTGAGAACTCTAAATTAATTATGTAACAATAGTCTTTATGACAAGTGAAAAGATTGTTAAGAGCTTCATCTACACTTGATCGACCTGATACGTTCCAGAAATAATTTTGATTGCAATATTATAAATGTTAGAATGTGAATATATTTGTGGTTATAATTATTAATTGTAATCAGGTATCTTAAAAATGAAAAATGGACAACCAACAATCGTGATAATGTAGTAAATGAGTCTGCATTGAAGTGAATCTACGTATACATAACTTTTCAAATTGTTAATTCTCAAGAGGAAGGTGGAGGGATGCAACGACGTACTTCAATTTTTAAATAGGAACGATGGAAAACTATCATTCTATTTGTTAACGATGAAACAAATTGGCAGATTGCCAAGCCACAATTGACTTAAACATATGTTGTTTAGGGGATAATTTAAACACTGTCACATCGCTTTGTGGTATATAGATTGAATGTTTTTGAATTTTAAGAAACACACCAAATTAGATTCCTTCCAAGTTGGCGTCAAAGCCAATTTTTCTATCAAAACCATGACCATGCATTTCAATTTTAAGTCGCGCTGGCATTGACTCAAGAAGAATCCGATTTGGACTATAGAGTGGGGATTATGAATACTAACTAACTATTCTCCATTTTGGACTGACAAAAAAAAAAAAAAAAGAAAAAGTCGGTGATCTGGTTAATTCACTTAGATCCTGCCTCCCTCGGGGCGGGACAAACCGGGACCCTTCTTGCCAGAAATTGGATTGGGTTAAAGCAAAATACCCACGGCAGGGCAGGGGGAAATCCTGCACTTGGGCAGAGGCAAGGGGTGTCGATTGAGGTCAACCCCATGTTGCGCTGAGCGTCAGGAACCTACACCAATTTGATGACAATGACTCTATTGGATTGCAACAACCTTATTTACCCCCCAAAATAATTTTTTTTTTTTAAAGAAAGGACTTTTTGTTTGTTCTGCTGGATTTATGTTCTTAATTTCCTGACGTGAATATTAGCATCAGGAATTGATTGAAAGTAATATAATACTAATTCAAAAAATTGTGATAAATTAGATATAATATTAATTCAAAAAATGAATGCAATTAAAATACCCGAATTATAGTAAAATATCCTGTCAAAACTGAAAAAAAAAATCTACGCTGAAAGCCTGTAACAATATAATTTACAGAAAAATTAGAACACAATATTACTTTTTTCTCTTCACTGAGTATGAACTATTGAACTCTTTTTTTTTTTTTTAAATATAGTGTTAACCGAAAATATGCTTAAACAATTTGTCATTTTTCTTTGCCGGATTGGTCCACACGTTATTATTATTATTATTTGGGTCAATCCATACGTTATTATTGTTTAACTTTGGTTAAGTATGAGATTATTAGGTTCCCTTAACCATTAATATTTAGCTCATTCAAGCTGTTATATGGGCTTTAGGTCCTTATTCTCAATATTGTTTCTTCATAATCACAGTACAGCTTCCCCTCCTACGAGACCCAAAAAGACACCAAAGACGCATCAAAAGCTCGAAAGTGAAAAAAAAAAGAAAAAGAAAAAGAAAAAAAGTAGCACCATAGATGGGAGATTTGATTAACAGCAGCATTTTATTTTACGTTCATTATTTTTTGCTTGGCCATATGTTACATATTAAAGCTCGACACAGGTACACTGGGCCAACAACATTCACATAGAACTGCAGCAACTTCAGTACTCAAAAACCAGGTTGGGATTGCCAACTTGTTTAACAAAAGCCTTGGCAGCCTTCACAGCATTGATTGCTCCCAATTCACCAAAGCCCGAGTTTGGCCCTGATCCACCAGCATAGTTGGAGATACCACGGAAGGCAACGAAGTTAACCCCATTTGACCAGCTTGCCTGCAAATCAAATTACCAAAAACACGAGTTGCTGATGACATACGAACATTAATCGTCATCAAACTGAAATAACATGTTTCTTTGATTTCCTTGGCTACTCACAAGTCCAACGGCTGAAGAACCTGTATCAACACTCCCGGTATCGAATTCGTTGCGAAGGTATAGTCTGTATGCTGCATTTTTCACGTAAGCGCTAGATGAAGAGATATTCTGGCCGTCTTTAACCCGTGGAGACGTGGGGAGGCAATTTGATGATGATGTGCCGAGGCATTTGTCTAGCTCGAGGTTCTGATGTTGGTTATGACAGAATTTATACAATCAATTCAAACACATTAATCTCAATAATCTTATTTAATAGAGCTAATAATAATAAACATATTAATTAACCTTGAGCTCAGAGGCAATTTCGAGCCACTCTGAGGGGACAGGAATGTTAATGACGGCGGCAGACGAACCGCGAGGAGTGTAGAACTTGATTTTCTGGTACTTGACGCTTCCCAACAAGTTATTTCCGCTCTTTGGCGCATTGTAGGTTCCAAAAGTAAGATCACCTCCAGTGGCCTTATATGCCTGTACACAACAATTACAGGTAAATTTCCAATCATATCAACAACAGCAACAATATCAACAAGTGACATCATGTAAATTTACTAAAGTAAATTTCTGCTTCTTTTTTTTTTTTTGGCTTTTATTGGGTATTTTTTCACTCTCTCTCTCTCTCTCTCTCTCTCGCACACACACACACACAGACACACATATATACACTCTCATATACCTGCCACTTCCAGCTTCCAGTGTAGGCAATGCGCCCTATAGCAGCAACATCACCAATTTCTAATTCATTCTCGTTGGTGCTTCCGGCATTCCCCACGCTGATGATTCCTCGAATGGGGAAATTGTCGATGAGGACTTGCACACCTGTAGCCACGTTCACCTAAAGATCACGCAACAGACACATTCAGGAAACTTGAGAAAAATAGACGAGAAAATGAAACACAAAAAAAAAAAAAAAAGAGGAGAAAAAGAAAAGGGTATCTTACTGGGTGACTTCCAGGGTACGTAATGACAGCGTTAGCGCCTTGTAACGTGCCAATGTAGTAAGTTCTTCCTGAGTAAGCATAAAAAAAAAAAAAAAAAGTTAAATCTTTATCTGGTTTCTTTTTCTTTTTTAATTAAAATTAATGTCTAGCCAATTATCTTAGTTTCCAAAGAATTGATGCATTTATGGGCTGAATTTGATAACTTTAATCTTCTTAGTCCACATGGCCACCATGGATTTTAACTTCATTGGGGGGGTTCCAATCCAAGAAAAGTTTAATTACCTGTGATCAAAACCTCATCCTGGCTGGGAATGAAGTCCTCTAAAAGCAAATCTGCAATCTTGGTGGTACCGGCAATAAAGCCTATATAATACTGCTCTGTTGACTGCAGGTTAACTCTGTTGATAGCCCCATCAAGAGGGCGTCCGAGGGTCAAGGGTGCAACAAGCAACAGCCCGAACACCGTCAGAAGGGATCGTGTTACGGCCATGCTGGCCATGGCTTCCCTTTGTAGAGTAGGAAGTGTGAGAAAAGAGCAGAGAGGTCGAGAAGCAGATTAGGAAGAGTTTTTATTGGTATGGCCTTGTGGTTTGTGAGTCTTGGTGGGTTTATATAGAAGCAACAGTTATGGCTTCAGCCACACACAGAGTTTGCGATTACTAGAATGCCCTTCAATAATTGTGTAAACCAAAGGGACCTCCAATTTTGACCATTCCATTGAGTTCCATGATGATACTTTAAAAAAAGAAAAAATTATATTGATTTGCTAGATTTAGGTTGAGCAAACAATTAAAACATAGCAATCATAATTATCAATTTTAGTCGTGACATTCTTGATTTTTACACGATAATTAATAAATATAATTAAATAATATTAGTTTGAGTTCAATTGTATTTATTTATTCATGTTTCTTTAATAAAATTTAAGATGTATTTTTTTTTAGACAATTGACTGTGGATGTGACTGTTAATTTTAAGTGGGTTATATTAAGTTTATGTCTTTTCCTTATTTTTCTTCGGAATTTTAACTCAGTTCATTTAATCTACATAAATATTTGCTGTGTAAAAGAAAATGTAGGACTTACAAAATGTGCATATACTCTCAATCAAAAGGCAAACTGAGGTATGATTTTCAAAATAATAGATTGAAAAATGAGTATGTGCATTTTATCACTTAAAAA
Source organism: Ceriops tagal (assembly GCA_021533255.1). Lineage (NCBI taxonomy): Eukaryota > Viridiplantae > Streptophyta > Magnoliopsida > Malpighiales > Rhizophoraceae > Ceriops > Ceriops tagal. Next base: position 13,535,023 of record CM038594.1, read on the forward strand.
AATTATAATAATTATTTTATTAGGAAAAAAAAAAGATCATAAGATATGAACTACAAAGAGAAAAGGTAGTATTCAAATTTTAGGAGATCTCAAGATTTGAATCTTTGAGTAGCACTGCTTGTCGTCAATTTGTGCTCCTTCACTCTTATTATTCAGCTCTACGTCTTGTTGACTAATATGTTAGGAATGAAAGTATATTCCTTCAAATGAGGAGATCATGAAATTCCTAGCCTAAAATTTTATTAATTGAAATTTGTGTCTCTAACTACATAAGCAGTTGAAAGGCTTCATGGGCTAAATAGAAACATAGCACGTTAATATTACAACGAGGGTGTGCACATTCTCTCAACTTTCATACTTCAATTTAAATTTTGAAATATTCAATCATCCGCATATGATTGGACGAACCTATAAATTATTGTAACTAAAGAAAAAAAAATTATTTTTATTTTACCTAAGGCCAAAATGTTAAAAATAAATAATGAAGAGGATTTGTATAGTGGCGCAAGGGAGGGAAGAAGGGGACGAGACTGCAAAAGATCACTTGATGGTCTCGTGTTTCTGAAAAATGAGAAGAATTGTAGGCGGTATTTGACAATTAGGCAAGGAAATAAGGAAAGGAAAGTGGCAAGAAGGAAGGAAAACTTTCCCTCCAATCATCGTCTTGCCTTCTCCTTTTTTTTTTTTTTTTTTATATTTTTTATATGTATCTTCCAACCAAACACGGTGCAGATTATTCATGCAGGGTGGGGAAAAAAAACGTGACAAAAGGAAAGGCAAAGGAAAGTTAATAAAAATGTACACGACGTTGACATGACAAGTGGGTCAGATCTGTCGGCTGGTTTGATATTGATTAATTTGTTTTTATATTCTTAACAAAGCCGCCAAATAATTGCTAATAATTCATGACAGTTCAAAAAAAAAAAAAAAAAAAGATTGATAGGGTTATTGGATGGACGAAGCAAGCTCGACTATGAAGAAGCAATTTTAATCTTTTTTCGTTTTCTTATGAAACATTTTCTCATACAGCAGAAGGAGGAATTATTCATGGGCAGAGTGGATTTGAAGAGGGAGTGAATAATAATAATGATTAATATGATAAATTAACATTGATCATAAAATAATATTAAAATCTTGTTCAAACATTACAATTATAAAAATATGATGTGTTAATAGAAATAAAAATTTAGGGAAGAGATAAATCAATTTATATTTTTTTTAATTCAATTTTCTTTTTAATTCAATCTATATATATATATATTGTTATTAATTATCTAGCTAACATAGAGATTAAAAGAGCTTATCCTTAAATTTTGGCTTTGTCCTATATCGAGTAAAAAAAAAAAATAATTTTTTTTGGGTATTCCATATAAAAAAAATACCTCGTTAATCTATCCTGTTTGACAGCGTCGGTGTGTTGGTTTACCAGTACTGTAAGTGTGTTTTCAATGCCTTGAAATTTTAAAAAATAATAATAAAAAAAATTGAAGTTTCTTTCGTTAATTTTCTCATCGCCTATTCCCTTCTTTTTATTTTTTATTTTTTACGTGTTTCTGATAAGGTTGGATTCTTTATTAAAAAAATGACAATAAAATTTAAAGCGTATCCTGTCATGGTATCTGAAATCTGATGACAACAACGACTCTTTGAAAGCTAAACCACTCATCAATGGGCGCGGCCAGGTCTGATTTTTTTGATTTTTTTTTTATCCCTTCATCGTCATCATATCGCATCATCATTATCCTGATTATGATTATGACTATGACTATGATTATTAATAATAATAAATTATTATTTGTAAAATGAATGTGAAGCATCGATGTAAAGCTAGAATATTATAGGACTCAAACCTAAAATTAAGAAAGTTAAAGAATATTACAGCAATATATATAGCCTGTAGAAGAACCTTTACAACTATTCATTATATATTTACCCAAAAAATTAAAAATAATAATAAAAAAATATATTGCTCTCAGCTATATATCATCATCATCAAGTACCAGTCATGTATACATTACCCTGATTATCTCTACAGCTATATTAACCATAGCTCTTTGGAACCAAATAAAATCAAATTATAACTATTTTGTTTTTGTGATTAAATTAAACTGGACCTCTCAGTATCGTTTCATTCCCTCGATCTTTAAAAGGGTGGCCATGCAATGCAATCCAATGTCGACATGGTGAGGCCACGTTCAACAGCTCTAAAAGCGTGGGGCCTCCCATGGCAATCCATCTCCACAGAAACTATAAAAACTCTTTAGATTTATTATTATTATTATTATTATTATTATTATTTTGTTTTCTATCTGGCCCCATTTTCAGTTCATGTTCATTGTGTCCACTGTTAAGTTTTATCCGAGTAATCATGTTAATGCATTTTACTGCTTATTATTATTATTATTATTATTATTATTAAAGTTGCAGGAACTATTATTAGGGTGGATGTTATCCATGGACCCAAAAATAAAAAAAATAAAAACACAGCTAGTGGTACCTACGTCTCAACAATGCGACGAATTCTATTATTTATATTATATTCACGCAATACACAAATTTATTATTTAATTTACTTATGTTATTTCAACAAAATAATATAAGAAAATTCAAATTATAAGTTTTTTTTTTAATTATAAAAAGTAAATTTGAAAGCAATTTCTTAAGAAAACAAAAATAAAAAAACAAACAAACTAAAGACTTAAATTATTAATATATTTTTTTAAAATGATAAATTTAAAAATAATTTTTATTTAAAAATAAATAGAAAAATTTATTATTTTTTATATTTCTAAAATTTTTATTAATTATGAATATTTACGTTGTGTAGATTTTAAACATATGTGAAAAATTATTAATATAAATTAAATAAATTATAATATATATTAAATCATAATTAAGTGAATTAAGTAAATGAAATGCATAAAGTTATAGAGGCTTATAAACCCGCACATAATCAATATTATAAAGGCCTATAATACATAAAAGTTAGAAAATAATTGTCACAAGAATATCATTTTTTTTATATTTGTTATTTCTTTAATTTGTTAAAACTTTTTAAATATAAAATTGATTTAAAAATATTTTAATGTCTTTTTTTGTTGTAATTTCTCTCCTGAAAGATTAACAAAATTAGATTGGACGTCGCACAGACGAAGATTTTAATTTTTAGAACCGTGAAGATCAATCAAATGAAACAGCCGTCGAGAATAAAGCTGGGGGGGGAAAAATGCTGATATTTTAGCATTCACCCAGTCACCCCTAGTAAATAATGAAAGACAATTCTCATTTCGTGACATGTTTTCTTGTGACTATCTTCAGGACCACATCCGCGTTGAATTTAAAGTAGGAGTGTGAGCGGGTCCAGAATAGCCCCCACCTTCCTGTTTCCTACCCCAAGTCGCTCAATGCCTGATATAATTAAAAATGGCAGTGGCGGTGCTGGTGGAGTGCCCACTCCCTGTGGGTTGCGGTGCATTTTGATGGGGTGCAAGACAAAAATTTTAAAGGCCTTTCTTTTCATTTGTCCTGTGACAAGAGGATCCCACGGCTGCCATTGCTGCTCGTCGATCCACAAACTTGCTTATTAATACTAACCATGGGCTGCTTTTTGTTGCTATCCTGGGGTCCAAAATTTGTGTGGCGACGCGTGGTTGCATTGATTGTACAATATCTTATCCTCTCATCTTGAGCCCAATAAAAAAAAAAAAAAAAAGACGAATTCATATCACGTGCTGCCATATATACTTCTTTTTGGTCCCACTCCCCACCTCCATTATTTTGCCGTTGAAAAGATTTTCATGGCACATCAAGTGCCCCATCAGAGACAGCAATCCTTTAATCAATTTCATCGTCTCTGAGTTCCTTGTTGGATCAGGATGATTAGCTATCGTTGAAGATTTTGGTACCACATCACATCTAGTGACTCAAAGTGATTGTAACTCTGTTAAAAGAAATTTTCATTTTAGAATTAAACTGCGAAACTCCTTTTTATTTTTTATTGTTGAAATAATACTGTAAATCTTTGATCGAGAAAAAAAAAAAACATATTCTTAGAAGTTTACAACTAATAAGAGAAAATTTTATATTTTTTTTATTTACAAAATTACGGCTTTTTTGCTATCGAAGTTGCCAGTAACCTGGGGTTAAATCGGTTTGGGTAGACAGACTCTCCGGCCAATCGAAGAGTGAGTTGCTCGTCCTGTCTTTTCCTTTACAGCCCTGCCAGCTCGTGCAGGTACGTGAATTGGCGATAAGGCTGCCATGCTGTCATGAATAATTGGATTGGATGCTCGAGTCCATTGAAGCTAGCGCTAAGTAACATGCACGAAGACGACCCTATAACTACCAATAATATATGTGTATGTCTTTATGTATATATATATATAGATAGATAGATAGATAGTGTAAGATAATGCTTTCACATGATTAAAATTTGTTGGGTGTGTAGGAGGAGTATCAAATGTATTAGTTAGTATTGCAAGATTATCCACGGATACGCAAGCCTTTGGTTAATTAAAGGTTTTTGAAACTCGATAATTAAATTCCAAATCGATAATGAATTCCAAGCGCATATTCCGATGAATGTGGAAGATATGCCATGCAGGAGCCATTGTCCATACACACTACGCATGGTCTTTTCTTTGTTTTTTTGTTTGAGCACCCTGCATGGTTCCTTTTTGGAGCTCGACGTGGGGTCATGAGGGCGATAATTTCGTACGGAAGACATGAATAAGTGGAGAAAATGAGGCGTGCGTCAATAGTCATAAGGATAACATGGGGCCCACCCCATGGCTTCTCCCTCGGGATGAAGCGGACGAATTTGATTGAAAACTCCCCAAGACATTACGCGGACGTGGCTTCAACCGCACATTGAACTATCAGCACTATGAATTAATTATATATTTTAAATTTGTAAATACATTATGGCGATAAAATTACAAAATGGAAATTGTGATTTGATCTCTCTCTCTCTCTCTCTGTGTCTGGAAGATGAAGATGAGGCTATTTGCCAAGTCTCAATCACACACCATCATTTTGATAACAAAATGGAAATTGGCTTTTGTATTTGTCAAAAATGTTTACCTAAACTCTTAGATTTATATGAAGTTCAGTTGCCTTCTCCAACTTTTGTTTTCGTGTCCAATTCATAACTTAACTAACTAATGATATAGGTTATTTCTTTTTAATGCAGTTAAATTATTTCCATGATTCAAGAAATAAGTTTAATTACGTGCGGCTGATTAATCTTCATCATCTTATCATAATAGGATCAGGAAAGAAATAAAAAAAAACACACACACACAAAAAGAAAAAAAAAATTTTGCCAAAAAGACGAGGAAATGTAGCTTTGAAAGAACATGCCTCCAAAAAAGCTGGCACATCATGAATTTGGCAAATAGACGCGTCCCAGGTGAGCTGTAATGGATGCAGCATGTCAGGCAAAATGGTGGGACATTTAACACGTGTCAACAAAATGGTGTAGCCTAAGGATATCCTCTCCAAGCTGGCATGCGGACCAAATATTCCTGAAAATTACATGGAGATTTGTTCATTTTTAGGTAATTATATATGTACGATAATTTCGGGGGGTATTTTGTTATGAACCACTTGATTCTAGCCTTGGCCTGAGTGTTAGTTGATCCATATTTTTGCTGTCAGTGTCATAATTTGATCTCTAGTTGTTGGGAAGCTTTGCAATTGATGGAGTGGACATGCCATTCTACGGTGGATTAATTTGTATTATCGAAGTTAAACAATGAACCCTAATGTACTGTAAAACTGAGGACTTAGCATATTCTTTTTCTTGATGAATATTCCCTGATCAGGAAAAAAAGACTTTTCGGGGCCTCACAATTTAAAAAGTAGTTAAGATAAAAGCATAGAAAGGGACAAGTTTCATGATATTCCCGATTGCCCATACAATATCTCCGCGGTGAAAGATGTCTCACTAAAAATAACGAAATAAGAGAAATTAGATAAAAGGAACAAATTTGAACTTCCTATGTATTAATACTCTCTCTCTCACTCTCTCTTTTACATTTTAGTAATCTTTTCCTCCAAGAAAAATGATGGGTGGATGCTTATTTTATGACAAGAAATAAATTTTTATCAAGCAAACTTATTGGCATGATTTCCGCATATTGACATGTAGGTCTGTTTCTTTCCATTAATAAAGAGAAAATCTCATAATTTTCACAATAGGTTCTAAACTATAATTATTTCAATATTATAACAGGTGCGCGGTCGGTCGGGCTTTGTGTTCATGCCGAACCAGTAAATTTTGATCAATGATTTTAGGAAAAAAAAAAGTAAAAAAAAATGAATTAAATAATCATTTCTACCAAAATATTATAAGCCAAAATTTAAATCGCTGATAACAAGGTTAGGTAATGATCCCTTTTGTCTTTATACCATAGGGCCAATTAGGTGGGGGAAATGTTATCTTTTCCTCGTTTTTCAAAAGATAAGCATCTTTTCCTCGTCTCAATCATGCCCAAAATGACAAAAGAAGAATAAGAAGAAGAAGACGAAGAAGATAATTAATTAATATAAAAGGATTTGTGGCGTGTCGTCGTCCGAAACTTGAGACAGCAACACTTGCCACCGCAAAAACGAGCACGCAGAATCAAATAATTTTAGTTGCTCAATCCGGGAAAGGTGGCGATCGAAGCTCCGGTTCCGTCATGTCCACATTAATGTCAGAATGTGGTGGGGCAAAACCATAACCCAGCACATGGATATTAAAAAGCTTAATTGGACGGTCCTCCTTGCAAATACATTATTACGTAGCCAATGTATCTTTGCGACAATATTGTCTACGTGCAATGACTTTTGAGTCCCATGCTTTCATTTAATTTCCTGTAGTTCCTTCGCATCCCATATTCAGGAGTGTCAATGTATTTTTTGTTACAACCCCAAGTGTTAATTATTGTGATATATTTACCCAGGGGCAGAACCACAGAGCTGGATATACCTGACTGGAGTTAAAAATTGACCTCCTTCGAGTTTGAAAAAAAAAAAAAAGAAGAAGATGGAATGGTGCAAAATCTTTTGTTGCCCCATGAGAAAAATATTTAAAAAATATAAAAATTTGTGTTGCCTTTTTTAATTTAATCATCAATGTCTTAATAATAGAGTCATGACTTGGGGTTCATCTGATAGCCATAGTCAAATTGAAGATGAGTGCGATCGAATTTATAATTTTTATTCCCGAAAGTACAGCTTTTTGCTAATCAAAGTTACCAGTCACCACGCCATTGGTGACTTTCAGTTTACAATAGATTGTGCTGGAAGAGCTAAGGCTGCGATGTCTGGACCCGCTTGTCCATGCTCGTGTCCATTCGTCGTTCGCGGAGGCGACCATACAACTGCTGATATTATTATCTATCTTTTTGTATTAGTGATCCGTGGGGTTATGGATTTTAAGGAGGCGACGTTTTCTGAATTGACTCAAGAGGCATTTACGTGTGATTTAAGATTTGTTAAAAAATAATAATAATAACAAATAAAATCATTAAACGAATTTAAAAATAATAAATTATATAATTAATTCTCTATTATACACAAAAAAATTATATATATATATATATATATAATATCTCAAAGAAAGTGGATATTTAACGACCAATAAAGGAGGTTGATATATTAATGCAGATGCAAAAAAAAAAAGAAAAAAAAAAGGAGAAAGGGATTATTAATGAAAGAGATGCGACATTGGTCCATTGAAAAGTTGTCATTACTTATTATTTTCCTTTGTGATTAAGTACAATTTTCCCGACCGCTAGGTTCCATTTCAATTTCAAAAGCATATGCTTCAGGATCGATAATATTCTATGGAATGTAGACTTAATCACAAAGGATTACAAAAAAAAAAAAAAAAAAAGGGAATATTCGGCTGAGTGGATATGGCCCATAAACCTATTCTGATCAATACACTTAGAATTTGAAATCATGTAATTAATAATGAGATTTATTACACCGACACTACTAAAAAAAGAAAAAGTCATGAAAAAATTCGTGTGTTATATATATATTTATTTTGCGTTATTTAATTTTATTATAAATTGAATATACATTATATAAAATATTATATATGTATGTGTCTATTTATATCATAAAATTTGTGTCATGAAATATTTTCTTACTTTAAATGAGGGGGGGGGGACGACGACAAGGGGAGCATAATATTTCAGAAGTTATGATAATTGTGGCAGTCTGGTTCTTGGGAAACGACGTTTGCCTGCCAAATGGGGACAAGGACAAGTCCATGCCTTGATGACATCGCTGGGTGTGTGGTTCCCCCTTCGGCTTGTCACGAGGTCAATAATATATGTACGGCGGAATATGAATACGTGGAGAAAATGAAGCGCGCGTTGATAACTAGGACCATCTGGGCCCCCCCCCCCCTGTCTTCTCCCCCCCACCCGATTCAATGTAGGCCACTGGATTTATGGTACGGTAAAGTTAATGGTACGCTTCGGGTTAACATTTTTGGCATGGAAAGTAAATCATCTTTTTGTTTTGTTTTGTTTTTTTTTTTATCACCAGACAGCTGTAATTTCAAAAATTAAGCTAAATTTGTGATCAAATTCGAATCTACCTAATTCTTTTTATTTAACTAAATTAAAAAATCATTTCATTTGATTGATTTAAATGACAAGAGTTTTTTATTAGAACTATGAATACAGTGAATTTTTGATTAAAAAATTGTTATTTTTTGTTTTTTAAAATTATATATAATTACATTAGTTTATTAAAAATATTTGTCGATATATATTTAAATTTTATATTTTAATAACGTTATATATATATATTTTTTTTTTTATTTTTTTTTTTCATTTTAATAATTTTTTCGTCCATGAAAAATCATTGATGTGTGCAACGGCCGGAGTCCATTTCCCGCCATTCACTGCACACCCACCTACAGAGGGTGATGGCAGCTCTTTTGAAGGCATTAAACAGGTGGGTGAGTACTGGAAAGAGCTTGCTGTGGATAAGGTCTTGCCGACACAAGATGATTTCCATATGTCGACATAAAAGGGTTTTATTATTATTATTATTATTATTTTTTCCTACCAATTAATACGAGAAAAGCTAATAATTTTCAAAATAGCTACTAAACTATAGATTATTTGCAATACTATAACAGTCGTGGCCTGTTGGGTCTTTGCGTTCATGCCAAAACATTCAAACTCTGATCAACGAGTCTCGGAAGAAAGTGTCTGAGCATCAGACTCGTACACTGTATGCTCTGAGTCTAAAATGTGGAAATTTGTGATCCACGGTATCAGGAGGAGGACCACCCATTAGGTTTACTATCCTTTGATTCTTTTTCATTTCTCCCCACCAATCCCCCCCCCATCATTTTTCAGCGAAGTAACGGACCTATCCGTCTGGCTGTTCTGGTGTTTGCTTTACAGGCTGCTTGTGTGCACGGTTGGAGGTTCTCTGGCCATGTAACGAGGGATAATGGTGCTTTCTTATCATGCCCCCCCCCTTTTTTTTTTCTTTCCTTTTGGTTTAGTAAAATAACACAGTTAGAAAAGAAAGAAAGAAAGTCTTAATCCAAGGAAGAAAAAAGGATGATTGAAATTTCGGAAGAAAATGGATTATCCTAATTGTCTTCACATATGCTCTGAGCATCATTTCGATTCACGTGTTTGCTTATTTGATTGATGACCAACGTGACAAAAATGTTAATTAACAAAGAGATTGTGGCTTGTCTTGTCCGAAACCTGTGGCAGCAGCATCTGCCACCAGGACAGCGAGCAGGCACCCTCAAAATAATTTTAGCTGGTGACTCTGGCAAATGTGGTCATCCAATCTCGGCTTCGCCCGTCTCCACATTAGTGTCAGAATGTGGTGGGGCAAAACCATAACCCAGCACATGGATATTAAAAAGCTTAATTGGACGGTCCTCCTTCACTCTTCTTGCAAATACATTATTATGTAGCCAATGTACCTTTGCGACAATATTGTCTACGTGCAATGCAAATATTGCCTTTGCACCCCATAATCGGATATAGTTAATTTCATTTTTATTACAACTTGTATTCTTAATTAGTATGGTATATTTACCCAGACTAGAGGTAATTGAATGGGGCTAATTGGCCTGGTTCAAGTTTAGAGAAACAATAATGAATTAGTGCAAAATCTTAAGTTGTCCCATGAGACATATCCGAAAGAAGAAGATAATTTCTTTGCCAACTTTTCATGAAATATATATATATATATTGTGTTGCTTCTTTATCCATTATCACTACAATATAATATCTTTAATATTATGATGTCTTTTCTGGTCTTTAGTTCATTTCTAGATTCAAAAATTAATATTTTGCACATGATTTTGGTTGTTAAAGACAAAAAAAAATAACAATCTACCATATCAAGTTTGCATTTTCTTAATATGTTTTAATTTTTTTTCTTTAATGCATTTTGTCGTACTTATAAAAAGAATTGTGTTATTTTGTTTTTAGTTTTCGCTATCAATATCGGTTGGTCTATCATAAGCTGCTAGAAAAGAAAATTATATTAGCAAGATAACAAATTAAAAAGAAAAAAAACTCTTTGCCATTGATCGTGCAGTTTAATTCCTTTTTTTTTTTTTTTGCATATCTCGTTAAATTATCCAAAAAAAAAACTAATTTACAGAAACTTGCAATATGGGTTTGCTTTCTGTAGTACTACTATATACGATTAAATTTAACTCTAACACTTGGCAGGGATTTTTAAATGAATTTGGTCAATTGAAATGGCTATTTACCAAATAAATAAAATTAGAAAAAAGATTTTGATCTCATAAAAACTTCATAATGTCAACTTTTTAACAGACATAATCTTTTTTTTTTTAATAAAAGAACTAACCCAATTTTATAAATTCAACCCCTGTTCATATCAGGCAACTATAATCATCTAATTCTGCATCTCTCTCTTTTGCTCGATCTCTCTCTCTCTCTCTTGCTCTCTCCCTCTCTCTCGTCTTCAAGCCATCTTTATTGATATTACTAATGGAGTAATAATATTTCACATATATAAATATACCCATTCGAGGAATTCTGCTTTAGCGGATTATATTTAAAAACTCAATGGCACTAGGAAAAGGGCAAGATGCGAAAAAAAATCTAGGAGTTAGGGACCACAAAGCAATTGAAAATTCTGTGCTAAATCTTAAGATTGTTTGGTTATCAGAAAGGAAAGGAAAAGCAGGGAAGGAAAGTGAAATTCCCTCCTCTTCAACCAAACACGACTTTACATCGTTGTTCTCCAATGTTTTTTCCTTATTCAATTGGCACTAAACTTTTAGCTCAAGAGCTTCACATCCTGCTTGCTTTAGCTGCTTTTTCAATTTTTGCTATTCATTATTTTAAGAGAGACATTGTATGCAAAATTTACATCTTGATTCTTTTAATTTTTTTTTCCTTTGCTTCAAAAAAAAAAAAGGAAAAAAAGGAAGAAAGGAAAAGACACTAGCATAGGTGCAATAACAATTTTTTTTAAATAAAATTTAAATAGTAAAATACAGTTCCGTATGAATTTTTTTGTTTTAGGGTGAATAATCTTTTTTTTTTCTTCTGACGTAAATAAAGAAAAAGGTTTTAACGTAGCCCTTGAAGTTTAATATATGAAATCGTTCAACTGTTATATACAAAAATATCCATAAAACAAAAAAAAAAACATACAGTAAAAATGCACTTGAAGACTTGAAATCCAGCAGAGCAATTCTGGACTCTCTTCTCAAGTGTACGTGAAGTAATTCTAGGGCGTCAATTTGAGTTGCATAACCTTTCGTCAATAATGAAAGGGCAATTCTGTAATCTCGAACGGCAACCGGCTGATTTCTATATATAGTTCCAAGAGCTACGTCCCATAATCCCCAGAGAAATCCCATTGCTCCAGAACTACCATCATCCCACTTTGTTCTATCACAACCTCTCTTCACTTCAGGAGGGAAGCCAAATGGCCGTGGCAGGCCGCATTCTAGTGGTGCTTGGGCTGCTGCTGATGGCACAGCAGTCCCTGCAACTGAGCACCAGGCACCCACTCTACTTCACCATCCAGAGAATCAATGAGATTGTTAGACTTCCTATTGCCATTTTTGGAACCTCTGAGAGCAATGAAAAGGCCTTCTTAGAATCTGGCTACTTTGAACCTAGCCCATTGTACCCCTTCCTTAACTTGGCTGGTAACCATTTAGCCCCTGCACTCTCTTTATCCCTATGTATTTAATATTTAATTGTGGAATTTTCTTTTTCCCTCTGATATCCATTAAAAAATACAGAAGGGTGGCAGGCAGGCTGCTGCATGACGGAATTGGAACTTGGTCCTTTAATTAACGAGTTAAAAAATTGTAGGAATTGGGACATTACCATGACAATGAGGAGGATGAACTCATTATCCAACATGACAGAAGAAACAAGAAGTTTAAAATGAGAACTCAAAATGGCTTGGTTGACAATATGAGGCCTAATTCAAGCTGAAATATTTTTGTCTCTCTCTCTAACTCTAATGTGGGGTTTCGCTGGTGTTTCCTTGTCAGGAAGGAAAGTTCACATCGGGTCAGTTGGTGCTCATCATGTCCTTTATGCCACTACGGGCGGTTCGACAGTAAGTTCACTTCTTCTTTTTCTTCTCTTTGATTCTCTTTTATTTATTTATTTATTTATTTTAGTCCTGCTTCTTGTGCACTAATTCACATTATTATCTATCTTGCTCAACTCAACTGTATAGATAAATGCCGCCATACTTACGCAAGCCGTCCTCGATGCATTTCCGGTTCGCCTAATCATCAACTTTGGCAGTGCTGGAGCTATCAACAATTCCTTAGGGATCGGCGATGTTGTCGTGCCCAAGCGAGTGACCTTCAACGACTATTTCAACTGGCTGGTAAAAGAAACAATCTTAAAAAAAAAGAAAAAAACAAAGATTTGTAACGCATATCCGCAGTTGAAGTTTTCTATATTAATCTATTTTCTTGACTAAATCTTTTTTTGTGTCCTTGTTGGGAAGAAATATGGGGCAATTAAAGAAAAGACGAGAGGGCAGCTGAAAATCGGAGACTACAACACCCCAGAGGAGGGAGAGAATTTCTTGGAAGGCTTTGACGTTAAACGAGTTGATGTCCACAAGCCCAGTTCAAATTCAACCAAAAGAGCTAAATGGCTTTTGTATGACTCATCCCTTCTCGCCATCGCCGACGAGCTTGAGGTTCGTTTCTGACCCCTTTTTTACTGACAATGATCTGTTTCTACATCCGGCCATAATTCCATTTCTTTTTAGTGACATTCTTACTTCCCATTGATTTCTGAGTCTGCAGGTCGATTTAGCACAATGCCTTGACTCAACCTGCCTGGAAGACAAACCCAAGTTGGCCACGAGACTGAGCGCTTCTACTGCTGACATCTATGTTAAAAACTATGAATTCAGAGAATACCTTTTCTGGGAGTACAAAGTCTCAACTGTGGACACAGAGTCTGCTGCTGTACTTTTGGTGAGAGCAACCGATTAACACGTTCAGCTTAAAAGCTCTTTTATTGCTCTGCAAATTAGTACACTCAATGAAGAAGGCTTTTAATTGTTAATTGTGTTTATTGGGCTTGTGCTACAGGCTGCTAAATCAAATGGGGTGGGCGCTATTGCAATCAGGGGAATTGTTAACGACGCAGGAAAGTCAAGTGATGATTCTAGCCTCTCTTATTTGGGCTCCAAGAACGCTGTCGTTGTGGTTGATGCCCTCCTTACAAAGCTTCCCGTTCCCTACTTGGCTACGCCAAACTTCTAAAAGCTGTATGCAAGTACTTTGAAGTCTGTTCTGAGAGCTAAATAACGTTTGGCCCCGCTGTACTGAAAATGTAACATCCTTACGATGGCCGAAGGGAAATAAGAGAAATAAAAATGTGTGTATCAAAATTCCTGTGCATCTCTTCTTTATGGTTCTAAACTTTGTTTCCCGAACGCAGTCTTGTTAAAACTGATGACCCAATGCATGATTTCAAGTGGAGCTAGATAAATATGATTGAAGGCCCATATGGAAGGACAGAAGGGCATTTTGGTTCATAAATATGGTGGAATTGCAAGCCGTAAAAAGAGAAATTGCCCCTTTCCACCCGCCAATTATATGGAAATAATTAACATGATATTTCCAGAGAGCTCAAAGAGATCAACTTAATTATTTCAAGGTCCAAATATAAAATTAGACGCGACCTCCCATAATCAGAGTAGTAACCAAAATGGACTACGCTGGGTCCTCAAACAGTTATCAAGCAGCTACGTTTAAGCCCCCCCCCCCCCAGAAGTTCTATACGCGCCATAGTAATCCAGCAGAATCTTCCTTTCGACTTTAAGATCAAAAGCTTTAATTTCATGCAAGAGCTGAAAGATAGAGCCAGAAACAGACTTCCGGGCCTTGTTACTAATTTTCTAATCAAATAAGTTCATGTACCGTAGTCAACACCCTTTCAAAAAATTTATTCGCTGGTCCAGACATATCATCAATGTGTAAGCGGTAGCCAGAATGTGCATGCACCCATCCACCCCTCCGTTTTCCTCTTCTCACTGAATGTTGGGGGCATGGTGGACTAAAGCGGAATGCTGCTCCCTAATTAATCAAACAGCAATGCATCCAGAGGCGTTTACGGTATAATCCCTATTTATAGGACTGAGTTGCAAAGACAATTAATGGGTCCATTTCAGTAACTACTCCGTCACAACTATAATTACCAACGTATGAATCTACCATTAAGAAATCAAGATTATTCTGTTGAACATTTCATGGACATCGAAACGATCAAGTTCTGAAAACATATAGGTTCCCACTTCCAACAAAGACATTTTTATCACCAATCGTCCCATTATTATCCATGGCACTAGCCGCCCCAGAATAAGGTGACCCAGAATTTTCGCCATCATCAGGAGTCGGAGCCCAAATTTGGTCACAGGTATTATTGTCAAGAATTGCTTGTTAGGCCTTGGATTAGAGTTATCTTGTAATGGGTAGCCCAATATACCGCCCATGCCATCTCAAGCGAACTCTTATCCCACAAGGGCAAGACCATTAGTCACTTGAATGGTGGAGCCGCTACAACAGCCTCAGTCCTCCCGTGACGTCATCTACCACTTCAACCGGTCCTGCATATTTCAATTATCATAAACCAAATTAACTATTATATAAAAGATATATGGTTTAAGTCAGAAGATAAACAAAAAATTTTTTTGATCTGTTATCTTAGAACAAATAACTATTTCACTGATGGTAGCCAGAAAAAAATTTGTTTCTTTCATTTTCTGAATATTAAAAAAAAAATCAGGACATGGACTGAACACGTGGAGGAATTTCCACTGCTTCATAATATGTGAAAATCACTTGAGGCAGAGAACTATATTTCTGTGGTTTAAAATAATGGAGCCTTGCAAATACATCAGAATGTCTGATATAGTTCGCATAGTATACAGTATACATATACTGGAGAGAAGTCTTACCAAGGATAGCCATCACTGTTCTTGAATCTGAAACAACACCCAAAAGAAAAAGGTTCATGGATTGATGCAGTGTGTCAAGCAGAAAATAAATCATCACATTTGTTGAACATGAACATGAAAACTCAATGTAAGATTAACCTAGTTGTTGCCCTCTAGAATTGAGAGTCTCACACAAAGTAACATAGGAGAAACAAATGGCTTGTTTGGAGCAATATTTGCAACCAACAAAACGAACCAAGGATATTTACCAACAGTTTTCAAGGAAGCACTCAAATGCTATCGTATTTGCATTTTTTTTCACTGCATTGTAAAGGCCCTCTTATGAAATTATGCTTGTTTAGAGCATGTAAACTACCTTTAACTTTTTGGTCATAGAGAGCTTTCAATTTTTCCTTGTACACAACTAAGAAACTATAACTCAGATAGTATTTTAGATTGCCTGCTATTTGATTTTACCAAATTAAGTGCTTAATCACCCAATCATTGACTAGGGAAAAAGGGTTACTTCAAGCACGTTAGTTGACACCCAAGAAAAAAGGAATAAAACTCTTCGTTTTTTTTTTTTTGGATTGACAACTGGCAAATCTATGTAAGAATAAGGAATGATATTGGGAACTCACTCGGAGCAATCTGAGTCCTCCCTGCATCAATTGTAATATGGGTGGGCAAGTTGAGGGACTTTGCCCTCTCCTGTCAAAGTAAAGATAGGACTTGTTAGAACAAACAAGACCAAATAAAGGACAGCAACATACATGCATCCTCATAGATAAGACCACTGAATTGACAGTGGCAGCAGGATACCATATAGTTCTAAACAAAAAAGAGAAATAGCCCATAGAGCAATAAATCTAGAGGAATAGGACAGTCATGGTTACAGTCACAAACAAGGTGAAAAGGCACAGAAAGTGTTCATTCAATTAAGACGGCTAATAGGAAGTTATAGCAACATGTGGACTAAACAAAGTTTATCTAATCAGTTGCAAACTTATTTAAAAAGTTAAATACCTTTTCTGATTTTAATTTCTGGTTTATGGCAATTAGAGGGGATATTAAAGATACATTGTTCAGGGTGCCCAATCAGTCTGATACACAAATAGTATAGGTAAATCAAACCATTCTTTGTGTGTAGTGTTGCTTTTCCATCTGGTGGTTTTTGGTGATGCCTTAAGGCCCCTTATGCTATGATCTATTCCCCTGTTCATTATCTTGCCATGAATATGTTTTGATGGCCTTTTAGGAATTTAACTCATAAAAGTGGCTTAATATTGAGGTCTGATATCCACTCACAAGAAGTAGGGACACTGCCCAGCGTCTATGTTTCACCTGGCTCTTTATATGTTTCTACTTAATATCTTATGCACTGTTCATACTCCACATATCCATTGCCTACCCATTTTTCAGCTCAATAAGATCAGTATCACATCATAACACCAAAACTACCTAAAATAAGATGGAGGGGCTGCCAAAGACCCATTCGAACCCCAAAGTTTGAACTGTTAGTTGAGGCCAGAATGTATACAATGATGTTTAATCACACTCCTCAAGCTAGGCTAAATGTGTGGACTGACTAGATGGTAACTACAACACCACAATATTTCCTTACAAATACTGACCTGCAATACAAGCATATCCTCCTCACTTTCAGTTTTAACCACAACTTTTGGTTGTGCACATGTCTCCCACCTGCATATTTACAAGAACACAAAATTATTAGGACAAGACAAGCAAGGAGATGTCGAACACCATATGGGATAGCAATATATTGATTCAAATATTCAAATTAGTACGTTGCTGCACCTGTTCAGAGCTTTTGGTGCCCGACGAAGAAGCTTTTTGTATAAGCCCACAGTTGCATGGCTAGCAAATAAGAAATGAAAGAGGAAAGAACAGAATTAATAATTAACCACAGAACACAAATGCTAATACATTACTCAAATAATGAATGCATATCACTTAGCAAAGTGGCATCCTCCAAGTTTATGTTAGTAGACCCAGAAAGAACCAACTTTTAATTCAACAGCAAAATTCATGAGAATTGATGAGCATTAAAGCAGAAAAAATCCACAAAGCCTGAGAGGACAGGCTTTTGAAAGCATATCTTGAAGGAAACATGCTTTGTGAGTGCTAAAATGTTTTCCAAGTGAGAAGCCCCCCTCAACTTCTAAGAAATTTTACATCAGGCAGTATACCGAATAATTTGCAACTGAATCGATAGGTCAAGGTACATGCATACCTGCATGTGAACATCCAATCCATTTATAGAGGAGCAGACTTTGAGCTTAAACTCTATGTTTACAAATCATTAGTTGAAATACAACCACATGTACCTAGATGGAACTGACTTGACACAATATACCAACACAATCATGAAGCTCCATAGCATGATTACCCTGAGATATGAGCCTTAATGTGATGTCTGGAACCTAGATTCCTATCTTGTTCATAATTACATGTTGAAGATGTTGAGTAGTCGGTCTCAAAAGTAAACCTATTTCAAGAAGGAAGAAAGTGATCATAGGATCTCTCAATCATGCAATAAACCTTCTGTCAACATATCTTCTAATCATATAGTTGCCATTTGAGAAGGCATGAAGAGGCATCATGAAAAGAGCTAACAAGAAGAAAACAAAGAGGGCACATCAAGTTAGGTTGTATCAGTTCGGTATGCTTACTTGTCTAATATCATCGGCGGGATGAATAATGTCTTGGAACACAAAAACTAACATTTTGGGCGCTTAGCTGAACTACTCAGGTGCTTGGAATAGCCCAACTTAATATATAAACCCAAACACCCTCTCTTTACCATTCACTAGTGATTTCAAAAAATGTTTCTAGGTTTGTCACCAGGCTAACATGGAAAGCTTTCAGTGTGCCACGACAAAGAACTAAAAGACAGAAATAAATATATATCCTGAGGATTTAAAAAAGGAGGAATTACCTGCATTGGGCAGCAATTTTCCCCTTTCCCATCTTAAGATCATTTCTCACAACCAGAACCTGCAACACAGAAACAAAAGAGTAACCAGATAAAAAAGAATAAGAATAGACCCCTCAACTTCTCACCACGTTCATAGAAGGGATAGATAATAGCAGAAATAAGGCAAGGCAGGAGTAAACAACTGACAGACCATTTTGAAATCATCAAGAATATCTGCAAGCTTCTCAATCTCAAGTGCTTCCTTGGACTTGACTTTCTTGTTTCCGACAACACCAACTGGGGTACCAGTGTCAGTAACTTTAGTCATTAGCTTATTAACCCTAAGAAAGACCAAAGCAGGGCGGCGAGAGCCAATGCAGTAACCCAAAGCAAGGCAGCCTGCCCCAACTAAGATGGTACTCAGCCACACCCAACCCATCAATCTGAACCCACAGAAGAATCTCTAGACCCACCAAAGATCCAAGCTTGACGCAGAAATCTTGATGAATTTCAGTGGAAAACCACACCTACAACAGTTGGATCACTGCATCATCATCACCACCCACAAACGCGTTGATCACCATCATCAATTAATCCAAACAACTCGCAGAAAGAACCTTGAGAATGGCCCTTGTCGGCCCTTTCTTTACCCTTGGTCTTCTTACTTCGAGTGATCTATTCGCCGCTACCGCTGCTGCTGAATTTCAATTAGACGACTTTATATTTTGTATTATTTTGAAATTTCCGGTCAAGAAAAGGTATTTGAATTTTAATTTTCTTTCTGTTAAAATATTCTTTATTTGTTTCTTAAAGTAGTCGAAGAAAAATCAATTAAATATTTTTTTATTTTAAAACAATATTTAAACTTATTAGTATTACTTAACTTTTCTAACATTAGTTATCCTTTCCTAAATTTTTTTTAAAAATAATAATAATTATTATCATTATTTTAATCTTGTAAAATTTATGACAATAATTTTAAAAATATTTTTAACCTCACAATATATATTATTTATTTATTATTCTTTCATTATTTTATTTTATACAATATATTACTTGTACTCTCTTGGAAGATTCTGATTTTTTTTTTTTTATTATAAACAAATGTAAACGGCTTAGATTCCACCAACGACTTATATTATAAGTCATCAATTCTTTTCTCATAAGTCAAAATATTATTTTCATTTTCTGATTTTTTTTTTCATGAAAAATTAAAGCAAAATAAATAAAACCTATAATTCCGCTAACATATATATAATTATAGGAGGGAAAAGAAAGAGGAGACTGAAGTTCCAAGGAAACATCAAAAACTACGACTTCCAACTCCAACAAACTCCAGCCCATCTCTGATGTTCCAGTCTCTCTACGTGTGTTTTACTTTATAAGGTAAACCCAAAGAAAATCGGAAGAGAACTTTTTTTTTTTTATATATAAATTGTTGAAGAGAGAAATTGGCAATTTTAGTAGCTTAATAAATGTTATTTATATTTCTTTTTTATTCTATCCTGTGTTATCCGATCTGATTGTTTGGCTCGGTTTTTCGGTCGTTGACAAGAGGCAGAAAGAAATATAGAAGCTTTTAATTGTTCAAAGCTTATTTTATTTCTTTTTTTTTTTTTCGTGTTTTGGGGTTTGTTTGTTCGTTTGTTTTGATTGTTAATGTGTATGGTAAAGATTTAGGATGGATCAAGATGGGCAGATGGGTACTGCTTGTTGAAGAAAGAGACAAGTTTTGTCGGTTCAGAGGGAGATGTTATGTTGATTTAGGATATGGGTTTTGAGAGTTTTTATAGAATTAATCTTATTCAGTTCAAAATTTCAACTCCCTTTTGCTGATTATTAAATTGAGGGGAAAGAAAGGAAGGAAAATATTGTCAGGACCATTTTGTTGATGGGAGTGTATAGTTTATGAGAAAGATTAGGAAAAAAAAACAAAACAAAACAAAAAAAGACTTTAGTTTGGAATCATCACGGATATTAATTGGTTAATTGGTTGTGTTTATAGATTTCGAGTATCTTAACTATGCTGGATGGCTAAGTTGACCTTAGGAATTCCTATTGGGGAACTGAACAAAGAGGTTTTGGCTACCTTGGGTTGGTCAGTGCTGTGAACTAAATTGCTTTCCCTTGAATTGGTGCTCTAGGAGCTCATCTTTTCTGGGGAAAGTGCTGTGCATAGATAAGAAACCATAGCATTTGCAGTTTGCTTTGGTTTGACCTCATCCTTGGGTGTTTGTTTCTCAATACATTATTAGAGTCACCCGGTAGATGATTTATCACTTCTTCCATGCTTAGTAACATACAGACATTATATTTAATTATTTTGTTCTGATTCTTGTTGGGTTGTGGATTTTCAGGACAACAATTATAGTTTAAAAGATCCGGTGTTAGGATATCAAAAAGCCTGAAAACATGAGTGACAATTTGATGGACAGGGTAACTGCCTTTGGTGAACGTCTCAAGAGTGGTGGTGCTGAGGTAGGCCGAAAGATGAGTGCTGGCATGAGCTCAATGAGCTTTAAGGTGAAGGAGTTATTCCAAGGTCCAAACCAAGCTGATAAAATTGTTGATGATGCTACTGCTGAAACACTTGAAGAGCCTGATTGGGCCTTGAACCTTGAGATCTGTGATATGATTAATCATGAAAGAATTAGCTGTGTGGAACTAGTTCGGGGGACCAAAAGGCGGATCATGATGAAGAATGCTAGGATTCAGTACTTGGCCTTGGTACTACTTGAAACATGTGTTAAGAATTGTGAGCAGGCTTTCTCAGAGGTGGCATCTGAGAGGGTTCTTGATGAAATGGTGAAGCTAATTGATGACCCTCAGACTGTTATTAATAATCGAAACAAGGTTTTAATGCTGATTGAGGCATGGGGTGAATCAACTAGTGAGCTGCGCTATCTACCTGTTTATGAAGAAACATACAAGGTATTTATCCTATTTTCTTGTTAATGATTTCATTTTTCAGTGGTTGCATTAGAAAGCAAGGAAAGGAAGATCTTGTTCCTTATTCTGAATTACCTTTTGGTTTTTCAAATGATGAGTTATCTCAACCAAATTGCAAGCAGTAGTATAATTTTGGCTTGTTAGAGGCATCTGGATTTATTTTTCTGTCCTATTTTCTGGAATGGGACAGCAGCTCAATATTTCGTAGTTCTTCCCAGTTAATGGGAAGAGCCTGAAGCTCCTAAGTGAATTACAACTTAACAGTAGGTTTCTTGGGGAAGAGAGAGTGATGCAATCAAACATTAGTTAAAGTTGGTTGAACAATTATTCTAGGGTTATCATATATTAGTTAAGTAGAGAATTTCATTACTTTTTCTTGGCAAAGTGACTACGCTTTGAACTCTATGGACATCATGTGAGAAAGCAACTTTATCAATTTGCATGAGATGGTCTTGTTCAGAATGTCGACACACATCTGGTGGTTGTGAACTTGAATCTTTTACTAGCGCATTAAAATCTTATGTATGATATGGCTACTGGCAGGAATTACCTACCTTTGAATGCATCCTAGAACTATGTTATCCATGTATGCATGTGTGCCTGTGTGCATGGGTGTTTATTGACTTCTGTAGTGTGTTGCATAAATTATATATGTTAACTTGCAATTTTGGACACGTGGCTTTTTTGTTGAAGAGCTTAAAGGCGAGAGGTATCCGGTTCCCTGGTCGTGACAATGAGAGTTTGGCACCTATTTTCACACCTCCTTGTTCAGTCTCAGCACCAGATGTGGATTTGAGTCATGCACCACAGATTCAGCATGATGTTCCAGTGCAAAGCTTTACAGCTGAACAAGCAAAGGAAGCATTTGATGTGGCGAGAAATAGTATTGAGCTTCTCACCACAGTATTGTCCTCTTCACCCCAACAAGATGCTCTGGAGGTACTTTTATCCTAGATGAAGTTACTTCTAAATTTCCTGGCCAAGTTGATGTGAATTTCATGATGTCTTTAGGTGTATAATAAATGGTCATCATGGCAGCTTCTTGTCTTATAATTATGAGATACCTTGCATAAAGTTTCTCAATTATCAAGAAGTTTATTTCTTGATAATGTGTTCATATTGACTTTCTGGAGATATTAAGTTGAATATCTTATTTTGCTTGGCCTGTCCGAGTTCTGCATTAGGAGACCATTGTAGGTCTGAATATAGTGATTGTCAGTAATATGTGAAGATGTTGACCTGTCCAAGTTTTAGTCAGCAGTTTGTTGTAGATTTTGCTTGGCCAGTCCAAGATCTTCTGAATTTTGATGGAAATATAGTTGGTCTGTCTGATTTCAATGTTTTTCCTTATCTACAGTGATTAAGAAAGAAGTTATAAGACCATTTACTTGTAGATCTTAAACTTTGTTTACCCTCTGCTTATCAACTACTTTTTGTTATTAGTCTTACAGTCTGGGTTTGTTATGGGTTTTACGAATTTCCCGAAGTAACTAGATAATAAGGCTTGGAAATGGTATATGTGTTGCTTTTTGATTGCTCTTTTAGTGTAATTATTTCGTAAGGGTTTTTATGTAGACTGAGATTTAGTAAGGAGTAGAACATGGAGAAGGTTTCTGCTCTTAATTTTTCCACACCCTTCTCTAACTTGGCCTCATACTATTCTGAACAAACCATTTACCTCTTCCCCTGTGAACTCATACTATTCCAGCACAAAATTAAATGTGTTCAAGTTATTTTCTGAATTTGCACTATAACAATGAGACACCTACCTGAGAATTACATGGCCTTAATATATTATTTTATAGTTTTGGAAATCTAATTGCACGTGCCTTTTACCATGATAACCTCCTGATAATTATGGAAGGTTGTCTTTGTGTGTCAACTTGCCATCTTTAGAAGTGTTGGTTTATTATTATGGTGCATTCCAATCGTGAATATACTTTTTAAATAAAACTTTAACTATCATTTGAATCAGCAGTGTATTGGGAATGCTTTTGAAGCTTGGGTCAGTGATATTCATTGTTTGATCCTATGTTGAGTCTATTTGTACTCATGTTGTGCTTTAGGCTATTGTCATGCATGCATCAAAATCATAAATTGGATAGCTACAACATCTCAAAGCTAAGTGGATGTTATTTGAAGGGCTAGTCTTGGTGTAATGCTTAGGTTACTCCATTGTGATATGGAGGTCATAGAAACAACTGCTTTGTGAAAACAATGGCAAGGTTGTATACATCTAACCCTTCCTCAGACCTCCCTATATGGAAGCATCGCGCACTAGGATGCCCTTTTTAAGTGGATGTTATTTCTCTGAACCTGAAGTGCGAAGAGTTCTTATTACATGTCCTTTTTGCATTGTTTTAGCTTCTTAAAGTGGTTGGCAGGACTGCTACACCCATGTTTAGTGTGACAAAATAGGTTGCTGATACAAGACAACTTAAACAAGCACTATAGTTGGTTGATTGTGTCCATTTGTCACCTTAATTACCATGAATTTTATGTTTTGCATATTTGTTTCCTATGCTTTGTTTTCTGTAACTGCCTTATTGATGTTTTCTATTAAAAGTGAACAAAAGAGAATCTATGCTTTGTTTTCTGTATCTGCCTAATTGATATTTTCTATTGAATGCGAACAAAAAAGAATCTATGCTGATAGATAAAATTTCTGCACAAGTTGACAATCAAATATTTTCATTTGTGAAGTCCCTATGATAGAGTGCTCTCTCTCAAATGGCAGGATGATTTGACGACTACCCTCATCCAGCAGTGTCGCCAGTCTCAGTCTACTGTACTGAGAATCATTGAGACAGCAGGAGACAATGAGGCTTTGCTTTTTGAAGCATTGAATGTGAACGATGAGATCCAAAAAGCTCTCTCCAAGTTTGAAGAGTTGAAGAAGCCATCAGTGGCACGTCCTGAACCTGAACCTGCTATGATTCCAGTAGCTGTTGAGCCTGATGAATCCCCCCGCCTTGCAAAAGAAGACGCCTTGATTAGGAAGCCAGCAGCTTCCCGAGGTGGAACCCATAATGGGGGCAATGACGACATGATGGATGATCTGGATGAAATGATCTTTGGCAAGAAAGGTGGGGGTACATCTGAAGGTGCGCATGACCCCAAGAAGCAGCAGTCTTCAAAGGATGATCTCATCTCACTTTGAGCTTCTACAGACATGATTTCAGCACTTTAGGAGAGGCTTGTTATGGTGGGCCATTTAGATGTTGAACACAAATGATGTATGCATTCTCAAATTGATAATATGACCTTCAACAGCAGCGTTCTGGACTCATCCTTTTTTCGCACAAAAACATGGTTTGTGCAAGTAGTTTATGTTTGGTTATGGTGCTCATTGAGGTATATATACACTGGATATTGGTTTTAAGTATTTGTGTGGTATAAAGAATGATGGCTTTCTGCTACTTAAAGTATTTAATGCCCTTTCGAGCTGTACGAGGATGTGTGCGTGCGTGTGTGCTCACCCCCCCCCCCCCGGGTATGTAATATGAGTGACCGCCAGTGCATCCGTTCTTCTCAAAGCCGCACTCATGCTTCCACTTAAGGGATGGAAGGAAGGAAAGTCACCCATGGATTGTTTTTAACCCTCCGCCCGGATATTGACCTGGATAAAGAGATGTGGTCACTGAATTATTGCTCTAACCAATGACTTGGGGTCTGACTGGAAAATCATTTTCTACTTGGCAAAATATTAACAAGCGTTGGTAAATTAATCAAAAACTTGTTCGCTTAATTATCTGTCAACTAAGCATTCATGTAAAGGTTGAACTCCAACGTTCAGATATTTTGGAAGTTCGCAAGTCTCAATGTTCGAGTTGAAAAGTGAAAGAAAGGGCAGAGAGTCTTGGGACTGCAAGAGCCATGAAAAAAGTTGGATTCAAAGGCGGAGGGAGTCCGCAAGAGGTGAAGAGAAATTGAGTCTCACGTGTTTAGAAATCTCACCCGTTGGTCACTCTTAAACAGTATTCATTGGGTTTTGAAGAACAAATTGGACGATTTACCTAGTCAACGGGTCAGTCCGGTTCTCTCTGGTTTTAACGGATTTTTTTTTGGCCTTAATTCCTTTTCCAGTTGAATAAGAGAATTGAACCGGCCCTGACTGCAGGTCACTGATTTTCCAGTCTAACCGTCTGTCAGTTGCAAGTTCTGATATTATGCACTCAAGAGACCTCTATAGTACTCCCAGTCTCTCCCGGCAGCAACCCTCATCTAATAGCGTTGATCCATTTGGTTCGTGGAGCAATAATAACCATTCTCATCTTTATAAATTGCACCTCTTTTTCCATCATTAAACCTAAAACTGCAAAGATAGAAATTTAAAATGTTAAACTACTGGAATATCTCGTAAGGGTAAGTGACTAGTGCAAATTGGCGCCTCCTTTCAATATAAGATTCTGGTTTTCAGTAACTTCGGCAACTATACATGAAAGGCACTCTTTAAACTCCCAGATATATGGCCCCCGTTTCGCTCTGATCATTCCCATGCATCTTATACATGTTGAAACAGACAAACACACCTCCACAGACAATTTCAACCATTGTAGAAGAAAGATTTGGAGAAGGATTAAGAAGCAATGTCCAGAAAACTCGTTTGATAAAACAGACCTGCTGCATGTTCTGACAGTCCAGATAAATTTAAACTCAAAACATTTCTTCAAGAGAAACCATGCAAAGTGCATTCACTGCATGCTAATTGCTAACAGAAGAACAAAAAACAATAATTTTTTTTTCAAAGAAAAAAAAAATAAACAAAGGATCTAATAGCTACTTCTTGCGCTTCAGGGAAGCTGTCTTGTAACCAGATTTAGTTGGCTTGCCCCATGGCGTTTGTGACACCCTCCCAAAGTTTCCACTACTTTTGCTCCTACCTTCACCTCCACCATGAGGATGATCTACTGGATTCATAGCAACCCCTCGAACAACTGGCCTGCGTCCCAACCACCGGCTCTGCCCAGCCTTCCTAAGCTTCCAATTTTTTCGGTTGGGGTTGGATACTTGGCCAATTGTGGCCCGACATCGAGAATCTATCAACTTTTCAACACCTGAAGGGAGTTTAATTAAACAGTATCTTGATGTTGGCTCTTTCAATATTTTAGCAGAAGTGCCTGCAGCTCGAACTAGCTTTCCACCTTGACCTGGGTTCATCTCGATATTGTGGATTATAGTTCCAATACGCATAGCATTGAGAGGCATGCAACTTCCGATTTGTGAATTGATATCCAGAAGAAGCTGTTGCCTCACTATGTTTTCCTGCAAAGCAACTGCATCTGTCGAAAGCAATAAACAGTAACTATCAGCATGTTCAGCAAACGCACCAATCCACCTTCCATCAAGCAACATGACATAGAAAAAAACGAAAAATATCAACCTTCTACATATTAAAATAGGGAGCAAAGTATATTGACTTTTTTTTTTTCTCTTTCCTTTACCTCAAATTCCACCCAACATACAAATTGACCACAAATTTGCACCTCTTTCCTAGAGACAATAAACCCCCTCTCCATATTTTGTCCAATTTTCCAAATCTAACAAACTCAAGAAATGCCTACTATGTGCAATTTTTTTTTTTTTCACCAAGTTAATCCCTAGATCATTCTCTTCAACATTTCCTTCCACTTCCTAGTCCCACGCCCACCAGCCACATCCACAAAGAAAAAAAAAACAAAAAAGATTAACCCTTTTGCACATTTCCATTTTCAGAACCAAAAAACATGAACTGCTCCTAAAACTCTATCTTAATACCTCCTTACTCCCACAAAAACCCGCTAAATTAAGTGTTCTCATGGAACTCATAAATCGGACAATATAGCATTGCTTGTCACAAAAATATTTGATGTTCTTATCACTGTGTACTCAAAGGTCTACAGGTCCCACCAACCCCAATTGAAACCACCACCTTTTGCTTAAGTCTACGGCTAAAATTACATCTCTCTCCAGCCTGCAATTCTCTTACCTTGCAAAAAAAAAAAAAAAAAACCCCTCTTCTCCCTAATCAATTCAAGCTCCAAAAATAAAGCATCCAAAAAGAATGGATCTTTATAATTACGATCCAGAAATTCGGATGGCATTAAGAAATTATTAAATTTACCCAGAAATTATGAGGTTTAATTCTATGATACCTGATAATAACTAATCCAACAAATAAGCAAAAATAAGCTAGCAATCTTGTCTGTATATTTTCCACTTTTTTTTTCATTCAGTTTCTTCCTTCATTCAATTTTTAATTCAAAAACAAGGTGGAAACCGAAGCGCAGAGCCTTCCTTAGCAAGTGACAAGTTAAATTCAGTTCCAGAAAAGTTATAGAAAATATAAAACACTCTCATATATATATATTCAAACGGAGGGAAAAAAAAATATCGGAGAAGAGTTGTTACCGGTGGAGAAATGGCGAAAAACGGCGGCGTTTTTAATAGAGGGTTGCAGAAGCCTGCTCAAGAAATGGGGCGATGAAGAAGCCGCGGATTTCAATCTCCATAGAGCCATCTCTCCCTCGCGGTGGCTGTTTTACTAAAACGGATCTGCAATTTCCTTCATAAGCAAATGATAAGCAAGAAACGAAGCGGATAGGAGAGTAGCCAGAGAGCCCAGACCCAACCAGAGAGTTAAAAATCAATGTTCGGTATAGAGCCACAGGGCGGCTGCAGAGACACGACCGATGATTATTTGTGGTGGGATTTTAGCTCCATTTTTTCCTAGAAAACGGTGTCGTTTTGATTCTTCTTCTTTCTTTTTTCTTTTTTTTTTTTCTGGCTAGCCCACGATCTAGTTCACTTTCAACTCCCTTTTTTCTCTGTCCACGAAACCGGGCCCAAATGAATTTAAGCGCGTAATAAATAAATAAATAAATATATATATATAATGAAAATTGAGAAAATAAGTTAATTATTTTCTTAAAAAAATATGTCATTATTTTTATTTATATTTTTTTTAATTTAAAAATTAATAAGAAAAGGATTGAAAAAAAAAAGATAAAAATCATGTCAAGATTCTTCTACTCTCCACTTCTTTTATTTATTAAAATCATTGTTAACAAACTAATAATAGAGCGCAAGTGCTCATGCTCGCACGTACGCATGCTCGCAAGTACGCACACACACGTGTTGCGACTAAAGATGCAGACTCATTGTTGACTCAAAAAGAAAAAAAACGAAAAACAAAAAACAAAACAGAAACGGGGGTATTTAGCCTCATCGTTATAGTTCGAGCCTATCACTGACAGGAATCTGGACTCAAGTTCAAGCTCAAGCCTGTATGGACGACATGGATTGTAATTGCGATCTTGGTGACTGCGATTGTGATTGTGATTGTGACTGCTGCTGCTGCTGTGGTGATGAATGTGACTGTGACTGTGATCTTGGTGACTGCTTTGGTTTTGGCTCCTCTTCGGTAAGAATTTTTGTCCCCAAATCTCACACACACACTCTCTTTATTTAATCCTATTCTAACCCATAACTTGTGGCAAGTTCAGTTTGTTTCTGATTTTGTTGAAGACTGTCGATGAATCTTCATAAACCCTTTTGTGTCTTGCAACTATAGGGCTACGTCATGTGCTTGCATGTTTAGCGAGGCCTAATTAACAAAGAGTTCAATAAGGAGATGTGGGTGGGAAGTTTTTTTTGGGGAGGGGGGGGGAGGGACTGGTTGACGGTGGACGGGGCGGAATTTCAATCACTAGTTGCGGTTACAAAAATCAGGAGACTGTCCCGATCTCATCTCGTCCACCCTGTCCATCAATCTCCCGTCCCCCTCTATTATTTTTGATTAGTAATTCTGCATGAAGTGCCAATTCAAGTCTGTAGTTCATTGCTTTCCTTCAATAACGATTTATAGCTGATATTTGAAGCAGGATGATCATGCTAGTACGATATGCATTGATATTCATGGTCAAGGCAAGCACAATGAGGACCCTGGTTGCTGGTACTACTACTGTTGTTGCTGCTGTGAGGATACTTCAAAGAGAAGAGAATCAACTCAAATAAACAAGGCTCCAAAACCCGAAAAGAAGGATAAAAAACAAGATGAGAAGAGGAGGAAGAAAGAATCTGAGGGCAAGAATTCATTAATGTCTGCGACTTATTGCTCTTGTCATGAACCCATTTCACAGAGAATGCCTATATGCCCAAAATGTGGAGGGTCTTCATCAATATCATCAAGTTTGGATCCTCCAATGACCCAGCGATTTCAACGGCCTGATTGGGAGAAGTATGCAGCTTATAATCGAAAGCTCTAGTTATTTATCACTTTGATTGCTTGGTACTGTTTCAGTCATATGGTTAATTTGATTTGGCAAAAATCTGCTGATAAAATTAAACCATCGCCCCCTTTCTATTCTGCTTTTTCTAATCCTGAAGCAGATTCAATTAGAGCTGTGTAAGTAACCACACCTGGATTCCGGCCTGATGACTTCGTTTATTGATAAATGTGTGATGCTAGATCATGCTGACCATGCTTTCCATACATGTGGGTACTGGTATTATGTGTCACCACATCTAGAAAGAACCCTTTGGACTCTGGTTCCTTAAAAAGCTGCTCCTTTGCCTAGAACTCCACATCTTCCATAAACTAGGATTATCGAATTGTAAGTGCCCGACAATAATGCGTCTCCTTTATCACCAAAAGCCTACATGGCCTCCTCCAAATCTGATTCACGTGAACGGGCACTTTTAAGAGTGGTATAGGTGACCATTACCAGTCTAAGCCCTGAGCTCCTCTCATCATTTCAAAGCTCATAGCCAAATTACGTGTCATCGTATTTGCCTCCGTACACGTTTCTATTAGAGTATAGAAAGCATGGTTTAACTCCGTCCTTGCTCACATATCAAATCAAGCAATCGTTGAACCTTATTGAACATACCAGTCCTTGCATAGACGCCTATCATTGCATTTAGGCTTGCACGCTGTTCCCAATAGAGGGCTCATCCCGGGTGAATATTTCCACAGCCAAGGGCTTCTGATTGGCCTTTTTTTTTCCCAACACAGCCAATATTGTAGAAAACATTCCTGCATTAGGGAAATACCAGTGGCGCAAATTCAATCACTCGTAGGCCTCAAAAGCACACTGCCAACTCACCTGGGTGACTCCACTTCACCACAAAGCAAAAATCAGTTGGTGTCATCTGTACCTTGCTCTCATCCAATACATTGTCCACAAACTGGTCTTCTTTCAATTCCAAGATTCTCGATATAGAATTTTACCCCGTCTCTCCAAACCTTGGCTGTCTTGAGGGCCAATTTATTAATTTTCTTGACCCTGCTTGGTCTCTCCAACTTTTTTCCTTGCTTTATCATCATCAATATTCTACTTCAACCAATGACACTTCCTCTGCAGAATCAAAATCAGTAAATTCAGTCACTTCTTCTTTTACCAAAGGAATAAAGGTGGGGGGAGAAGAAATGGTGAAATGATTGTTGGGCGAAGACTGAATAACAGTAAACTTGAGATGGGGCCATGTCACTGAAGTTGAAGCTCTGGTATAGCTAAAAGAGTGGGTCATTAAAGTTGGTGGTGCTACCATTAGGATTCACTAGCTGTTCATTAATACCTAAGAGGTGCCAGAAGAAGCAGTGACTGTGGCAGAGGAAGAGTGACGAGAAAAACATGAGAGAGGTGGTTTTAAACGCCCTTTTTTATATCTGCATCAATTTCTTTAATAAAAATAATTTATTATTACCAAATTTTGAATCACACAATATTTCAAGTTTATTCCATAAAATTTATACATGTGTCTTATTACAGACATGATCGTAAATATTATTATTAACAAATTGTTGTATAAAGCCACAAATTTACTAATGCTCAAATTCTCGTTGTCTTTGACTCAAGTTTAAAAGCAACAAATATTGATAAATGCATTTTTTTTACAAATAAGAAGTCTTTCATTTAACTCTTTCATATATAATAATTTGTGTCATTCAAACAAAATATTTTATTTATATTCAACTCTATCATTCAAACAATTTAGAAATATAATGTTGTTTTAATACCACTCTAATGAGAGAGGGATTGTGGAGTACAAACTGTCCAGAAGACCTCTCTCACTTGTTTGAATCTATAAGAAGTTGATTGAATAACAAATATAGCAAGTAACCAATCACATAAAAGAATACATTGGTATTTTTACATGAAAAACCCCTTCAAAGCAAAGAGGAAAAACAATGGGATACACTGGTCTAGAAATCAACTTGACTATAATCAAGTGAGTATAATATAGGTACACAATCTCAATTACATCAATCAAGTTGAACAAACTTAATTTGAATCAAATGAGAAGTTAAATGAGTTAATTAACAAGAAAGGAATTTTCTATCGACAATAACTCAACAACTAAACCTCAAAACAACAATCTAATCATTCAAAATGAAATTTCAAATGTCTCCTACTAGTAGAAACAAGTGATCATGGTATTGAGATAAAAACTTGCCCTTGCAGAAAGCCCTTTTCATATAACAGACTAAACTCCTTATGATCCGCAACTAAACTCCCTTTTCTATATCTTAGATATATCAATTTTTTTAGCAAAAACAACTTATTATTACTGAACTTTGAAGTATACAATGTCTCAAGGTTACTCCATAAAGGTTGTGCATGTATCTCATTATAGATGTAATTGTAAATATTGTCATCAACAAATTACCGTATAAAGCCACAAACTTGCTAATGTTCAAACTCCTATTCCTCATCAGTCTTTAACTCAAGTTTGAAAGCAGCAAATGTTAATAAATGCATTTTCTTGACAAATAAAAGGTCTTTCATTTTACTCTTCTATATATGATAATTTATGTCATTCAAACAAAATGTTCTATTCATTTTCAACTTCATCATTCAAACAAGTTAGGAACACAATGGAGCTCTGATACCATTATAATGGAAAATGGCCAACGGAATACAAACTGTCCAGGAGACCTCTTCCATTTGTTTGAATTTATGAAAAGTTGATTGAATAACAAATATAGTAATTAACTAATTACACAGAAGAATACACCAATTTTTTTTCATGGAAAACCCCTTTAAAGTAAAGAGAAAAAACCACAGAACACATCGATTCAGAAATCAACTTCACTATAATCAAGTAAGTACAACAGAGGTACACAACCTCAATTATATCAACCAAATTAAACAAACTCAATTTAAATCAAATAAGAGACCAAATGAATTAACTAACAAAAAAGGAATTTTTTGTCAATAATAACTCAATAATTGGACCTCAAAACAACAATTCAACTGTTTAAGACGAAATTCCAGATGTCCCCTACTAACAAAAACAAGTGATCACGATTTTGAGATAAAAACCTGTCCTTGCAGAAAGCCAAATCAAGATCCAACCGTTCAGAATCAAGAAATATGTGTCCTCAATCGACTAATTAAAAGACAGTTTGATCAGACTACAAACAACCTTTCAATTACAAGGTTGATTGAAATTGTACATAGAACAACTTTTCGAAACATAAACCACAAGATATATATCAAAATTTACACTTACAGTCCATCAAATCTAATATCTACCGTTCGAAAAGAAAAGCAAGATATCCTCTATCTATTAATTAGATTTTAACTCAATCAGATAAGAATTTACCATTAAATTTTAAAAATATGGATTAATATTCTTTTTAAAAATTTTTTCCCTATTTTTCTTTCTTTCTTTTTATTTTTCTTTTTTTTGACTATGCTCCCTCTCAATCCTAATCATAATCTTACTGTACAAATGAAATATTTGTACATTCTAAAATCAACTTTTTTATTATTATTATTAATTAAAGATTCCCTAGCATGGAAAAAGATACCTAACAGACTTTGCCATTACTGCGTACCAAAAATCGACTTTATAATGTCTAGAAGTCGTCTTATTTTAGCTAGAAAACATGAGAGAGAGAGGAAGTCGTCTTAATAAAAAATATAAGAGAGAAAGAGATGGTTCTGCTATTATTACATTCTAAGTCAACTTTATGATGCCCAATTGCTAAATAGCCAAAAAGCATGGGAGAGAGGTGGCTTTGCTATTATTGCATACCAAAAGTTGACTTTACGGTGTTCGTTAGCCGTCTTATTATAGCTGAAAGTTCTTTTTTTTTTTTTTTTGTTTTTTTAGGGTCAAACTTCCGTCCGCTGGTTGCTTGTAACGTGCATGCAAGACAAGTTTGATTTTGTGCTGCCCCCACTGGCTTCTTCAATTATCTAGAGTGGTTGGTTCTATTGAAAAGCAAACTCGTAGGCCATTGAAGCCTTTCTTCTAACAAATGGCGATGGGGGCTAATAACTGCCACTTACGTTTTCAGTGCTCGTGTATGTAAAAATTCCCAAAGCAAAATAAACTTTCACGACCACCAACCAAACAGTCATAACCAAATCTTTATAGCATAGCATCATGGAAACATAAAAACACAGCCACACATACATGACAAAGATGTCACAACTGACTGAATTAAGTTTGCATATGAATAATATTCCCACTTCAGGAATACTGGATATAGCAGCTTATATTGTGAGTTCTCAAACTCGGTCTTATTGGTAGCATACCATAGACAAGAGCACTACTCTTTCTATATAGGATGGATGGATGGATAGATGCCCCTTCAAATATGGCGAGGCTTCTCCACGTCCTGAAGACTAGTGGGGCGGAACCAGGCTTTCTCCTCCAGCTCTGAACCGTCCTCGCCAGGGTTTGTGGGCGAGGAAAGGAATTGCTCACCACTGCCTGCCACCGGCTTGTGATCGGTGGCAGGCCCAAATACACCAGTTTGTGGATGAGGAGACCAGTACTTCTCAGACTGGGGATGGATCACATCGTCTGGAACAATGCTTGGGTAAACTTGATCGTCAACGTTCTTGTCGTAGGCTGATGTATGTTGTGCAGCTCTCCTGCCAGTTAATACATTAGCCTCTCAGTCTCAAATTATAACGATTTGATGCCCCATGAAGCCGAATCTAATTTCCAAATAAACCATTACAAGATGAAACCAACAAGTCGTGTTATAAATTTGGTATTGGAAAGAAAATTCACTTTGACTGGCTCAAAATCCATTATTCTTGCCGTAGAAAGATATACCTTCTAGTTGACTCTGTTCAATCTGGAACCAAACCAGTTTGAAACTAGAATCAGTTCGAACAAAAATCTTAAGCAAGGATCAACTATGATTTGCCTTCTCAACAAACTAGAACCACGCAAGAATCCAACTGGAACTAAACTAGAACCAAAATGAAAATTGCTCTCAGGGGTGGGCTTTCGATTAAGGGAACCAAGTGAGCTTTGATTTCTGCTTTCACCAAGAGAATAAAAGCTACCTTAATTAAGTTGAAATCTTTTATTTATTTAAAATTTTTTTTTATCTACATATCATCATCGATCATAAACTTTTAAAGTCTTAACATTTATAAACTTAATTGATTAGAATTAATTTTTTCAATGAAAAGTAAAAAATGTTACACAAAATTGTTAAAAAACCTATAAAAAGTGACCAACGATAAAACTGGCATTGCCAGGAGGAGGGAAACTACTAGAACCGCCACTGAACCCACCCGTAATCAGGACCAAGTCAAACCATGAAAAAATTGCAACCAAAATGGTATTCATTAGACCATATAAAAATCAACAATTTTATGTTACTGCAAGTCAACCACAAAGACCACTTCCAACTAATAATAAAAATAGTGAAGTAAAACAATTGTAACCGTAGAGAGGGGTGGTCCGACTAAGATTCCGCCCCTCAAAGAATCATGAACCGTCCGTTTAACCGATAATTTCGATTAAACTGATAGTTCTTTTAAGAAATAAAATAATATAGTATTAAAAAATTAAATCAATAGTAAAGATTATCTTTGATATTAACTGTTAACCGAACCGAAGCTTGGAAACCAAACTGAAATTAGAATCAGAAACAATTCTGATAGAATCATAACCAAACCGGTGACAGTCGGATTAAAGTTCCCCTCAACTTAGAGGGACGGGAACCGACAATTTAAAATAGAAACCAAAATCCAACCGAACCAAAGTCAAAGTCCAGGAATGGAGGACCACGGATGAGAATTTGGAAGTAGGTGACTCGGTGGGGAGGGGGGCCCGCCATAAACAAATGGGACCTGGTTTTGGTGCACATCCAAAAGTCGTGACTCATGGTGGACCCCACACCCGCGACATATCCACATTCGAAAACAGACCAGAATTATCTTAACAATTTATCTGTACGGCTACCTTGTTTTTCGCAACAAAATTTTGGAGTTGTGTTTAAATTTAGTACAAGGCAGGAGAGAGTGTATTGTATCGTATCGCAAGCAAAAGGTGTTAACTCGAGTGGGGACCACCTAATCCATGTATCATCTGGAATATGAGAGTGAAGTATGACGCTCAACGCCACATACTACCTGCAATTATATCAAGACGTGGAAATCAACGGCCCTAACCGGGTGGCGTAAAATTTACATTTTTTTTTTTTATTTCGTTACACATTTAATTTATTCGACTAAAATATATTTTAAATTTTAAATGAATTAAATTAACTGTATATAAAACATAAAATAAAAATAAAATTATGTAATCAAAGATAATGAATATATCATTAAAAATAAATAAATATAGCAAATATAAGATATACCTACACTACGACAAATGTACGAGCTGGGAAATGTCTCAGACGAGTACTGTTACCCATCTACCCCGTCTTCAGCTAATTATCGGCAAACCGACTCACTTATGTATTAAAAGGAAATATTATCATTCAATTTACTTATATTCTTATTTATATATATATTTTTTATTTGGTAAGGATAACACACATGTTTTAACTGGACTCTACTTAATTTTTTTTCACTTAAAAAAATTAATTTCATTCATATTTCAATAGAGTTAAATTAAAAATTCTCGTATATAAGTTATTTTTTTAGCTTCAAGAACGGCTTAAATACATGGATTTTTTATGGTAATAAAAAGTTTAGACTCTTAATGATTATCTTCAATAATAAGTTTGATACTTTAGATAACAACAATTACTACAGATGGCAAATATTTACCCTTTTAAACTAAAAGACATGAAAAAAAAAAAAAAAAACGAAAGTGGGGGTTGGTGGGTGGGGTGGAAAGGAAATGACATATTCGATAAAAATATGCTACGCAACTATGGATTCCCGGAAAACAGGGGCAAAAATGTTCGTGTTCACCCACGGAATAAACTACTTCAAGAAAATAGGCTAATGGCTGCCCAGAAAATTTTCTTTTTTCGAAGGAAAAACAAATTTTGATGGCAAATCAAATTTTCACTAAAAAGATAACTGTTTTTTTTTTCTCCTTTTCTTTCCTGTTTTTCTTCCATCTCACCAGCCCTCCACCCCTTGACATGCGGTTCATGGCACAAAGCCAAACCAACAAGCTGCAAGGAGGGTTGGTTCTTTTTTATTTTCCCAAGGGAGAACCGTCATTTACCATTTCACCCTAATCTCCAATTGGGAAACTAACGAATTAATTAGCAAAAATGGAATGGAAACAAAAGAGAGAAATTAACAGTCAACCGCGCAACATCAGCTAAGGAAATTAAGCAGAAAGTCGACTACGATCAAACTTCACAAAATGAACACAATGCAAACAACGAAAAACACCAGCAGAACGAAGCAATTCATCGGACAAGTGGAAATTAAAAGTAAACATGTCAAGAAAACAAAACAAAGCAAAAACCAGCAAAAGAAAAGAAAAGAAAAGACCTGAGACTGGGAGAGGAAACAGAGGGAGAGCGAGTGGAGTTAGCAGTCCAGATCTGGCTCAAGATTGCTCGCTTCCCCAAGCTGGCGATCCCCTTAGCACACTTGGATTTCGTGGCGGCCATACACAAAAGTATCGTTCTCAACAGAGAAAGAAAGTTAGAGGGAAAATGGGAGTAAAATATTAAAAAATTGGAAGAATGCTTTATATATATATATATATATATATATAATACCCATCCTATCTATCTTCCTTTTTTTTTTTAATTTAATTATTTTTCTCTGCTTTGTTCTCAGCTACTTTTTGCGTCCTTACTCCCTAGCGCCCCAAACTGCCGCTGTTTTGCACGCACGTACTTACTAGTTGTACCGAACGGTACCGTTAAGGAAAAGGGAGGCGATCGTTTCACCCTTTGCTTTACCCAATGATTGTAAGGGTAAACGAAGACAGACGGCGGCGGCATATTCTGTTATCTCTACTATTTCCAAGGCTGGTTTTGGGGCGGTCTTTCACGGCGTTAACTTGGACAATGCATCAGAATAGCAGTAAAACCCCGGGAGATCAACCCATAGCCAACGAACTTCCAGATTTTATTTTATGAAAAATCTGCACAAAAGTTTTCTCATCGCAAAGTATCTATAAAATAAACACTAACCTTAAAAAAAGTAAAACTACGAACACATTCTCCGGATGTTACACAACATTTATTATTATTATTATTTTATTATTTATTTGTTTTTTGAAATGCTAGAGTTTTCTTGACATTGATTCAATTTTCATCCAAAAAATAAAAAAAAAGGTAAAAAAAATGTCTTTTTAAGCGACTCAAAATTCTCAATTCATGGTCTTTGCATTCACTATCCAAATTAATTATTTATTGATTGATTTTGTCTCCAGCTTTTAATTCTGTCAACCCCCACCGGTTACCCTCCACCAGACGAATTCCCACCCAACCCCTTTTGGACACGCTTTCTACCGAACCAGGTCTCAGTCCAGTGTTTTTCCTAACCCCTTTTTCCAAGCTATCTGCCAAAACTAGATGTCAAATCATTTCTTTTCCTCTCTCTCTCTCTCTCTCTCTCCCTCTCTCTCTTCAGAAATAAAAATGCAAAGGATATCTGTCATATGAAGCAGCTTAAATTGTCAAGCCCTCAAACACGAAGATTATTATAAACTTTTCTTCAATTAGGTTTTGGATGTTTTCTCTCACATATGTTAATATCATTTTATTACATGCTAATAAGATTTTGTTTTGTCGTGGACAATGCAGCACCAAATTAGAATACCAAAAAAAAATTAAAAAAAAAAAAAAGACAATAGGCGCGTGGCTTGCACTTTGACGTGTACCAAAAACAGTACTTTTTCTTCATCACAAATTTATATTTAACATACTTTATTTTAACAAAAAAATATAGTGATATTTGAATTTCATAGCAATTAACATACTTCCTAAGTAGCCATTCAGAAAAGTTTGGAATAATTACAAAATGTTGTAAAGAGATTAAATTGCCTTTAACTCATTAAAATGAAATCAAAATTATTTTTAGACTAAAATTTGGGTTTGAATTATTTATTGCACTAATTTCTTCAACAATAATATTTTTTCTAAAAATTCCATCAAAATAAATTATATATATATATATATATATATATATATAGTTTTTATTAATTATTAGAACTATTTTTACAATAAAAAAGGACAATACATCTTTTCATCACTTTTGTTCAAGTTTGATAGTTATAATATATTTTTTTTATTACATCTCAAAATATACGGTTATATTATTACAAAGAATAAAATACAATATATTAAATAAAAATTTTCTTTTTTTAGGGACTGCGTAGTTTATGGAAATCAAAATCAAACGAAATTAAAAATAAAATAATAAAATTTATAATATTTTTGATTTGTTACAAAATTAAAATTAAAATTTTCTTATATTTTTCAATTAAACTTGAAATTGAAATCAAAATTAGAATAAAAATTATGATTTACTTATATTAATAATTTATTTAATAAATTTATTTGATATATATATATATATATATATATATATTATTTTATAAAGAGAATAAAAGAGTAAATGTAAATGAGATTAATTAAGATGATTGAGAAAATGATGGTTTTTTTTTTTTGTATAAAAAATTTTTATTCTCATAAATGAAAATGAAATTTTCTCATTCTCATTTCTGGAGTGCGCGTGGCTTGCTCTTGGCCACTTAGCTCTCTACCTTGGCCGCTAAAATGTTATCTGATGGTGCATTTCTCTCAGCACAACTGTGAACCGCACCTGTGTTCTTGCACGCTTGTATGCGTTCACCATTCTCTGTACCTCTCTCTGTGTGGCATCCACAATGTCACCGGCTTTGGTTGCCGGCTCCTCCTCTTCTTGTTCTGCAACATTCAACAGGAACCAATCCATTCAAGGCCACCCTAGCCCACTTTTGAAACCAGTTTTGTCATCTCAATTCCAGGTTTCATTTATATGCAGTCTCCAAGTTTTCAGTTTTCTTGTCTTGCCCATTATAATTAAATACGCGAATACCACTTTTCCATCTGTAGAGAAGCAGCTTCTTCCAAGGGCTATCGCTTCAAGATGCCAAAAGGGGTGCTTCAGATATCTTCATGGCAGAGAAAAAGAACAACTTTAGGAGTGGAGGAAAGGGGCTTCAGGTCACTGCCAGAACAGCAGGGGCTGCAAAGAATATTGAGGTGGAGGTTGACAAGCCACTAGGTCTCACCTTGGGTCAAAAGTCTGGTGGAGGTGTTGTCATCACCGTAAGTCCCTTATATTCTTTTGGGATCTTTCACTTAGACAACCTTTCCTTTATAAACGAGCTTATTGGAAATGAAATTTTGTGATTTTTTTTTTCTTGGAAGGCTGTGGAGGCTGGAGGGAATGCAGCAAAAGCAGGTTTAAAAGCAGGTGATCAAGTACTCTACACTAGCAGCTTCTTTGGGGATGAACTTTGGCCCGCCGATAAATTGGGGTTTACTAAAACTGCCGTCCAAGCAAAGCCTGATTCTGTATACTTTGTTGTTAGCAGGTTCTGTTCCTTCACTTTTTGACCTTTTCCCATATTGGCGTTGTCTCTATCTTGTTTGCACTGGCACTGTAGATTACATGGTAAGGAGTTGCAGGACCTTGATTTCTAATTTTACTGTTGTTGCATTGTCTCCGGAAACAGCAACTCAACTTTATAAAACTTGGGTTCACATTATTAAAGTATGAATTGTGCAGAGTAAGTCACAACTTGAACAGTTTGAAGATTAACCAGTGTAAAAAATATAACTAAATGCATGTACGAGTTAACGACATTGGGAACAAAAACTTCAATAAACTATCAAGATTGTGATTATACATATAATCAATGCACTTATGGGCCAGAGTATTAATTCAATCCACAAAAATAGTTGCAAGGCCAATGTGCAAGCCAATATCCTTAGTTTTGTCATTCTACATAAATTCAGAACTTCTTATCCTAACCATGCTATCTAGATATCCCTAGTAAGGAGTATCCTGCATATGCAAGGTCACTATAGAAGAGAAATGTGGCACACGTGATGTTCGATTGTATGCCACCTTTGTTTTTACAAAGAGGTTGTTCCACATCTCGAACTTATTTTATGTCACAATAGAGTAAAATTACTGAGGCACCGAGGCTTGCCCTTGTATTGAAAATGTTGATATAACAACTAACTTGTGGGGATTGATTTTATTATGGATGGATAACTTTATAAGGTTTAAGCAAATTAGACAATTCATCTTGACCTAGAAGTTCATGGTATTTATGCTGCTTGTTAAGGCTGAGGACTAAGCTTCATAATTTAACATAGACAAGAAAACTATAGTTGAGATTGTCCATTTGAGAACAAAGAAGCAAAGGCCCCTTTGAGATGAGACTTTTAGTGTTTACTTAGGAAAAGAGGTGCTTTGAAACCTGTGTTTGAAATTAGTACTACTTTTATAATGAAAATCGGACTTTAATACTATTCTAGCCCAACCTTTCATTAACCATGAGAGAATAACAAAATAGCTAAAACATCAGCCAAGTTGTTTATAGACTGGCATCCAGTTCCTTACCTCTTAAATTCACGAATCTGAACACAACCAAACAGTTCTTATGTGCCAATTTTTTTTTTATTTTTTTATTTTGATATTCTATGTCAGATCATAGTGAGTCATGTTATCATATAAGATTACTGTAACAGAGACTGGTGATGACGTTAGGAGGTCTGGCTTGCCAAGTGCAGGTTTGCTTTCTAGAATGTGCACACACCACAAAAAGCAATGAATTGAGGACCATAGTAATAACCACTTATCGTAGGCCAGTGATCTGATTTAGATGAAGATATGCAGTGAATAGGGAAAAGTAAAACTAGTTATCTGCAATTATAAAGATTGTACATAAGCCAATGACATTCAGTGCAATTTATCTCAGTTTTAAAAGATGATCTATGCATCTCAGCTGATCCATCTCTCTCACGATGCAGGGGTGCAGAGGTAGATGTGAAACGACTCCCAAAGCGTCCAGCTCCTCCACGCTTTGGAAGGAAGTTGACTGATGCCCAGAAGGTAAGCATTTTTTTGGTCACTATAATCTTTAACATAAATGCATTTAATTTTCCCATGTTTCAAAATAAAAATAGTAGAATTGTCCTTCTTCCTAATACTAAAAGTGTGAAGCATTTTGCAGGCCAGAGCAACTCACATATGCCTTGATTGTGGATACATATATACCTTGCAGAAACCCTTTGATGAACAGGCAAGCTCCTTTTCTTTGTTGATATGATAGTTTCAATGTTAATAGAGAGACAAATTTGAGAACATCATGATAAGAAGAAATCACGGCCAAGATTTTGGCACGCAGCATGTCCAATAATATTATTCAATGTCATCTTTTTTCTTTTGATTTATTAGAGAATGAGTTGCATAACCTTGGCATGAAATTGTCGTTTCATGGTGAATTCTGGTGTCTCACGGTTCTTGTAAAAAGATGTTGGTGAAATTTTATGACCAGTTTATGCAAAATTGGTTACTTGAAGCAATATCACAGTTCCTGCATTCTTCTAGTCTATCACAATATGATCAAAAAATGAACTCATCAAATGTGACTTCTTTTCATTTTTTATTGTTTTGAACCAATCTTTGCAGCCGGATGCGTATGTCTGCCCACAATGTAGAGCACCAAAAAAGAGGTTTGCGCGATATGATGTCAATACTGGAAAAGCAATTGGTGGTGGATTACCTCCAATCGGGGTTGTTGTAGGTCTGCTTGCTGGTATCGGTGCAGTTGGTGCATTGCTTGTTTATGGTCTCCAATAACACGGTTGCCTATCACCTCCAAATTTTAGACCCCTTGTTTTTCAATGATCAAATTTGAGAGTCAATTTCTTTTTTCCAATATATGTGCCTTTAGTTTCAAAATTATTCCCAGAATTCGTGACCTGAGAATTCTACTTTGTAAGAAACTAGAAACTTGAAAGTTCTATGAAAATTTTCATCTAATTCTACCATGTAAGAATATACATACATACATACATACATACATATATATATATATTCATGATCTCCCTCTGTGTTTTTTTATTTATTTATGTTTTACTTTTCATTTCAAATTACAGTTCATAATCAAAGATTTAGTCCACGTTGGGGCGCGCCATGTACCAAAGCCAACAAGACAAGAGCGCGCGTCTTTTGAATTGTGAAACGGCTAAAAATTGGAAGGTATTGCTGGAGACAGACTGACACGTCGTGGAAGCTTTTGAATGGAGAATGGCGCGTCCCCACGTGACTCAAAACCAACAAGAAAAACGCGCAACTTTAGAATTCGTAACCTATAACGGCTATGAATCCGAAAAAAAAAATCATAGCTTTTTTCCCTCTTCGATTGGAAAAAGGGGAATAGGGATTATATATACACATATAATAATACAAAAACTCCTTCAATTACTTTCCAAGCAAAGGATTAATTGGGGTTCTGCTTTCTTTTTTTCTGTCATTGTGCAATTCTCTGTTTTTATGTGTTCTGTAATTTTGTTCTACAACTTTTTTGCATTAAACAAGAAAGAAAGATGGGGACTTCATTGAAGAATTTGGACTTGAAGGCTTTGGGTTATGATGGGTCCTATGAGAGACTTGTTGCTGAAATCGGTGAGATTGTGAGCAAAGATGATGACGAAGAATTGTTCTTTCAATTGCTGACAGAGAGGGTTTGCCTTGATTTCACCATCGGACCCAGGAGGATTGGGAAAGGACTGAAAGCAAGAAAAGATCGAGAAGCTTTCTTAAATTCATGGAGGAGTTATGCTAGGGCAAGAGCTCGTAGGGTTTTGCCATTCTTGAAGGTTGCTGTCATACCCAGGAAGAAAAGAAGCATTGATGTTGATTACATGTCTTATAAAAGAAAATCTGAAGACAATTGGTTTAACCAATTACATAAACCGCAATTCTTGGCAGAGTGGTGTGAGGAAAAACCTGGAATCAAGTTACTTATTGCACAACAAAAAGGAGACAATCTGATCAATGGGAAAGAGGCACGGACATTGACAAAGAATGTAAGTAAAAGATGCTGCTTTGAGGGTGAAAATAGAGAGGAACAGATCAAGAAAGCGAAGAAACAGAAGGTATCCAAGAACAACAGCATCGACCTCGACAACTTTCCAGCAGAACTACCCGCAGGCTTGAGGAAAATCATTGTGGACGAGAAAGGAGGGAGTGATCTATTGTTGGTGATTACAAAAGTCCTGTACGCAACTGATACCAGCACTCATCATGGCCGTTTCTCAATGCCAATGAAGCAAATCAGGAACAATTTCCTTACCCAGGAAGAGAAAGCAAAACTTGACAATTCTGAAGGCATTGCTGCAAGTCTGATTGAACCGTGCGGTCATGAGAATCAATCCATTCGCTTGACCAGGTGGAACATGAGTACCAATGCGGTTTATAACTTGACTACTGGTTGGAATTCTGTCATCAACAATAAAGAGAATGGATTGAAAGGAATGAAAAATAGAGCAGTGGTACAATTATGGTCATTTAGATTAAAAACACAACTGTGGTTTGTGTTGGTAAAGATCCCAGATAGAGATCAGGATGATAAGGGCACAATTGAAGGCAATTCATGCTGAGAGTATAAAGGTTTTGCTGAGTGTAAATCGATAGATTAAGAATCAAGATTGAGAATTTGTAACTTTTTAAAATTAGATGTAGGTTTCAATGTAATATGTGTCTATAGCTTTAGGCCATCATCTTTAGGGCTTATAATTGCAATCATTCTCATACGTAGTATACAAGTTTGATTTGTTTCAATTTTAGTTCTGCAACTATTCCTTCCATATCAAAACTCTGTCATGGCCAAACAGCTTATGGCAAGTTTCTGTTAGCATAAAACCTGAATTCATTA
This sequence comes from Ceriops tagal, assembly GCA_021533255.1. NCBI lineage: Eukaryota > Viridiplantae > Streptophyta > Magnoliopsida > Malpighiales > Rhizophoraceae > Ceriops > Ceriops tagal. The sequence continues at coordinate 13,579,469 of CM038594.1, forward strand.
GTTGTTGATGCATTAGAACCTGCAAAGGATCTTCCAAGGTTGAATGTGAAAATTTATGTAGTGTCTTGGTGTTTGCATTTATTGTCTAGTTTGATTCATGACTATTGTAAACCTGATTGCTAATAATTCTCATGTCACTACATTTGAAGACAACAAAATCTCAATCTTCATAGTTAATGTAGTGATCAATGTGCATTGACGATGCATAGGTTCACTTCTGTCATAGCATTTCTGTTGTTGTTAACGGGAACTGCAAGCAATGATCAACATGGTGAAGAGAGTACGTACTTTGGCAATGATGTGGTGCCTGGAGTCTCTGCTGGGTGGTGTCATTTTGGCCTTTGAAGCGTCAACCCTGAAATTCTCGATTACCTTACGTTGAACTCTGCTAAGATTAAAGGCTGTAATTATACGTCGGTCAATCCTCCTACTTATAATCAAGATGGGAGAGCATAAGCCAACACCCATTTCCACCACAGACCGCTCAAGATCATGTTTTCGCGCACAAAGACATGCTTGGCTTCATTTAATTACAGGGTTGGCCAGTAAACATATGCTTCTTGCCTCATCCTTAAAAGTTTGACTGGAGTAACCAAATGGTGGCTTCTTTGACTTTCTGTGTCTTGGTGTATTAATTGTTATTTCTGCTGGCACATATTACTCAGTATTATGCAAATGATTTACATTTTGTTGTGTGCTATGTAAATGATTTGCATTATCAATAATAAATTTTTAATGTTATTGTTAGTGATATGTAGCATAATTCTTTTAATAAATAGTAATAAGCTATTTCAAACAAAAGGGCAAATAATTGTAGTGCAATTAAGGACTTAAGACAAAAATCTAATAATACTATATTTATAAGGAAACGTACTAGAAAAAAAAAATTCAACTAAATCTCCTTCAAGATGAGGCACACATTATTACAAATTTACCCAACCCTCGTCCGGTTTTAAGATGCAAGGGAGAGACTGAGAGGACCCATTCTGGCGAGGGACATTTTGGTCAATCCAAGTTTCAACGGCTACTGAAACATCTAGCCGTTGCCGCTTTTCCAAAACTCCCATAGATATATATTTTTTGTTCTTGCGATTTATTATTTATTTAAATTAATTAGAAACCTTTGCAGAACGGAGGCGAACTCTCTACAGAGATCAATCAAATTCCTTCTCCAAGAGATCAACAAAGCGAACTCTCTCTCTCTCTCTCTGTGGCCAAAAGCCTCTCTCTTTCTCTTTGTTTTTGTTTATCTTTCTGCATTCCTGTTTATTTTTCTTTCGATTTTGATATTCAATTGTCTTTATTTTTTCAATTCTGATATTCAATTGTCTTTATTTTTTCCATTTCCTGTTTCTGCATTCTGACACTGTATCTTTGCAGGGGGTTCGGTTTCTTTTTTATCTTGTTTCTGTTTTTCTGGGTGTTTTTAATTTTCAATCATTATTGTTATTATTATTATTATTATTTCGTTGCTTTTTTTTTTGTGTTGTTTTCCTGTTTCTTGTGCAGATAGTAGCAATGGAATCGGGATCTATGAGTTCTTCATCTTCTTCAACCTCGAAGGCACAATCTCGCTTCCCACTCCAAGAGCAACATCTTCAGAAAAGGAATTCTAAAGAAAATGTAAAAATCTCTCGATTTTAGGGTTAATATTTTGTTCAGAAATCAGAAAGCCCCTCGATATCATTTGGGGTTTCTTGTTTTCCCGGTCTGTCGATGGATTTGTTTTCAAGTTTGATCTTTGCCTCCATCTGAGCTTCCTTTTTTTTCTCCTTTTTTTATTGAATTGCTTGATTTTTTTTTTTTTTTGGTTTGGTTCCAAGTTAAATTACTTTATATGGGTATATTTCAAAATTGGCTAGTTTTTTTATTAGCTAGAGTGCGGCCTTTGATTCCCTATTTCATTTACATGATTTGTAAAAGTTGGATAGATTTATACCGAATCGATCGGCAATGGACTGGGACTATGCCCATTACATGCTAACTGAAGGAAGGAAAGGCAAAGAGAATCCAGCGGTTAGTTCACCATCCAGTGAGGCCTACAGGAAGCAACTGGCAGAGACGATGAATGTGAACCGGACCCGAATTCTAGCCTTCAGGAATAAGCCACCTTCTCCTGTGAAGTTGATCCCACAAGAGCATTTATCTTCTTTCAATCAACACGCCAAACCCATTAAGCCTCGCAGATACATCCCTCAGGTAATCCTATTTTGTTCATCTTGTCCTCTGCCTTTTTATAAATATATAGGCACACTGTTCTCGAAAATTGAACCTTTTAAGATTCATCCTTTCCTTAGGCAAATAAAGGTTTCAAACATCATTTAAAGAATCTGGGACTCGAACCTTTCTTTTTCTTTTTTCTTCTCCAATTTTTCTTTTGCCGAGCCTTCTAGTTTGCTGCTTTTTGTGAATAAAAAGGTCATGATCAAACAACTGTGTTCCTAACTCGTTTCATTAATAATTTTTCTACTCATGCTTAAGTTGTGAAAGTGTGTTTCTGATTAATCAAATTCATGGCTTTTACAGACTTCTGAGAGGACATTAGATGCCCCTGACCTTGTTGATGATTTCTACCTGAATTTGTTGGACTGGAGCACCGGCAATGTTGTAGCCATAGCACTTGGAAGCACGGTATATTTGTGGGATGCATCCAACGGCTCTACGTCAGAACTTGTCACAATTGACGATGAATATGGCCCTGTTACAAGTGTCAATTGGGCTCCTGATGGACGACACATTGCCATTGGCTTGAATAATTCTGAAGTACAGCTGTGGGATTCTGCGGCTAATAGACAGGTTTGTTGCCATACTTCTGGTGGCATATTAGATTCCATGTTTATTTATGGTTGCCTTACCGTTATTGCTTTGAATAATGGCTGCAGCTTAGGACATTGAGAGGTGGTCACAGATCACGAGTTGGCTCGTTGGCATGGAACAATCACATCCTAACAACTGGAGGAATGGATGGTCAAATCATTAACAACGATGTGAGAATAAGATCACACATTGTTGAGACCTACAGAGGACATCAACAAGAGGTTTGTGGACTTAAATGGTCAGCTTCAGGCCAACAACTAGCTAGTGGAGGCAACGACAATCTCCTGTACATATGGGATAGATCCATGGTTTCATCACAGTCACCTACTCAATGGCTCCACAGGCTTGAGGACCATACCTCTGCGGTGAAAGCCCTTGCTTGGTGCCCATTCCAGGGAAACTTGCTAGCCTCTGGAGGAGGAGGAGGTGATAGATGCATTAAGTTCTGGAATACCCACACAGGTGCCTGCTTGAACTCTGTAGATACTGGCTCACAGGTGTGTGCTCTGCTGTGGAACAAGAATGAGAGGGAGCTGCTTAGCTCCCATGGTTTTACTCAGAATCAGCTCACTTTGTGGAAATATCCATCAATGGTGAAAATGGCCGAACTCACTGGCCACACCTCTAGAGTCCTTTTCATGGCTCAAAGTCCAGATGGTTGCACGGTGGCATCAGCAGCAGGAGATGAAACATTGAGATTCTGGAATGTCTTTGGTGTTCCAGAAGTGGTTAAAGCTGCTCCTAAAGTAAATAACGAACCCTTCTCCCACTTGAATCGTATCCGATGATGAAGAGATGTAATGGTGGGCTTTGTTGAAACTTACTCAACATAATTGGGATGCATGCGCTGAGGACCAAATACAGCAGCAGCTTCTCAGTTAAACAATACAGTAAATTTCTTGAATTGGCCTTAAAATATCTTTTTGTCATCCACTCGGAGACCAGGGCTATTCCATTAATCTACACTCTATCCTCAAAGAAGTTGAGGCAGTTCGTAATATACAACTGCAGTGGCAGTTGGAGATGATCCCATTTCATGACAAGGTGATCATCCTATTTTGAATCTGTCATTGTCCTTGAAGAAGTTGCGTCAGTTCGTAGCGTAAAACTTGAGAGGCATTCTGAAGATGATCCTATTTCATGACAAGGCAAATCCCCATTTTGCCATTGTCCTTGATTTCTGAACGTTCATACTTATACTAATGTAAGACAATATGATAGTAGAGCTAGTACAACCCTCGCATTTACTCTTACATAGTGGAAGGTGCTAAGCATCGTATCATTTATCACCTGTGGAGGTAGTCACTCGTGTGACGAAACACGTAAAATCTCTGTGTTTGTTTCTTTTGATGCATTATTACTTTCCTCTACGCCCCTTAACATTTTAAGATAATTGCTTAAGCAGCAACAGAAAGAAGTGAGGGTAGAACGTGTACGAAGATAAAGAAAAAAAAAAAAAAAACTGGAAAAGTTTTCAACTTGTGGCCATTTACTGCTTAATGTAAAGGCAACTTGTTAGCTAGACACGATCCATCAAAAAAAATCTGTATTCCATGTCAAGGTGGATGAAAGAATGTTATTCAACGTTCCATGTTAATTGATGCGATACTTTCCTTTCTGTTTTGCGAACGTTCATCAATCTATATGGTGTATATCTTTTATGTACAATATCAAGTAGCTGTCATTTACTTCCCCTCGGCTGTTTTGCCAAATTTTTCCTTTAACTTTTTTTTGTTCAATTATGCTGTTTTTACGAGTATTCGCTTATGCTTCTCTCTCTTTCTCTCACTGAACCATTTTATATTTCTCAAAAGTATTCTCACATCTCCCTCTCATGTTCTCTAATTTTTTTTCTCCATTTAGCATTTTGTTTTTAAAAAATATTCTTATTTCACTTTTATTTTTTATTTATTTATCTTTTTTTTAGATTAGTAGAATGTGTAATTATAAGTTACGTTATTTTTATCTCTACATATTAATTTAATATATATATAGAGTCAAATTCCTTTTTGTTCATCAAAAAATTATATCAAAGTATTGCAATCAAAAGTTGAATTAACCCCAAAAATCTTTTCATAAGTGCAGTGCAGATACAAGTTTATAGATTCTTTTGTCTCTCTCTCCTTTTTCTTTTTTTTTTTTTCTTTTTTTTCCAATTACGGTTCATAGTCAAAGATTTAGAATGGATGGTGGGAGATACACCATAGCCGACAAGATAACAGCGCGCGCCTTTTTGAATTAGAAAACAGCTCAAAATTGGAAAAGCACTGCCAGCTGGCTCCCTGCACCAAATGAAAATGGCGCGTCCCCGTGTAACGGAAAGCCAGCAAGACAAAGGCGCGTCTTTTTGAATTGGTAGCCTATAACGGCTACGAATCGGAAATCCCTGTAACTTGGCAACAAAGGAAGGGAAGGGAAAGCTTTCTTTTCTCACTCCGATCAGGAAAAGGAGAATAGGTTTTACGTTCATAATACATATAACACTAAACACACAAAAAAAAAAAATCCCTCAATCATTGCTTTGCTTTCCCAAGCAGACGATTGATTGATTAATTGGGGTTCTTTTTGTCTGTCGTTTTTGCAACTCTCTGTTTTTGTGCGTTCGTTCTTCTTCGGCTTTCTGCATTAAACAAGAAAAAGAAAGATGGAGACTTTATCCAATAATTCGGACACGCAGCAGGCTTTGGGCGATGATGGGTCCTATGAGGGACTAGTTGCAGAAGTTGGTGAGATTGTGAGCCCAGATGATAACATGGTACTGTTCTTGCAATTGCTGGAAGAAAGAATTTTCCTTGATTACAGGATCAACCGCAGCATAATCTTGAATAGTGTGAAAGCAAGACAGGATCAAGAAGCTTTGTCTTCATGGAGGAGTTCTGCTAGGGGCAAGGCTTCTGGGGTTTTGCCATTCCTGAATAGTGCTCCCATTCCCAGAAAGAAGAGAAGCCTTGGAGGTGGATGCACGGCCTCTGGAAGAAAATCTGAAGACAATTGGTTTGACCAATTCAGTGGACGACAATTCGCGGCAGGTTGTTTGGAGAAAGTAAATGGATTCAAGCAGCCCATCGCCCAGCAACAAGGAGACAAGCTGATGAATGAGAAAGAGACGGAGACTTTGGCAAAGAATAGAAGTAAAAAGAGGTTCTCTGTGGGTGAAAAAGGAGAGAGAGAGATGGAGAAAGCAAAGAAACGGAAGGTAATCAATAATAAGATCATCAACTTTGACAGAGTGCCTAAAGAGTTGCCCACTGATTTGAGGAAAACCATTATGGAAGATAAAGGCGGGAGCGAACCAGTGCTGGTGATCACAAAAGTTCTGTGTGCGACCGACACCAGCACCCATCACGGACGTCTCTCAATCCCGGGGAACCAAGTCAGAAGCAATTTTCTCACCGATGAACTGAAAGTTAAAATTAGGGAGCCTGGAGGCATTGCTGTGGGTCTGATAGAGCCGTGCGGTGAAGAGAATAACTCCATCCGCTTGGCAAGTTGGGACATGAAAAATAACACAATTTATAACTTGATTAGAGGGTGGAATTCAGTTGTGAAGAATGAAAAGAACGGATTAAACGGAATGGGAGGCAAAGCTGTGGTGCAGCTTTGGTCATTTAACTGCAACACAGATCTCTGGTTTGCCCTTGTGAAGGTCCCCAGTGAAGAGCAAGATGATAACGGCGCAGTTCAAGGCGGCTGATCCTGACAGTATACATAATTCAGTGGTACAAGTTCTACTGGGTCTGCATTGATGGATCAAGAATCAACCTGCATTGATGGATCAAGAATCAAGATTGGGGATTTTGTTTGTTTCTTATTCTATCCTCCAATTTTGATATCTAAGAGTCCTTTCTTTTGGCGGAATTTGTTTTTTTTTTTTTTAGTATGACAGATTATTCCCTTGTGTAAATTCTCAGTTCATTAGTAGTCATTTTGCAGTGAATTTCCACGTTGGCTGATGACGTACAGTAGCTTGGTTATATTCTGATTTTCTTCTGTTTAAAGCAATTGTGGTGCAGCCAAAATGTCAATTCTTTTTTCCATGTTGAATTGCTCGACCAATTTAATAATCTAAAGTATCTGATGATGTCAGTTTTCCTATCCCCTGGCATCATCTACGAAAGTACTTTGCTTGTTTTATAGTTCCTGTTTTCCGTTATTGTGTCCCAAAACCAAGACAACCATTTTACAGATGGAAGTTAGCTTTTGATATTAGAAGTAGGCCCCAATGTTACACGTGCCTATAACTTTAGGCCATCGTCTTTTGTGCCCTTAATTGGAATCATTCTCCTAAATAGTGTACAGGTTTGATTGGGTTCGGTTATCTCTGTTGAATTTGATTGCTTTCGGGATTAAACCGGTGTTGTATGCTCCCATCTTCTGTAATGTCTGACATTCCCTTTGGCTTTGGCCGGCGAAGAAGAAATGAGTGAAACAAGAAAGAAAATGCAAGATGATTTATGATTTAAATAAAGGGTTAAGACTGTTAAGTTTGGAACTCAATAATTTGCCGAGCCTTATTAGCTTCTGTTCGGGTGAATCAAGAATTCAAATTCGCATCTTTGACAGAAGCAATCTTGACTCGGTGCCCCAATATGGAGGTTTTCAGAAAGCTACAAATGGTAAAATCAATGAGAGAAGATGAAAAGGCCGCTGGGACAGACATCTCGACATTACTGTACAACAGCATTTGCAGAGACGGTATGTATAGATTAATCAAATCTATTCTTTGCCCATAATCCAATGTGACTCTTGCTGATATTTCTGGTAAGAATTTATAAAGGTATAAAAATCTTAGCTTTGAAACTCCATGATCGGGGATGACAGGATTGTGTAATTAAAGCCATCGAATACTTTTCAAGTACTCACGTCAATGCCACTGTAGAAGCTTTTGCGAATGCCTTGTCAATACCAGCAATACAACCTATAGATGGAACATCAACATCAGCAGCATAATCAACAACACACCAATAGCAACTGTCGCCATAGCAGCAGCACACTAGCAGCAACTGAAGTAGCCACAGGAGGGATTAATTTATGTGAAAAATGTATGCTTAAAATCAAAGAAGATATTCAGGTGTCTGTAGACTTCTGGTTAGTTTCAAGTAAAATTTGACATTCATTCTGTTAAAATCAGTTGACTTCCTCACCTGTTAAATTGGTCACACTGAAATCAACTGCCCGGTCTCAAATCGGTCATGCTTACACTAACTCGGCTTCATTGCCATTTGTGTGCAGCTCTTGAGAGATGATCAATTTTGGCACATTTGCCTATGTGTCACCAACAACACGAAGTGCATACATATTTGCAATACATTGAGATGTTTACAGGGAACTTAAGTTTCAAAAAGAACGTGCAGCATAATATCCATAGAATGCAGCCCATTGCTTCAACTCAAAATTCTTTATTTTGCCTCCATGAGGTAACAGAATTATTTCCCAAAATACGGTTATGTTAGTAACCTTGGCAGTAGAAATTCACTTAAATCCAGGCTGTGATCCTAAGGCAACAACAGTAGCAATGGGATATGAGCTGATAAGCTTTACACATGCATTGGGATTGCACGTCCAGTTGAGTTTTGAATTGAAGCAGCATAAACTTTTCACCCTGTTCATTGCATTTAAAAAGCCGTCCACAAGATCAAGATATTAAGCCATCAAACTTCACCCCAACAATTACAGAGCTCTATATGCAAGAATGAAATTCATAAACAAACACTTGGTGTAATCAATCAAATCCACCATCATTGAACCAACCAAAAAAAATAAGTTTTTACTTTTTTCTTGTAATCTTTTACAATGTGGAAGGCATCAAACCACTTTTATATAAGAAGAACAATGTGCATGGCAGCCAAAAAATTAAAGAAAATCTGCATCTCATACAAGATGCTCCCCAACATAGTAGTCAATACAAAGAGAGGGAAATGCTAAGGATAATACAAACCTCTTCATTCAAAACCTATGTTAAGGGTAAAAAGAAAAAGAAGTGGTAGCCAAGACAACGAAACAAGCGATTGGGTCCAGGATTATATTGAAATATGCCTACCTGTTACTCAGGCAAAAGTTAACACCATAACCATCCTCTTCACCTTACTTCTGGTTGGCAGTGCCCTTCTTCTTGAGTAAGCTTCCAAACTTGCGGAACAAAGGCTTCTTCTTTTTTAATTGTTGCTGTTTAGAAGGTGAACTGTCACCATCAGGATTTTCTATGGAGGACAAGCCATTTACCTGATCGAAGCTATCACTTTCCTCGATTTTGGAGACTACTTCTTCTTCCAAGGATTCCTGTTCTGTTTCTCTTTCTGGCAAAAGCTCTTTCTTTTCAATTTTGCAGCTTTCCCACATCTTAAATTCTACTTCTACTGAGTCATCTTTTTCTGTTGGTTTTCTATTCACATTCTCCTCTTTGCCTGCATCTGTTTGAACAACATTATTCAATCTGTTGTCAATTTCCAGTGAATCCTCCTTTCTTTTTTCTTCATGTTGCTGTGCTGGTGTCTCCATCTTAAGCTTCTCTTGTCTCACATGTCCATTCTCTTCAGAGAATTTAACCACCTTTGGAAGCAGGTCATATTCCTTTTCACTGTCAGTGAATTCACAATTTTCCACTGTTTTATTTTTGGTCATGGCTTCTTCAAGCATCTTAGACAGCTCCTCAACCTTCTTAAGAGAAACAGCTTCTCTGGCTTGTAGCTCCTCATTTTCCTGGATAATATTCTGTAGCTCGTTTTCTTTGTCCAATAACTGTTCCTTCATCTTCATGTTCTTGTCCTTCTCTTCCCCTAAAGATTTATGGAAGGAAATCACCTCAGCTTCAACTTCCTTTCGGCTATCTTTCAAGTGAGCCCCTTCCTCCCTTGTGACACAAGCTTCTTCCTCAGTGTGCTTCAGCAAATTCACCAGCCTGTCTACCTCTTTTTCCAAAGAAGAATTACCTTGTTCTGACTTCCTCAGAGAATTCACCAGATCTTGCTCTTTTGCTTTCCACTCAGATTTGGAGATGTGGAAATCATTCTTAGATTCCTCAATACTATTTCTCAGGAGATCAATCTCGCGTTTTGCTTCATCTAGTAGGGTTTCATATCTGTCATTCGTTGCCTTCAGGACCAGTCTTAGGTCTTCTATCTGAGATTCATAACTGTCGAGCTCTACTTGATTGGACAACAGCTTCTCTTTTGCTTCCCTTGCTTCTGCAGACACTTCATGTAAGGCTGAAGCTAAACTTTCCATTGCATTCTTGCTCTTTTCCTCCTCATCTCTAGCATTCTCCAACACATTCATAAGTTTGTTTTTTTCTCCTAACAGGCTTTGGATGCTAGAAGCTGCAAGGTTCTCATGGGTCAAAGCCTGGGCCTTCTCCTCCTTCACAGTTTCCAGTTCAGACTTAAGAGACTCAACCTTGCTGAATATGTCCAATGTTTCCTGCTTTGCTATACCAAGGCAGCGTTCTGATTCCTCAAGGTCCCCTCTCTGTCTTCCAATTGTCATTTCCAACAACCCCACCTTCTCCTTAAGTGCCCTAATTTCAGCTTCAGCATCATGCAATAAATCATTGTTTCCCCCAAGTTGCTTCATAGCATAATCCAATGATTCCAATGCAGATCTCTCCAAATTGCTAGCTTTCTCAGCCTGCATCTCTAATTCTTTGACCCTGCTTTTCAACTCCTCTGTTGTAGTAAGCGCATAAGATTCAGCCATCCTGGCAGCTTCTAGGTCGACATTAAGCTGTTCTATGGAAACTTCTCTTTCTATCAACTTATTCTCAAAATCTTTAGCTTTTTCAAGTTCTTCCTTTAAAAGATCAATCTCTGTCTGCAGCTTCAATGCCATATTAATTTCATTGGCCTCTGTTTCATGTTTTGAATCAAGTAAGCCTTCCAAACGAGCCACTTCTGTTGAAAGAATCCCTGTCTTCTCCACATGAATCTCAGCAATCTTTGTTGCATCATTGGCATGAATCAGTGCCTGGTTCTTTGCATCCTTAATCGTGGCTAATTCTTGCTTCAACCTTTGAAGTTCATGATTCGAAGTCAGAAGGGTAGACGCATCTAGAGCATGTTGGTTTCTCACAGCTTCAAGCTCTTTTTGCCATTGGTCTTCCTGTTTTTTGGCTGCCTCAATGCCAGCCTGCTCCATCTCGACAGCTTGGAACTTCTCCAGCTCAGAATTCTCCTCAGCTCTCTTTTGAGCCACCAATGCTTCTTGAAGCTTCTCATTTGCCTCCTCAGCAATTTTTTGTGCTTGTTTTAATTCATCGATCGCATGAAATTTCTCTTTCTCAATCAATGCAATCTGATCCTTTGCTTTCTTCAAGTCTTCCTGAACAACACTCAGTTGAGCCTTTAATTCTGAACCCTTCACCACTCGTGATGGTGGTTTCTGATAATGAGACAAGGACAACAAATGCAGAAGAAAAAATTGTTAGATTCACATTATCAGTATTTTGAAATAAAGAATGAAAGATTATAAAAGAGAAAACTAAACACAATGGGAAAAAAAAAAGTCAAACTTAAATTTTTAGTTTCTATAAGAAAAGGAGCCATTTTCAAAAATATCATGTGGTAGGTTCCAGTTTCACTTTCATCTGAAAGAGAAAAAAAAAAAATCTACTACTAACTTTGGAAGGCCACCGTCCAGTTCTAATCCATGGAGTCAAACATTCTGGGAGGCAAAATATAAAGGTAGGTAGTTCTACACAACAATTTTACAACAATCACATCCAGTTATAATCCTACAGAATGGAGTTCCACAAGCATCTTCTCTCAAGATTCCAATGTCTCAAGCTAAAGAATTTATCAATGCATTAAGCAATGGCCCTGGATATAGAAAGAGCAAAGCATCCCATACATTCTTATTTTCACTAACAGTGCATAGGAAGTTCCAAATGCGCATCCAAAAGCACCACTGAAAATGCAAATAAAATGCTGAAGATCAAAAAAAAAATAATAAAAAATAAAAGAGCATTGAAGATACTTACTTCAGGTGGAGTAGTGACTTTCACTGATCTACGCTCAATTGTGGGCTTTGAGTTAAAGGATCGTGGAGACCTATCAACTGAAAGGCGTGATCTTAGCAATGGTGAAGGTGAATCACTCTCCGATTTAGTTACTCCCTTGCTGACTTTGCTAACTTTAGGAGTTGCCAGTGACGCCTGAGTAGGAGTTTCAGATAAACCAGATCTTTGCCAATATCAAAACAGTAGTTCCCATGTTATCAGTAAAAAGCCCGAGATAATAAACAAACAATGCAACATATGTTAAAATCAGTCATTACATCCAATTCAGCAAATATGAACATCAATATGGATTTGCTAATCATGCCACTAATATATCAAAATGTCTATTAGTCCAAATTGTATCAAATTCATCTAACAGCACATCAAAAAATGAGCATGTATAGATCCAACGACGAGCAAAGAAACATCAGCAGCGACTAAAGAAAATTAAAGTGAACCCATATCAGAATTCACAATTGTTAATCTAGAGAACAACTTTGCTACACAGAGTGGAAAGACGGGTAAAGAAAAGGATAAGGCAAAACCGAAAAAGCTTTCTTTGAGTTCAAAGAAAACCCAATAAGCCCCTTGTATAGAGCAGATCCAGCTCACAGATGACCCAAAAAAATAAATAAAAATAAAAATAAAGACAAAAAACCGAGAATTAGAGTCGAAATTTCGATCAAAATTTCAAATTTGTAAAGACCCACATAAATTTTCAATCAGCGAAGCCAAAAAAAAAAAGCCTGATCCACACACACTGTTACAAAGAGAGAGCCTTGTATACTTACTTGGTTTTGGCAGACATGTTGGTGTTGCTGCTATGGAGGATGAGGGAGGAATAGAAGAGGAGGATAAACTTGAAAAATAAAAACTTTAGACTCGAATGGCGAAGTGGGGTGTCTTTTGAATGCTAAAATGCTGACATTGTATAAGTGAATGTAATCTGAGCAGAAATAGCTGCTCTGTTCTGCTCTGATCAAAGAGACATATTAGACTAATATTGTAGAGTAACAAAAAAAGAACTAGGTGGTAAGAAAGACAACAGAACGGAACGAGGAGGACAAGGCTGAAACCCGAAATTTCCAAAGAAAAAAAAAACAGAGAAGAAAGCAACCAAATTCACTCTCTCTCTCCCTCTCTTTCTGCACGCCATGCCCTCCTCTAGTAAGTTATGGTGGAAGCGTAACATTCTTTCAGGTAACAGCTGCGTGTGAAAGTACTGAAGTGCCCTGGATGAAACTTTCAGGTACTTCCTGGCTTGGCCCTGTCAAAGGTGACTGCCATGGTGACTTTAATCAGTTGATGTTGCTGCCCATCCACTTTTCAGGAAAGGAGACATTGGAGATGTGGCCTGCAAGGCAATGGATGTCCCCCAGATTCAACAAATGCAGCCTTTTTTGTAAGATGAGAAAATCGATTTTTATAACAATAAATTTTAATTAGTTCCCAACTTTTAAAAGACTTCAATTCGAGTCTAATCGCAACAAATTAAGTATTAAAAAAAAAAAGTGAGAAATTTGAATTTTTTAAGCGTTTTTTCAAAATAGAAAAAAAAACACCCAGACAAATTTCGTTGACTTTTTTTTTTTGTTGTACCCAAGATAAAATAAATAAATAAATAAAGCTTGCCCTACGTTTTATCTTTTGGTAAATATTTTTATGTTTGTTTATGTTTGGTTGTTGGCCAAAATTAGTAAGGTGTTTACGTTGCAAGCATGGTTTTCGGCAAAGTGAAGCGTCCAACTCTCATTAGCAAAAGAAAGAGGGAAAGCAATGGCGATGATATCCAACCCCATTTTAATTTCTTGCCTAATTCTGCCAAAGTCAATTATTCGGAGTTTAGTTTCCACAAGTATAGAGGTAGATAAGATTACTGTTTCCTCCAGAAAAAAAAAATAAAATAAATTTTTAAAAAAAGTCTAAGATTAATGGCTTAATGCCATAAGCAATAGGCATCTTACATGTGATAATGTCTCCCACAGCGTTGAAAAACACTTTGAAAGCAATCAAGGAAAGAAAGGAATAAACAGGGTGATTTTATCTATAATTAGTATTAGACACGTACAATGGACAAATTTATTATATCTATTAAAAATATATATATATTTTTTGTTTTATTTAAATAAAAAATTAAAATAACTTAAATTATAATTATTTTTTAATTTAAAAATACATTTATCTCTAAAAATAAAAAGGGAAATTTTTTAATTTTTAATTATTTATTTTATTTTTATTTTACGTCATATAATTTTAGATATATGTAAGAACCAATGTTTTAAAAATTGGTCCCATTATTAAACCAAAAAATTTAAACATTTGAAAATTAATTGGTCCAATCGGTTATTGGTATTTAATATTAAATAAATAAAAATATTTTTTATAATAAAAATTTTAAATTTAAAAAAATTAAAATTAAATTTTTTAAAAAAATTAAATTAATCAACTCATAAAAATTGAATCAACCGACCAATATCAACTATAAAAAAGAATTCAATCAAATTGTGAATTTTTTTTCTAATTTTACTCCAACCAGATCCAATTCTTTTAACTTTAGTAAAAACTTGGTAATATAAATATAGTTAATTATAATATACATTATATCTTAATTAAGTAAATTAAATATATATAATAAAAAATATTACATATAAATAATTAAATTAATATTAAATATTATTGCTAAATAAGTTTATTAAAAATTAAATACTTATATATTTTTAAACTTAAGCAAACATGTGAATTTGAGAAAATTATTATAGCAATTTTTATCAATTTTTTAATAAACATATGTAAATTTGAGAGATTTTTTGAGCAATTATTTTTTCTTCTTTCTAAAAAGGAGAATTCTAAAATAATTTTTTCTTCTTTTTTTGTCTTACATTTTTTATTAAAAAAATCTTATAATTATAGAGATTTAATTATAATTAAAATAAAATTTTATAAATAAATAGATTTCTCATTTAATTATAATAAAAAAAACATATTGATTGATTCGTATAATATTATTTAGATTGTAATCAAATTTTCATAATTAAAGTATATTTCAATATATTTAATTTTGATTTATCAAAAATTGTCGCATAAATAATATTTGAATTTTTTCTCAATTTAAATACATATAATAACTCATTCACCAAAATCAAAATCAAATTTAAAAACAGTTATTGTTTAAGATAGCATTTATCTCAATTAATTAGGCAATTAAATTGATTAATCCACATTGATTATAAAATTTTAGACAAATTAAGATGCGTATCATTTGTAAGTTGAAATAAAAGATCAAATTTGTATTTATGCCAATTAAAACTTTCTCAATCGATCTATATATATTTTTTTTTCCTTTCACTCGTTGTTCGTAGGAATGTTCTTGGTACATATACACACATTTACGTAAGTGCCCACGGGCATTCTATTTCCCTTAATGGTGAAAAGTGAAAGAAAATAAAATAAAATGTATTAGGATACCAATTTTATCCCTTATAGTAAAACTTTTGTTTTTATTTTGCTTTGTTTTGACTTCTAATTTGTTACAAAAATATTGAATTTTGAGACTAAAGATGGCCATTTCCCTTAACTTTTTTTTTTCTGCAAGATTACAATACTATTTTCTTTTTAAATAAAATAAAATAAAATAAAATTGAATCACCGGATGTATAGTAAACTAATTACTAATCTCCCTTTTGGATTCAAATTGTTGGGATTGATCATATTAACTACAAGCGTAAGACGATTTTCGAATTTTGTTATGAAAAGGTCATAAAAACATGCAAATGGCTAAGCATAGATTGCACCTTCTTTCTTTCTTTTTTTTATTTTTTTATTTTTTTATTTTCTCTCTTTTCTAATTACTCATATTGACCATTTGGTGTAAAATTCAAAATTAAAACGGAACGGTATAACTTTAAAGGGGGTAAATATATATATATATATATA
>CM038594.1:13595217-13623138 GCA_021533255.1 Ceriops tagal
ATATATATATATATATATAAATTATTGTATTGTTTAAATTTGTGAACAAGTGAATAAAGGGAAGCTGTTAATGATTTAGAGATGCAGGGTTATGTTACCTTTTCCTTTTTCAAAACGTAAAATTTATTGAGACGTGGAATATTTACGTTTATAAATTTTAATTTTTTTTCACATATTAAATATAAAATTTCATCGTATTTTCTTCCATATAAAGTTAACGATGTGCTGGTTGCAGACTGAAACTCTCCTGTCAACTCCTCTTGCTCAAAAAGTTTGACAGCAAATGTCAAAATCGAATCGAATTGACTTTGATATTAACTATCACAATATTATTATTATTATTATTTTCAAAATAAAAATAATCTTTTGAAACAAGATAATAGAACCTCTTTATTTAGATCTTTGGTGAAATCGTAACTCTTTCATTTAAAATTTTTTTTTATATATATCTTAAATGTAAACTATTTTAAATTTTTAATTAAATATAAACTTGTAAGATGATATTTAATAATATCATTATCTTTGAAATTAAAAGTCTCAAATTTAAATTATAACCAAAATCAATTAACTGGAAGAAAAAAAAAACACCTCAAAATTGCAAAAACTCATCACTCATGTGGATTGCTGGAAATAATCCACAATAATTGAATCCATCAGAATAAACATTTTGCCTGTAAGGTCCAAGCAAATGGGGTCCTAAGATCATCTTCCCCACCCGAAATACTCCAACCCATCATGGGCATGAGATGTGAACTGGCGCCTGCGTAAATCATAAACAGTGTTTTAATATAATAGAATAGGCAAATGTTTGGCAGAAATGAAATTAATAATCAACAACAACATGATGTTGAGGTTTCACGTAAAGATGAAAAATCTCATGATTAACAATTTAATTTGGCCATAGCCATGAGAGGAACGAAAGTTCATTGGTTTGCTAGCCAGTCGGCTTCTTACCATACAAAACCCTTTTTTTTTTTTTTTTTTTGGGCTCTTGCCCATGTCCAATGAATGTCGGAAGTTCCTGATCACGCCATCTAATTGCACTAGGTGTGCACCAGCATTATCTACCATGATTTGCATATAAATTCAGGGGACCTCTCACCTTAAAAAGTTGATTTCTTTGTCGAAAAGAAGTGAACTTTATTATATATATATATATATATATAGTTATAAGGATTGTTAAAAATATGAAATTTTATATCACTAAAATATAAATGCAAACTTATAATATTTGTTAATTTTTCTATACACTGATATGGATTTTTAAGGGAATATAAAATTTTAAAATAGTGTTTAATGTAATCAAAATCTTAAATCATTACGTGAGTAAGTACCAATCTTAATTAATTAGTATAAATCAAAATATTAGGACGTGTTTATAAATTAATGATTAAATCAGACTTATTGATTTTTTTTATGTCTAGTCTAATTAAATTGTAAATAAACAATTAATTAAAAATGAGGTTTTAAGTTTGTAATTCATCTTTTAAGTCATTAATTTTTTATGCTTAGTGATCACTAAATTATATCTATTAATTTCAAATCATGCTTGAGTCTTGCTGGCTCTGTATAGTAAAACATTGCAAATATAGAATTTTATTATATTGAAAAGTAAGGCGGGCCAAGTACTACCAATTGCATTGATTGAAGTGTCTGTCTGAAGAATCAACTGCCGACTGCAACTAACTTAAAAAATGTATTGATAATTTCTGATTTTTCTTTTTCTTTTTTTCCAAAAAAGAATAAAGAAAGAAGACGGCATGGCATGTGTAAGAGCGAGAGATTAGTGAAAGATTATAAAAAAATAAAAAGTATACGACCAAACTGGTAAAGTCCACCGCAAATATCCTAAGGGATATTATCGACCGACAATTCATGAAGAAAAAGCATCATTTAAATAAGTTTCGATGATTGCCTATTTAAAAAAAAAAAAAGAAAAAAGAAAAAAAGGGGGGGGGGATCCACCATTGAAGAGTGACCAGAATAAACAAATATCCACCAAAATACAAGCAATCATCTTGAACAGTATGATGCTTACAAAGCTGCTACCATAATTTGTTAGGGTTTCGCTTTCCAAATGAAGCAAAAGAAATGAGAGGATATTAAAAGTTAAGCCAAAAAGCATCATTTGGTCCACTATGTCGAGTTGCATTAAAAGTTGCGGATTCCAATTCCTTGGTGGGTTTGAAGAATTTATCACAAATGAGAAGAACATCTCTTATGGTTTGTAATTTACGATCCTATTCAATCAACGTTATAGTAAACCTGGCCCAAAAAATAAAAAAAAAAAAAAAGCTTTGATGATATTGTAAATTTTTTAGAAAATCTTTGATCTACCACAATACATGTTCTCACGTTTGCATGGAATTTGGGCAGCTTAATCATCAAGTAGAATAGGCTATATATATGTATTTAGAAAGCACTGAGACCCATAATTTCTCTTGGTCTATGTTTGGTAAAGCTAAAAGGAAATTAATACTTTTCTGTTTTCCATTTATATATATATATATATATTGGGTTTTGATCATAATTAACAAAAGCTTCAAATGTGTATATTATTGGCAAGTATATAAATTAAAGACAGCCACCGTCAAAAGAAGACAGAGCAAAGGGAATTTGGGAAAATACTTTGAGACAAAAATTATAGAATTTGCCACATGGCATATTATATGATTTTCTTTTGCTGCAAAGCTCCTTGTCTTGTTGACTGCTCTTTTTTCTTTTCTTTTTTCTCTTTTTTTTCTCTCTCTCTCTTTTTAATTAAAGAATTATTATTATTATTATTTAAAAGGAAGCATAGAGCTGCCTCCGTTCGTAGTGCTTGTTTATTAGGAGAAGCTTTCTCATTGAAACATTGCTCTTTCACAAACCATGCGGTCAACCCATACCTCCCAGTTTTTATATTCTATAAATATTTGAAAACATTATTATATTCTCGAATTTATCATTTTTATCAATTTCTGAACAATTTTATTCCGTAATTTTCTATTTACACCTTTTTTTTTTTTGGTTGTCTGTCCAATATTTATGTAGTTGGGAGAGTCATTCCATCAATCAATTCATTCCATAGATCCCTTATCCAAATAAATCTTATGACTGTGTAATTATAAAATTTTAATCAACAACAATTCCGTGCATTGTTTATAAGGTCTAAATGAAAGCCTTTTGTGGGTGAAAGGGTTCAAATTAGCATTCGAATGTCGGGGGTCGAATCGGTTGTTTGAAAGGCCTGAAAGAAAACATGTTTTATGTATGCTCATAAATTATTTTATGAATTTAATGCTGTATTTGATATTTAAATGTTATATAAATTAGCAACTTTTCATATTTCATATATGTTAATTCTTTATATCTCAAGTTTCGTTTAAAGATTATTTACATCGAGAAATTAGTTTGGCAATTTGACAAAAATTAATTCCCTTAATTTATTTCCCAAGAATTGTATAGAGTTTTTTTTTTTTTTAGCAAAAGTATGGACTATTTTACTTACAAATTAAATCCCAGATTAACTTTTTTTTTTCTGCTTTTTGCTCCCCTTGAACAATGGAAATATTCAATGAACACAGTAGAAAAAAAAGAAAAAAGAAAAAAAGGGCAAGAGAGCACGAGCTTATTGTGACGGGCATATCAATAGGTTGTTCTTTAAAATATGACCCAACACCTATGTCAAATACCAAGAAGAGAATTTTGGACTTTATAAGCGTTTCATACCCTAACAGATTGTTTTTTAAGAAAAGAATAATGACCTTATGACTAAATAGTATCAGAGTCGACCCAAATCTCGACTCTGATGTTTGCCACCAAACGCTTCACAAGAAAGAAATAAGTAGGAGAGATACCGATTTTGACGTCAATAAATTCGATAGGAGAAAATGTGACGGGTATATCAAAAACAATAAGTAGGTATTTAAATATAACTCAACTTTCACATTAAATAGAAAGAAGAGGATCTTGGCCTGCATTGCACGTCCCAGTAAAAGTAATTACAAAATCTTTAAACTTGAAAGGGGTTACGGATTAAATCTATTACAATTTTAAACATGTGGAGATTGAACTAAAATATAATTTTACATATTATATATTATTATCATTGTTATATATTTTAAATTTTTAAATATATTATCACTATTAATAATAGAAATCAGATATATTTATTTAATAATTATAATAATATAATGTAATATTACATTTGAAACATATAAAATTGACCTAATTCTATATAATTCCCGTTTGAAAAAAAAAAAAAAACAATTGCTCCACACTCGATGGAAACATTGATACGTGTGATGTGTCCTTGTGGTTGAGAAAATGACTAATTTTCACCAAATAACTTGAACTTCTCCGTCATTTGCCCATTAGTTGTTGTGCAAGCTCGGTCACTTTCAATCGACTAACTTCAATTATTTGATGTGTTCTCTCATCGGAAAATTCAGAAAACAAAACCAGTTATTATGAAGAAAGCTACTTGATACGAGCAGACCAATTTCTTCTTCTTTTTTTTTTTTTGGTCTTTTTTTCATGGTAGTTTCACTAAATAATGCACAACGATTACTTCAGTTCAATGTGACAGATGGAAATTCTTAGAAGTTACCATTCACATTCAATTTGTACAACTCTTGTGCATGTCATTACTACCATACTACTTACATTTATCTAATTGTTCACTTGTTTAGCTTAACAGCCCTCTGCTTGAAGAGGTGTGTTACAACTTTTAACATTTGAACTATTTTTTGGGCCTCATCGAACAGCTTCTTGACAAAGAAAAGAGGCTGGTGGGGAGGCAGAGAGAGTTGCTTTAGACTCTTGCCAGTTTGATCATTACACAAGATTTTTTTGATAATTTTAAGATTAAAGCAGTAGTTTCCCTTTTTTATCCTCATGTTTTTGTGGATGGAGAAGGGATTGTCGCGTGTGATGAAATTGGATCAGATGTAGGTTTTCTCTATTTTTATAGGATCCCGAGAACATCAGCAGGAGGCCACGGATCCCAACAGGTTAATCCTTCTTGTTTGGTTAGATCCAGTATCAAATGAACTAGAGATGCCAAGATAAAAACTGCCTTTTGGCTGGTAAATTGTTTAATTGCTGTGGAAAATCCAAAAAAAAAAAAACTTTGCAGAATAACGTCGATTTAGTTGCCACTATTCTGCCAACCATAAGTTAAGCAACTTGAATAGCATACTTTAACAGATGAATTCAAACTGCAGATAAGTAGAAGCACAAGTTGACAATTAATTTTTGAGTAATGGTCTTTCACTGGTAATGAGAAACAATGGCAACCTATAATATCTATACAAGCAATTCCACACGCTCTTCCACGTGTCATGTTTCCACTTTTATACTTCATGATTTCCTTGCACTTACGATGTGTGAGACTTCATGTGTTTCTACAGATTAATTGCATACTTTGCAGCTAACATCAAAATACAGATTAATGGCCTTGCAGTTAGCTGTTCTGTATTTTTCCTTTTCTTTGATGGCAACTAACTGATAGGAGGAGCTTCATGTGGCCAATCATTTACAAAGGCGCAGTGTGAGGAAATTGGGAGATGCAGCTTAATATTAATTGCCACAGAAAGTACAGGTGGTAAACAAAACACAATGGCTAACACCACTTGAAGCTCCTATCAGTTGTTGCCATCAACGTAGAGGAAAAATGCAGAACAGCTAACTGCAAGTGGTCCAATACTCATTAAAGGCAACTTCCCTGAATTGCAACCAAACCCACTTTACTAAATTCTGAAAAACAGAAAATGCACGTGGAGTGTGATCAAGATTGGCTGCAAAAATGCAGAGGATAACAAAGGTGAGATGAGGTCAAGCAAAAACAAAAAGTACTGTCACAGCCTGATATGGGAGGCATGTTTTGACCTCCTGATTATTCTTTCACTACTCCCAAACCCTATTAAAATTTCTCACTCCCATGAGAATTGTGCCATTCCTAATTCCACATTAGAAGTAATAGGAAAAAGTAAGTAGTAACATACAAGTAAAAATGATTCATAAATTCAGTATTTACTAGAACTTGCTCGAATTTCCCCTCTAAATCCAACTGCTCCTATCCCTTTTACCATCAGACATCCCCGCCCTTTTGTTTTCTTTCCTTTTTTGGTATGTTTGTAAGATTATCTACAGTTAATGCCCTATCAGTGTGCTTCAATGACAGAATCATGGAATTGATTTCTTTACCAATGTCACGTTGTAAAGTTCACACAAAGCACATGCTCAACAACACTGTGTTTATGTTAAGAAGCAACTAAAACCTAATGTTGGGAAGAAATCATTTCCATTATTCTAATGTGGTGTATAACGACAGCAGGTATCCCATGAGTGGAATCCAGGTAGACATGTACATACAGATGTGACCCCAATAGGAGAGAAAGATTACATCAATCATCATCATATGACACATGAAAACTGGTGCTGCAGCCAGGAGACTCAGGTTGCTCAGCCCCACAACAGTCATAAAATTTGGCAGCATATGGTGGATCATCAGGTCCTAATTCATAGTACCTTCATCCAAACAGATTGTCAAGGGCACATACACTTGCAAGCTATTAATCCTTCAAAGCTAAAAATAACATCAGATGCTAATCAACTCGAACAATGGCACAAAATTATTATTACATTATATATCACTCAAATGATCTGAATTTTCCAAATACAAGGTTCTTTTTTCATGTCAGTCTAAAAAAAAATTGATGTAATTTCACTACATAGATAACATATGAAGACACCTCACAACCTAGCCCCATACAAAATGAATCAATTTTCTCTTCTGTCTGTGTCTTTGTGCAAGCATGGAGCTGGATGATGCACAATCAGTTGATTCTCCAACTAATGACATAATGCTATAGGTCAAACAAAGCCCAAAGAACCAGCATTGCTTACTAGCTGGATCTATTTACTTTCAAACAACACATATTTTCCTACATCCATAACACACATTAAGTGGTGCATTAGGGTGGAGATGTGGCCTGACATCTATAAGGCTTTAAAGTAACTGTAATCTATAATGCCTTTGCTATGGTCTTCCCACAAAGATGATTTTTATCAAAGATTCTTTTACCAAAAGTGAAAAATCATAGCATAGTTTAGTTAATAATATGACTTTCATCTAATTTTAACTTGTTTGAAAAGATCTGCATGGATATATTTGTTATGCTTGTTATATAGTGTTTCTTTTGTGATCTTAAAGGATGCACTCAGGTCTGGAATGGATGGTCTTGGCAAACATTGCCACATCCAACATAAGACATGCCAAGCATGTAAATACAAGCACACAGATAAGAAAAGCATGCACACAAAAGCATGCAAATGCAGAAATGTGAAGAAATTGTGATAGGTGAAAATGTCAATCAGAAAGCCAAGACATTAAAGATAATATTTTAGGTTCTATAAGTTGAAATGCAAGAGAATAAGAATATCTCAAGGACATGGAATAATCAGAATATGACAGTTTAACTAGTTAAAAATCTTGTTTTCGTTCATGTAATATGTGTTGCCCAATAAAAATGGCCATCGCTCCTCCTGTGATGTGTTGGCATGCAATAGCCCATTTCAATTCATTTTCCAGAACAGTAAGAGAGAAACTGTAATCTTGTGTGCACTTTAATCATAGAAAGCTTATTCTAAAAGTATATTTTGACTCTCCCCGCCGCAAAGGAAAAAAAAAAACTACAATGAAACCGCAATATATGTTCATTTTTTATGTGGCTGAAGGGAAGGATAACACCACAGAACGAACATCTCTACTGATGTCATTAGTGAAGACCTGTCATTCAAATTACTGATCAAGGCTAACAAAAGTGCCAGGACCAGGATGGCAGCAGCAGCCTTTGAGAGACCACAGCCACAACTCTTGCAGTGAAGTTACCCTCTTGTTGCACAACCTTCTTCTGCAGCCATTTATGAGGCTTACTCTCCACATTTGCATGCTCAGATAACAAATAAACCATAAAACAGCAAATACTTTGTATTTTCGCTCAACAGAAAGGGGTAATAAAAACATCTCATTGCATTCATTCTAGCAATTATTTGTGTCTAAAGAAAACTAGCTTTTTGTGATTTGTGCTCCAAATGGTATGTTACATGCAAGTTTGTAGAAGCACAAAAGTGTATTAGTCACACTGAAACAAATCAAGCAATGAAAATTTTAGATGAACTTCATCATGCTCCTATTAAAAGGAAAAGGTGACAAACTGGCAATGCAGCAACTGCAAGCAGAATCTAATATTGCTTTATGATTCTGAGCAAGAGAACAGGGTAGCATCACTTTCATGAAAATAAAATAATAACTTGTCATAAAAAAACAGCTTGACAGCATACTGGGATCTAGTACATGGTCAGCTACTTTCCTATTTCTTTATATCTTTTTATCCAATCAGTTCTACTTTCATTACTCACTAACCAGTTTTTTTTTTTTTTTTTCAATCTAAGCAGTCCATGGCCAGCCAACCATTTCCCATAACAATATCATTCTGTTTTCAACTCAAGATGAGGGTTCCCTTCCATACACATTTTTTCTTCTTGTAGGAATAGACCGCCTAGTGAGAGAGAGAGAGAGAGAGAGATGAGTCATCTTGGGCTCTCCAACAGTATCCCAGATCTCTCCCCATTTGACATTGTGGCTCAGAGTCTAAATAGAGATCTATATTATCATGCCAGGAGCATAAATCATTAACTTCAAGCTTATAAATTATCCTTAGGCAGCCAAGACATTTCTGAGTAAAATGAGCAAATTTGCAAAACAATATCTAAACTTCATTTCTTTGATAAACTTAATCCTCAAAAACTTGTGAGCAATATGAACTTCCTTTGATAAATTGTACTGTGAAAATAAGGGAACGGAGGAGGAACAGATTGGTGCATGGCTCCAATTATCAAACCCAACTGCTATTTAACCAATTATTAAAACACTAGAGCAAAAATATAAGACTAAATTATGTCACCAGCAATATAAGCACAAAATTTAAAATTACTTGTCAAATGTCCTTTTTTTTTCCCTTTTCAATTCTTGATGGCCATCTGACTAACTTGAATTCATTTCCATTAAGGCTATAAGGTGTGGCTACCATAAATTAGATGCAGAAGAAAGCCAGAAACTATGATTAACATCTAATGCTGATGCTATTCACATCCAATATAGAGAATTGGGAAATCAAGGGCATAAGGCCCTGGCTCTAGGATCTTGATAAAAGACAAAGGATTAGAAAAGATGTTTCATGAGAAATGTCAGCAGAAAACAGAGAAAAGAGATGTGGAGAAACAGAAACTGGAAAAAGGATAGATAAACCTGGCATCAAATAGCCTTCTGACAGACAACTCACAGGATTTCTAGGGATCACCCCAAGAGAAGGAGCATCATACAACAAAGAACAGTAAGTCATACCACCATGCATGGAAAAAAAAAAGCACTAAGAGCTCATGAATTATGACAGAGAGTGATTGGTCTTGCAGATAAGAATACTAAGGAGGCCACTTAAATTTGCACTTTGAGACCAAGATATTTCAGGAGGTCCCTCAAGGAGTTGCCTTCTAGGACTTACCCGAACAAAAGACATCTCCATTTATATATGTTCTTGATTGCCAAACCGAGTGCTAAGCAGTTACCATCATGCTTGTAAGAGTGTGCTTAAAAAAGCTCCATATACATTCCAAATTCAAATGCCATACCCCAAATTGGATGAAATCATGGTTACTGCTCTTTGCCAGAAAACTTGATAAAGAATATTTTCTCAGATATTCCCGTCCTCCAAAATTGCAAAATAAGTTAAAAAACCAAATAGTTGATCCAATAGGCAACAGATAATTAAGTCATCCTAGAATGCCACATAGCCCATTTCACTCAAAAACAGCTATTACTATAGGAAACAAATGAAAAATATTCCTAAACTTGGATGCATTTGCCTCGCCAAATGAGGAAAAAGAAGAAAGGAAAAAACGATAAAGGCCTCTAAAACTGGTCTACAAAATGTGTGAGTGCGCTCGCTCACGCGAGAGAGAGAGAGAGAGAGAGAGAGAGAGGTTTTTTATTACAGACCTTAAAATTCCCAGTCCATTTCAAACTAAACACCCAAATTGCGCAATAGGGTATGCAAAACTACAGCTTTAAGGTTCATCTATCACACAGACATACACACTGCATTCAAACTCAACATCCCAATTGTGCAGAAGGGTATGCAATTAAAGGTTCGTCCATCGCACCCACAGACACAAAAGCACTCTAATTTAAACTTAAGCTTCCCAATTGCGCAGAAGGGTATGCATAAGAACGGCTTAAAGTCATCATCCATCAGATTCACGTGCACAAAGAAAATGATGTGACTGTTGGGGTACCTCTTTTGGTCATCGTGACGACGACAGACGAAGAAGGAAGGATGGAATCGGCAAGAATAAGAAGTATTGGAGGAGGGCATGTACGTGTTCTTGCACCTCTTGCACAGAATCTCCTTCTCTTTCTCTTCTTTCTCCATTTTTTGATCACTCTCCATTTCTGGTCTGTCTTCCGGCCCCTAGGCGTGTGCTTGTCCTCGTACAACTTACTTGCATGTCCCAGGGTCCAGGCCACAATTTATTGGGGCATTACCTGTCAGACCATAGACTTTAGAGCCAATGGAACTTTATTTAGCCATTTAAGCCGTAACGGTGTTCGTTTCCTTTTGGAGCAGAGTTGGCAAAAACCAGCTCTAAGCTTGAAAAGGTTGAATCTTGATTTTGAAAAATTAATGGAACAAGTCAACAGAGTACATTTTACTACCTCCTATTGCACCTTCAAACAAGGCTCAAATAATTTTTTTTTTTTCAAAGAAAGATAATTTAATTTAAACACACACACACACACACATATATTAGATAGAAAAGACACTATTCAAATCTCCGTCTTTTATCTTAATAATAAGTTTATAAATCAATTGATCTCATATCTTAAATAATTTAACATGAACATAAAGTTTATTTTTGAGTATTATCATTTGCCATTGGCAGTGACAAACGGGCAGATTAGATAGAATTCAAAAAAATTTATTTTAAATCCCAAAGTCACATGAAGTTTGAGACTTTCATGTTCTTGATATATGGATTCTGAGTTAATCAGTTTTTAGATGTATTAGATTTTAAATTTTTGGGGTTCAATTTTTAAGCATAATTATATGCTACCCAAATTTGCCTTGCACTGTATTTATGATGCAACTGAGGTGAGTTCAAATTTGGAACAGTTGAACGTTTATATCTCTGGCCATTGGATTTTTTTGGGAAACTTGTGCACTCCTCTACCCACAGTTTGATTGGGTTCAGATACTATTACCACGTAGACTTAGTAGGTGTATCTGGACAAAAATAATAACCAATACAAAGAAAAGGGGGCCTTTTCTTTAATAATTGCATGCAATGTTCAACCGCATACTGCCCACCAAAAGACAACTTCTTCTGACGAAAATTACTTGAATTGGCTCTGTGGACAGTTATACTATGAAATCTCAAATATTTTATAAAAATAAAATACAAGGCCATTGATGATGAAAATACGGGACAATAACAATCAACTAGCAAGCAATTTTATGCAGGAAAAAAAAAAAAAGATGAAAATCATGATCTTCAATTGTTATCTTCCAAGCAACCTTTCTTGGTATGCAACAGCCAATAAAAATATAGCATTAAAAAGAAAAGAAAGGAAGGGAATTAGGCTAATTGATCGACTGATTGTTAAACTTGAGAAGCAGCAGAAGAAACATCACAAAACCAGGGAATTTGCAACAGTTCAAAACAGGGACCTAATTAAGGGTCAACCTGGTTCTTCTATCCTACAATGACAATGGTGAGAGCAGAAGGAAAGAAAAGAGAAAGGAAAAAAAAAAAAAAAAGAAACCCCCTATTAACAATTATTTATAAAATCACCCAAGACTTCGAAGCCAAAATTAAACTAATCTTAAACCCAGTTTTGTAGAAACCCCATATTTTCTTTCCTCTTCTAAATCCTCAGCACTGTAATGTCTGGACTTGGCCAGATTGATACTTGTTCTCTTCAACTCTGTCTCTGAAGTTTGATCCTTTGACTGATCATCATCTGGTTCTTCTTGGCTTGTTAGGAGAGAATCAGCATTAATCCAAGATTTATCAAAGAGCACCAATTCAACAGAAACATCAATATTCCTTGGTGGAGAAGCAGCAGCAGCAACAATCTGCATGTCATTGACAGGCTTGTCAGCAGTGGAACTGTCAAGACTACAAGTTCTTCGTTTCTTGGTCACAATTATTCTTCCTGCCGGGCTTGATTGGCGCTTTCGCTTCCGATAAGTTTTGGAGGCAGTTAAAGAAGTGGAAGGCAGCGGCGGTTTACCAGGGGCACAACAAGCAGAGGGCTCGTTGGGAACTGAGGGAGAAGAAGAAGAAGCATCACAAGGGGAGAACGGCATTCTTGAAACTTTGGAAAGAAACGATCTTTACGAGCGTTGAAGAAGAAAAGGCAATGAAATTCTTTTGTGGGTTTTAATTCTATATAGGAGATTTTGTTGTATGTGTGCGTACGTGGATTTTGTTCTATATAGGAGATTTTTTCCTCTCTCTCTCTCTCACACAACACGGAAAACGAGAAGTTATATAGAAAACCAGTGTGAAACAGGATTTAGGAAATCCGATTACAATCTTAATTAGTAGGAGAAGGAGGGGGGACTAGAGAGAAGAAAAATTTTAGGGTATGAATGCCTGATTTGAGTCAATTTTTTTTTTGTTTGTTTGTTTTTTTTCAATGGGGTTCATGATTTTCAGATGCTTGGGAATCAAGTTAATTTTATAGCGTTCTCTCTGGCCATTTTGGATAGACTGTGTACAGAACAGGAAAATTGAAGCAAACCTGTGAGCCTTTTAATGAGACCATACAATTTTGCAGTGTCGATCCCATTGGAACGGAGTTATTTTGGGCTGCGATGCCAAGACGTGAGAGGAGGAGGAGGAGGATGGGGGGGTGTTCGTTCAGTAAGGCCCCATGACCCCAAGCCCATGTCAATCTTGGACTTAGTTACAGCCACTATTTAGCTGAATGGCTTATTTTTATTTTTATTTTCTCGATGAAATTATAGTAAGAAATATAAAAAATAAACTTTTTTTTTAATTGGGGGGAATAAAAGAATTAGAAATAGTAATAGTGACCTATTGTCAGTCATATTGATGACTTTGGAGTGAAAATCATTGCCCAGTATAGCTCCATCAATTCAAATTACGGAATTAGTGGGGGGAAAAAAAATTAATGAATTGTGCAGTCAAAATTTTGGCCCAATATAGCTCCATTAATTCAAATTACTGAATTAGTGGGGAAAAA
This sequence comes from Ceriops tagal, assembly GCA_021533255.1. NCBI lineage: Eukaryota > Viridiplantae > Streptophyta > Magnoliopsida > Malpighiales > Rhizophoraceae > Ceriops > Ceriops tagal. The sequence goes on from CM038594.1 coordinate 13,608,533, forward strand.
AATTAATGAATTGTGGGGTCAAACTTTTTGAAATTCCAAAAGTATTTGGTAGTTTTGAATTTCAGAGAGTATTTTGGTGTATATTTTCATCATGGGTCTTTATTATTATTATTATTATTACAGAGAGATTATCGAACTAGATGAAGCACATAATTTATTCTTATTACACAACTTAAAATTTAATAAATCTTTTATTAAAAAAAAATAAAATATATCAGGACAAAGGCATTTTTGTAGACATCACATAAAATTAAGCAACTACAATACAAAAACCAGAACGCAGCAGTTGAATTGTTGTTTGCCGCTGTTGTATCCATCGTGGCCATTGGAGTGAGACCAAGGTCAACACACCGACAATAAAAGGGGAAAAGGGAAGTGCTTTCCTGTCTCTCTGGTAATAACGTTGCTCCTGGGCAAAGCCTTTTTTATTTTTTTTGGGTGTGTGGATGGGGACGGGGATGGGGATAAACCCCTCGCCATCCTCTAACGAGTCCCATCCCCACAACCGCCTCCAAAGCTCCCATTGGGAAAAAGGAGCCCAACACAAACCACGTTCATAATTATAGTTATATACTTCAATTCATACACGTATTAGACCATGCCATTCTCTCTCATCCATCCTCCTCACATCTCAACTCTTCTTCTTTCTGCACCTCTCACTGTCCCTATTTTCTCTCTTTTTTATCCACGCTCTTCCTTATATGGCCACAGCACTTCAAGAACCAAACTTTATTTCAATCCCGGGTCTGGAAAGAGGTCCAAAGTTAATTCTATGGGAAAAAGTTGTGATGGGTTTTCCAGGGTTTGTTGTTCTTTCCATTCTTCAAGCCCTGGAGGGGGTGGACAAGGAGGGGAATTAGGTGCTAGAAATAGTGCAAAAGAAGAAGCAATAGATGATGATGGGAGTGGCAGTGAAGGAGGAGGAGGAGAAGAAGAAATAGAGGGCTTAATTCCCCCTTCTGTTTTGCCTGAGAAATGGGATGTCCTGGGCCTTGGTCAAGCTATGGTATTTGTTTTCTCTTTTCACCTTTTTGGTTCTTGCAGATATAATCTAGTTAATTTCCCCTACATTTTCTGAATCTTTTGTTTTTGGTTGCTTGATATTTCTGGGTGAAAAACAAGGAGAGAAAGCTCTTGTTGTTCGGGTATTCTTGTTTAATAGGTTCGAGAAAGTTTGGCAGAAAAATTAAGCCTTTTAACTAGGACTTATCTCTTTGTTTATTATTTGCAGTTCAAATTGTTCAATTATTTAATATGGAGTTTCTAATTTCTTTGGTGGATTGAGAGTGAATGGGAGCTGGTTCAATTTCATAGATGGGGTACCCGACCTTGTAATATAATAAAGGAAACAAAACAAAACTGATTTGGGTTTTTCTCTTTATTGATATTCTCAGGTAGACTTCTCTGGCATGGTTGATGATGAGTTTTTGGAGAGATTGGGATTAGAGAAAGGAACAAGGAAGGTTGTGAACCATGAGGAGAGGGGCAGAGTTTTGAGGGCTATGGATGGCTGCAGCTATAAGGCAGCTGCTGGTGGATCTCTTTCCAATAGTCTAGTGGCTTTGGCAAGGCTCGGTTGTAAGCCAATCGGTGGCCATTCCTTAAATGTAGCCATGGCGGGAAGCATAGGAAGTGATCCACTAGGTGGGTTCTATAGGTAAGGTTCTCCTTGATCTCATATTTTTCTTATTTTCTCTCCCACCTTTTTCTTTTACTTGAATGGGTGAATGAAAATTCTAGCTCTTGATAAGTTATGTTGCTTAAAATCCCCTATCAAAGAAAGCAAAAGGGCTTGGACCAGATAACAGCCCTTCAATACATAGTAATTTTGTGTTTCATCATTTGTTCTTGAAGCACACAAAGAAATTTCCCCAAGAACAATAGGAAATCATTTTTAGTATATTTGATGGAATGATAGTTGCTAAAAACCTTTTTTAGATAGAGAATCTGGTGAATGATCATTTTAGTCTTGAGAAGAAGCCATATTTATCTGTTAGTCTGGTTTATCTCTTACCATGGGATTTGATTGTGGGAATCATGCAAAATTCTGTGATCCAGAGACAGGGAACTTTTGTAGCTATGCGTAATTTACCTCTACATCCATATGATCTTGTATTGTCCCTGCTCTTGCATCCAAATTCTAGATGAAGCTTTATTAGAGAGACACTTCACCTTTACTTCTCATTATTTTGAAAGGTCAAAATGTTTTCCTTACTGTGTATAGCAACTGCTATGTGCTTATTCTTGTTGTCTATGTTATTTCTCTGTGTATGTGTTTCCTCTGTTCTGCAACAAAATGATGCTTAGACTTTTATAAGATTGTCATTTTCTTTCATGTCATCTACGAGAGACTAAGTTTGTTTTGATGAGAAAATAGAGAAGAAATTTTTGTTTCTAGATTAAGAGGTAAAGAAGGAGGTTGCTAAAGAAATTTTTTTTTCTAAATTAAGAGGTAAAAATGGAGGTTGCCTGAACAACACTAAGACTAAACAAGAATGGGCATGAAAATGGCAAAACATATTTCCTCGCATTCTTTCTCCTCTGCTGCCAAATTGATGCAAGGAGAGAAGCATGGTGGAGAAAGTTGGGTGTTGGAAATCCTGAAATAAAATTAAGCTATCTGCCATCATGCTGACCACAAAGGGAAAAAAAAAATCGGTGAGCCTTTTTGAAACTAAGAAGCAGAATCTTAGTTCAATTTTCATGTGGATTTAGTTTTAGACCTGGAAATACACTAGCTATGTGCATTGTGTTGTTGCTTTTCTTATAGCATCTTTGTCTATGTTAATCAAAAGTGCACAGTCATACCATGTAGTCCACATCTGAACAATTATTTTTTAATTAACACTCAAGCATTTTGCTACGATGGTCTCATGACTGAGATTATGCCGTGTTTCATATTTGTAGAACCAAATTACGCCGGGCAAATGTGAATTTTCTTTCTACACCTGTCAAAGATGGGACAACTGGAACTGTGATTGTTCTAACAACTCCAGATGCTCAGCGAACTATGCTTGCATATCCGGTAGGATGGATTGAAAGGCTAAAAATTTGTTATATTATCTTGTCTGGAAACTTCATTTCTGAAGATTTATAGGTGCTTTGCCCCCAAATCAACTCAGTTGGCATTCTATTATAGTTGTTACATATATCTTTCTGAATGCTAAATGGAGGGTAAAATTTGCATATGGATTTTAGTTTCTTGCCAGGAATACTCTTTGGAACTGGAGTAGCAGCATGTAATTTATAAATATTACTGTTTTGTGACTAACACCATAGCTTTTATGTTTCTATTCTCATTTAGGATGTATTTGTGTTTGCTGTATTCTGTGTGAAATATACACTTTCTGAAATGGTGCTGGTGTAAGTGCTGTGGTTTGGAAAGGAGACTTCCATTTATTATGAAATTCTGCTTTTCTAAATGACTCAAAAACATCTAAAGAATTAGTTGGAAATCAAATGTGTAATTCATACTACATTATTGGATTTTACAAGTACATGGTTCAATTTAATGGTCATTACAGTCTCATCAACATCATAACAAAGTCTTAGTCCCAAATTTAATTTGAATTGGCTACTTGAATTTTTCCTGTTATTCTACTCTATTATTTACTGAGTCCGATGTCAAGTACCAAAGATTCTCAAGTCAGCTTAGGTTGCCTTGTTGCTTTCCTCTCATCATCAACCTGGATTTGGTCTGCCATTTATGGTGAGTGTTGCACATACAACATTGCTGGCCTGATCATTGTTTGATAGAATTTATGCTTGTACTTAATTGGAAAGTGGTCACACAAAACTCCAGTTGCACACCTCCATTTTAGTCATTTAGCCATTGTCCTATGAAGAATGTCATTCTCTATATTTTCATCTCATTGAATAATAGAGCCCAAATAATGGAATTGTTGCATTGGGGAACTTCTGTACCCTCTAGTTTAATAGTAGGTCCTATCTCACCCCTAACATGACTACAATGGCTTTTATGACTTTGAATCAATGTCTACATAATTTAAATAATTGTTGTCAACTATAGTGTATTCACCTTTTTGGCATATAATCCAATTGTCTGATTGTATTTTGAGTAGATGAAGATTTTCCTTTTTGTACTCCCCATCCAAGGGTAAAAGCAAATGCCCAGGCAGAATACAACTATGGTTTCATGCATGGTTTCTTGAAACCATTTTTCTGATCAATTTTTTTTGGTCCCTTTTTTGTGATAAATGATTAATCAAGTAATCACCATACAGTTTGGAGGATAAGTTGCTCTGGCAGGTTAAACATATAACCATATATGCTCCTATTTCTTTGCAGAGGAAAGTATATTGCCTAGGTTGGCCTTATGCCCCTTAATTTGTTTTAAATTTTATTTTGGGACATATGCCAACCTGACTTATCTGAAATTTTTAGGGTACATCTTCCACAGTTAACTATGATCCATGCTTGGCTAGCATGGTTTCCAAGGCAAACATATTGGTAGTTGAAGGCTATTTGTTTGAACTTCATGATACAATTAAGACAATTAAAAAAGCATGCGAGGAAGCACACAGGAGTGGTGCACTGGTTGCAGTGACGGCATCAGACGTGTCATGTATTGAGAGACACTATGATGATTTCTGGTAAGATTGCTGCTAAATTAGTTTGCTGACTACTGATGGCATAATCTGGTTGATATTTTTTATTGTCTTCTATAGGATTTGTGAATTTTATGAAGGAAGTGCAAAATTTATGATAGAAATTTCTTGAAGAATAAACACTATTACAGAGATTACAGTATGCAACATGTTCAACTTTATGTTGGATAGAACAAAAATTTCAACTTTTGTAGTGCACAGAAACTAAAGCTTTGATGTTGCAACAGTTTTTCATACTGTACACACTTTAGGATGTGTTGGCCTTTGTTTCTAGGTTCGTCTACTGGAAGAATGAATTCTTTGGTTAAAATTGATGAAGCAAAGTTCTTTTTATACCTCTTTGTAGTTTTTATCATTTTTCTCTCTTGTGAGGCTCAGAGCTGGTGATGCCTCTGGGCATGTTTGGAAGTGTGGAAATCTCTTTTGTGTTTTTTGGTGCTTTGGAGAGAATGTCTGGAAATCTTTTAGAACTTGTGTCTATTGCAAAGTACTTTGCATTTAGAACGTGTAGATCCTTTTCCCATGTACTGGTAAGTGGGAACCATGCTATTCATGGATGAAAGCTAGTGACATGACAATCTTTTCTGAATTTTTGGTCAAAGTAGCCCATGCTGAAGAAGTTGCATTGGAGGAGGCCCTATGGAAAATTTTTTTGGCATCCCTGAACCTATGGTATAAACTAATCATTTTGCAGGAAAATCTTATTACGCTTGGGGCTTCCAAGGAAACTACGAATGGTAGTTGTCTATCAGAACGAATTCTTTGTTTTGTTTCATCCTTAGTCCAGGGCAGGATAAGTCATGTTTGCTTACTTCCATGGACAACATTGCACTCTGCATTTTACTCCCGCTTTTGGGTTTTATCTGAGACAGCAGTATTCTGTTCTACTGTACCATAGTGTTGGTGAATCCCATTGTCTCTCCATGTTACTCAGGGAAATTGTGGGGAACTTCGCCGATGTTTTGTTTGCAAACAGTGATGAAGCAAGAGCTTTATGTGATTTTGCCTCCAAGGAAAGCTCCATTTCAGCTACATGGTATCTAAGTCATTTTGTGCCATTAGTCTCGGTCACTGATGGGCCAAGAGGTTCCTACATTGGTGTAAAAGGAGAAGCTGTATATATCCCTCCTTCACCGTGTGTACCAATCGACACTTGTGGCGCTGGCGATGCATATGCGTCTGGTATTTTATATGGTATTCTACGGGGTCTGTCAGATTTGAAAGGACTAGGTACATTAGCAGCTAGAGTTGCAGCTACAGTTGTGGGGCAGCAGGGCACCCGGCTTAGTGCTCAGGATGCTGCTAAGCTAGCAGAGTCATTTGCCTTCCATCTCGAGGCCTCCTCCATTGGATCGGACGTTGGTTCTGATCGTATTTCCAGCTCGTAACCCGTTGTCCAGGACCCATTAATTTTGGTTCCTCAATTCTTTGGATCGAATGTGTTCCCTAATTCATAGCACTGTTAAGTCTGAACATGTACATTATATACCCTCATATTACAATGGCAGCAGATTTTGCCATATTTGTCAAATCCAAGGTTTCCAAGAGATTGGAAATGCACAATTCCTCAATGCCGTTACGGTGGATAAATTCTTCCACCTAAGAAATATTTTGGAGTACCACGTTTTTGTTGGAATGCATTCTGGCATATTCCATATTGGACCTGTCCTAATGCTTAACTCGTACTCCTGGCCTGCAATAAACCAGCGATGCAAAAGCTAAATGACAAGAAAAACGAATGAGATTCGTTGGTGAAGCAAAGATTTCCAACTGCATAAGAAATGTTCCAATCAAACTTTATCTTCGAACAATCAAAATAAACTATACGAGTATCGGAAAATTGCGGAATATGCTCAACCATCACATTTCAATCATAGGTATAAAACGAGCGGAGTCCCTGAAATTGCTTTCAAAATCCAACCTTATAAGTGTCATTCCGAGCAGAAAGAAAGACCTTTTCCTGGGGGAATTAAAGGGAAAATGCAGTTGGCTGAAGACACCCTTTTATTGAGATTAGTCAATAATGAGATTCTTTCAAATTTATATTTTATTGATCTCATAACATGTATACATTTTATTAAGTATAAATAAATTAAACATAACATAATAAGTATTTAGCTTTTCAAAATTATACATATAAATATTTGTAGACCTTTTTTACACTTCAGCTCTTAATAAAAAATTATATTTCATTACTTTTACCAATGATTTTTTACATTAAAAAATTATAAGATCTTATAATAGTGGTGAATATTATAGAAAATATAATGATTTAGGACAATATTTAACTTTATTTGTGAAATTTCTTGAAATTTATGATTATATTACAATAAACTATGTTATGTGTACCATAGTAAAAAGTATAATAGAAAGGTCTATTTAGACATTAATAGATATAGTTAGAAGTGTAATAAGTAACTTTTCTTTACCTAAATCATTTTAAAATATATATGAACACTTCATTTTAAAATATATAAGTATAAAGAGAAATTAGTTATCAAGTTAAAACAAACTCTTTAAATATATTAATAATTTTAATTTTTTAAAATTTAATATATTATTTATAAGATTATTTATAAGAAATTAATTAATTTTAAAATTTTAAAAATTAATATTTATGATACTAAATTTATTTTAAAATGTAACATTTTATTCTTATTTCAACGTATTTATCATCACTGTTTTTTGTCGTTTTGTTTTTTGGTCGAAGATGACGTCAGTTGGTGAATAAATTCCTGAGTTAGTGATCGATCTTGCAATAATATCATTAACATCAAGCATTCATTTTTTAAGGAAAAAACTAATTGGCTTTACTCAGTGGGTTGCGTGAGGAGACATGAGACTCTGGTGCAGAGGCGCTTAAATGATCATGTGAGAAGAAAGCGATTTTACCGGTTAAAAGGAAAAGAAAAGAAAAGAAAAGAAAAGAAAAGAAAAGAAAGTGATTTTTGGGGGACTTAAAAGATGTTAAAATTACTTTTATAAGAATCTAATATTACAATGCGTCTTTCGTACTTTCTCAACGTATTGTCACAAAATGATACTTCTTTTTTTTTTTTTGGGCCTTTTCTTTTTAAATTCATAGCTATCAAATTGACAGGTAGGTAGTTTGATCATCGCCGCATTATTTGATTGTTTTAGTTTCTTTAAAAAGTAATTAATGTTGGGGGGTGGGGGGGGGGAAGGGTCCTTAAAGTACTAACGAAGAACACATGACATGTGACTCGTCGCTCATAATTTTAATCTTTTACATGACATCGTCTACCATAACTCCAACAAAGTTTTTTTTTTTTTTTTTTGATGACATTTATGCTCGGATAAACTGGCCCGGACACCATTGGAATTCGAAAACCTACACAAAAGGAAAGGTTCTTACGAGAATTTTGACCAATTTTCCCCCACTGCCAATTTTGATAAATGCATCATATATCGTAATAAAATTTTCAGCATCTCTGGCATCTCTTTTTTTTTTTTTTTTTTTTTTTTGGGGGCGGGGCGGGGGGGGGGGGTATTTTTATTCTTGCTGTCTGGCTTTTTATCTCATCTTTCGTTAGATAATAAACAAACAGAAACATTATCCGTAATCAGTCTGAAAAGTCCGGGGGGGTTGTGTAGCAGACAATGACCTAATCCATATCCGTTCTAAGTGCGATGATATCGTGTTGTTCTTTGGTGGGTCTGATGGTGACAAAGATGCCCACCAGAAAATCAGGGGAAGTTGCAGTTTCAGTCCATTACGTCTCTGTTGATAGATCTGGAATCCTCTAGCTAACTGGTCTCCGTTCTACAGAAATTAGCCCAACTATATATAATAATAATAATAATAATAATAATAATAATTTTATTTTTTTTTTGTTGGTAACAAAAATTAATAAATTTTCAAGATGCATCATGGCCTAAGCCAACATGGGTCCTCTTGTTAAATTTGCCTCTAAAGCACAAGTTACTGCTTTAGATTAGCTCCATTTTATTTTCAAGTGCGCGTTTGAATATCACTTGTGCCGTTTTGATAGCTTTTGAGAATCTTTTGATTGAAAAATAAATAAAATAATTTATAATAAAGTTGTTTTTTAAAAATAATTTATGAGAATTATTTTTTGAAGTAGTATCAAATCTTTATTTTGGTCACCAAAATGAGATTATATTAAGACTGTACTATTGAAAACTATAATGTTTTGAATAATAATAGGGCATAATATCACTAATGTCCTAAATTATCATTTCATATTTTATCAACAGCGGCTAGTTGCTCGTTTACTAAATAAATATTATAAGTTATGTTTGCTATCTGCCGTTGTCAATTGCCATATATTATCTCTCAAATGTTAGCCATTATATATATATATATATATATATATATATATATGCTAAGCTCCTTATTGATTATTGAAGTTGGCAGTCTCAATCAAAATCAGACAAGACAAAGAACTTCAAAGATAATTATCAATTGGATCAAAACCTTATAGGTAATCACTTGCAATCCCATGCATTCATGAAATGCACTTAACTTAAAGCGTTACTAGTAAAACAAGAAGATAGAGAAACACTGCCATGCTGGAAAACATGGTAATGTCCCAACGTTTCACTCATAATTGGCCGCACATGAACGATAGTGGAAAAAGTTTTTCAGGTTTAAACTACTAAGTTTGGTAGAGACAGAGAGATTAGCCCTTACTTCTTAAACCAACAAAGAAGAAGTTTCCGTTGTCTTTTTTTTTTTTTTTTGTGGGTTGTTTATTAAAACATGTATTGTCTTGTAAGTTATATAATTTGACTAATTTTTCTATTTTTCACAAGTTTTACGTCATTTTTGTATGACTTTGACTTGAGGTAGACAATTAAATTTTTTACAATTCGGTTCTTTGAGGACTTCATTAGAAAAATACTGGTATGGGATTAAGTGCAAGGACCCTTTTGTGGTTTAGTAATTTTCCACAATTATTCACCCACAAACTGTGGAGATAGACATTTATTACTTATTTCTTAGTATCTTAGTATTGATATTATATTTTTGCTATAAGGACTCAAATGCTTTACTTATCCATCAAAATCATATTTTATAGGTTTTCATTATATAATAGAAATATAAACCATGGTGTGTTGACACTAGTAAATCTACATAATTCAAAGAATTATAAAATTTTATGATTAATTGGATATAAATATTAAAAAATATGCAATTAATTAATTACACACAAAATACTAATGACTTGAACTCGAAACTTTCAATTTTTTAAATAATTCCAGTGCCATAGAATCAAAACTCATTAGTCCAACCGTTCACTTTCGTTCCTTCTTGCTTTTTATCCATTTTTCTTGACCCCTCAATTTGGAAAAGTGAATAAAAAGGGCCCTTAACTAGCGAGTGTGTGTGTGGACAAGGATAACGGTATGCTAAATTAGAAAAAAAAAACTAAAGTTTATAAAAGGAAACTAAACTTGAGATTGTGTGAATTATACATAATTTTAAATTCAAATTTCGCTAAATATATCTTATATTTTAAATAGAGAATCGTAGAGGCAGAATATCATGCTAACAATTTCATGGTTTATCTGAAAAGTAATCTTATCATCCAAAAACTAAAAAAAATAAAAAATCCTAGAGTTGCCAACAGTTCACGAGTTAGTCTATATAGCTATCTTAGTGACACCTAAACATTCCCCGCCTTTGTATTGCCGGTGAAACTTCTTCCACCGACGAGGAGATACTTAAAGTTCAATTACATGGGCTTACAATTCCGTTCTTGATATTCCTTTTCACTATAATTTGGAATCGGCAAGGTGGGGCCGTCATTCACTTGCTTTACCGATCTATTAAGCTTGATCATCGTAGATAAGGGAGAAAAGCCAAAGCCATCATAGAATATGTATAAAAAATTTTAACCACTCAATAATGGGGAAGGCAAAAAAATAAAAAAATAAAAAAAAAAAGGAAAAGCCTTTTTAACCGGAACTTCCCCCCTCTATGAGGTTTGAGAAGCATCTGAAGGTTAAGTAATCAGGAATAAAATTCAATAAAAACTCACTAAAATTCGAACTATAAACCATGGAATTTCTAAGTGAATCAGCAATCTGCTTGTTATAATTGAGAGTTGAAACTTGTTGGATTTGATTTTTCTTTTTGTATTCCCTTGTCTAAATTTTTCATTTTTTTTGGTTCTTCTTTTCCCATCCATTTAAACTTATCATCTAGGCCAAAACCGTAACAAGAATCTAGGGGTTTCCTATAAAGGGTTTCATTTCCGATTTTTATGATTAATAATTAGCGTGGTTTTTTTTTTTTTAATAACTATGTTAGGTTGAATAATGAACCACAGAAAGGGACTTTTCCCTTTTTTTTTTTTTCTCTTTTTCTTAATGTCCTCCTCGGTCTCTAACAGAGGACAATGACATGCCACTCAAAATATTCTTCCATGTCTTTGATGGCCTAGATGGCTATGAATAAAATCTACATGTTTGCTTTCCATATATATATTGTTCCATGTACCTGCACTAATGGATTAAAATATAGAATTTTTAGTTGAAAAATCCAACTCAAAATTGGTTTACTTCCACGAGACAATGTAAAAGCAGCCTACTCATAGTCTAGAATGATTAGATTCTCGTCCACATTGCACTTTCAAAAAGCATACACTTATATAAATAAAATCGGCAAAGAATGACCATAAATTTTGCTGGCCAGGGTATTGGCAACCGCCGATTGCCACAAGGAAAAGGCTTGAATATTATATTATTGTCATTATTTTCTTTATTTGTAATATTATTGTTATTATAATGTAAATCAAACAAGTAATTATTCATCAACATAAAAAAAAAAATAATTTCTTATTAGGTATCTCCCACTAAACCCAACTTTCATAGTGCCTTGGCCAACTTTTTTCACCAAAATACAAGGGAAAAAGATGGGTGTCAACCCAAAAAACAAAAGAAAAGAAAGAATGGACGGCCAAGAAGTAGCCAAGGTACAATTATTGGGGCCAATGTCCGAGTGGCGTTCACTGATCGAATGGAAGGATCATGAATGGGAAGTGATGGCAACCTTAATTTTGATTATACGGCAACTTGGCGAGGGCAGCGTGCACCGCGTCACTTTCCCGAGAAACGAAAATGTGAACGAAAGAAGAAGAGAAGAGCAGACCACCAAAAACAAACAAACAAAAAAAAAAAGAGTTCTGTTTACCGGTATTACCGGTAATATGACAAAGCACGTGTCAACGTAAAAGGCAGCTTCCTTCCTTGCATGACCTCCGTGATTATGTCATGTCATTTTTTCCTTAATGCATGTAGGACCCACGTGTTTATAAGAAAATGATGCCCACTTAACTTTTTGTTCCGATTATAAAACAGTTGCTTCCTCGTCATATAAAAAATTATGAATTTAAATATTTTTTAGAATATTTAATGAAATTATATATATATCTTTAAAAAAATTATTTATTTAATAACATATAATTTTTTAGTAAAATCGTACAGTAATATCTTACTTCCTTATTTTTTATCCAAAAAAAGGAAGGGTGAAAATGTTAGGACAAATGTTAATTCACAAATTGCATTTTAACACAAATATATTTTAAATCTTTTTATACATAATTTTACTTTAAAAAACTAGAAGCATATATTCAAAACATAATAATAATAATAATAATAATATAATGTAAATTTGTTTCTGAACATGTCAAAAAAATTTTAGGTGAAAGATAATGGGTATAAAAATAAAAATGGTATAATATGATAGAATAAATTATTTAATATTAATTATTTACAACTAAGTACTTATTATTATGTTGAAATTTAATTTATTTATTAATATTGTGGCTTTATCTTGCATAATTTTTATGTTTAGAGACACTTTAATAGTTAAAATATAAATTTTTATTTTTAAAGACACGAATTCTAATTTTAAAAAAAAGTATGAGATATATAAGAATAAAAAGAGTTACTTTTATGATATACAAATCATAATTAAATGAATTTTTAATGAATAAAAATATTTTTATTGGTAATAATTTAAATAGTTTACATACAACATGCCTTCTAAAAAACCTAAAAAAAAAAAAAAATCAACCCACAATTTATATTTTACACAGTCATTTATTATCTTGACTGACACCTTAATAATCTGGTTCAAATTTCATAACCGTAAATGATTCAACAAATCGGTAAGTTGACATACAGGTTGTGAGATTTTTACTCTGATGCTCTCCGCTTGTTTTTAATAGTTCCCAATATACTCACATCCAAATATTTAAAACCAAAGGCACGATTGCGGCTCTTATTGCGTTTCTTTTTTTCCTGAATATTTACGACCACCAAAATTCACAGGCAAACAGCGAATCAGTTGGGTTGGAGGAATTCTTCGACAGTTTTGAGGGCAATTCCTTAGCTGGACCCACCCACCCGCGAAAATGGCAAGCCTTCCCGAGAGAGAGTGCACACAGTTCAATTCAATAATGCACACCAGTTAACCAATACAAATCCATCATTTTACTAATTTTCACAATAGTACATTTTACAGATTACTCTTTTCTCCGCAAACTTAGTATATACAAATTATAACTTGGCAAATTAGTTTCAAAAGCCTACATTTAACAAGCTCCTACATTAGCCCGGCCCCCCCCCCCCCACCTTTTTTTTTTTTTTTGTGGGCTACATTTCTTTTTTGATAAAATTTTTGGCTATTCTTCAATATCTCCTTGTTTCACTTATTTCCTTCTTTCTCTCTCCCCCCATCTTTTTTCTCTGTACAACATAATAATCCTTTGCCCCCAACACCGGCCTTCTGGAGTAAGGCTCAGATGTTTGCAACTATGTAACATATGAGACATTGACTCGGTACAAACCAACTTAAAGGTAATTTGACAATGCATGCTTTTCTTTTTTTATTATTTTTTTATTTTCCCCCTTTCGAGAACTATAGATTTTAATGTATATAATTTAGTATTCTATGATAATACTCCCCATTGGAGACCTATGTGGGACTCCCTTCCTCCTCTTGCCAGTCCTATAACTCACAGAAGTTGGTGGTGGTGTTGATGGTGAAAAGCTTTGCGTTCTGCTCTTAGCACTCCCATTGCTAATTCCATTCATAGATTCCTCCGTGTCCGACCCATCCATCTCCTTGCGCATTTTCTTTTTCTTGAAACTCCTTGATGTCCCAACAATCTGAAACCATAGTAAGGAACAAACTTCAATTGAGAACCGTATATCCAAAGCATTTTTCATGTATGTCAATGTGCATTTTTCCTCTTTTGGCTCACACTAATTTCCTAGTTTTAAAAGACAACAAAAAAGAAAAAAGAAAAAAGAACTCTATATATATATATATATATATATATATATATATTGCGGTAGGAGAGAGGGGTTGTTGGGCGTTGGAGGTCATTAATCCACTTTCCCTGAGATGAAACTTTACCTTTTGACTTCTATACCAAAAACAAGAAAACAGAAGTACAATGTTAGGCAAGAGAAAATTAAACGGAAGAAAGGAAAACGAAATACTCTTTTGATTCTTCCTCCCCCACCCCCCGGGCGGGGCCAGAAAAAAGGGGAATTAAAAACCAAAATTGGAAAAAAAAAAAAAAAGACACCAAAAAAGTCTCTGACAACAGAATCCATAAATGTATTGAATTTTTATTAGTTGAACTAAAAAAGAAAATAACTGAGACTGGAAAAAACACAAATTGAAGAGAAATTGTGCATCTATGCATACATGTAATACGTATATATGTACCTTGCAGCCGAGAGAGCAGAACGTGTAGGAATCGAGAAGGCTACGCTCACAGACCAGGCAAGTGTTGGTGACACCTTTACCAGGCCTAGGTTGGGGCCTTTCATTCAAGAACACAATTCTGGCACTGTTGATAATGTAGGTCTGGACGCCTGTGATGTCCAAGTATTTCTGAATCTCATTTACCCTAATCACATCATGGTATGATGACCTCCTTATCTGTTACCACCCAAAAAAAAAAAAAAAAAAAA
>CM038594.1:13633268-13649505 GCA_021533255.1 Ceriops tagal
GAGGGAGTTGCACCTTACTCTTCTCCAACATCATTGGCCTCCTTTATTTGCTGTGTCCTGCACATCATAAAAATATTTGAGTAACCACCCAAACGAATAAGCCGATTTTATTCAACGAATAGCTTTCTATTGAGAATGCAGAAGTCTACTTAAAGCAACATTACAGATTTTTTGCATTTCTTCTTTGGATAGGAAACACATCAATACATCCGATCTATGAATAAAATGAGAGACCATGGAGCAATAAATCACATTTCAAATTTTTTGAGAAGACATTAGGAATGCAGAATAAAAGCATAGCAACAATATTTCAACGGAGATCTTCCGACAAGATAACCTATGAATTCCTTATTTTGTTAGGCAATTCATGCTGCTAAGAAAGATATCTTCACTTGTGGCCTCGATGGAATGCTTGCATAGCCCCCTTACTGTACTTGCCTTGAATATCTCCAATGTTTCAAACGTGTGCAATAACCAAAGAATTTGGGAATAAGCTTGATTATGAAATCTATTTTACTTAAAGACCCATGAATTCTTACAATTATCTTTAATGGGTAAATTGCCGACCTAGTTTCTATTGACCCCAATCCTTAGCCACTTGATTTTGAGCAAAGGGCAAAAGCTTTCTGTAGATCACCTGCTACATTTCCATATATTTTGTTTGCTATCTATCATTTATAGGTGCATAAAAAATCAGGGGACCATTTTACCATTGGTGACAAGTTAATTCAGGGAAGAAAAAGACAAAATGAAATGACCCTCGTCTAGGTTCTGGCACTACTGGCCCACTCAACTGTTCAACTAACCATCATAAGCGAACTCAAAATGCCAACAAAATTTCACAATGAATTATCACTCAAATATTCATTAACAATCAGGTTAAAACATCTAACTTTCATTTCCCCATGTTCTAAACCCAATTAACTGATAAGAGCCTTTCTGTTCCGTAAAAAAGTGCCTTCTAATAGTCACATGAGGATGATATGAAACAAAATCAGCATCCCATTTAAAATAGGACAAACCCCTGGGACTAGACAGCATCATAATTAAGAACCCAACTTCTCAACTTGCTTATCCAAACCCACTTCCTAAATTTAGCAAATTCATTGTAATTAATCATGACTTCCTAACCAGCTTGTGGTATTTGAATAACAACTGTCTTCAACCCTATGCCTCAGCTTCTTGTCAAGAAAGAAGACAAATAGAAGTGCCCCCAGTGCATGAGGCTTCCCACTTCCAATGTTTTGGGAGGTCATCAATAAAATTCAGATTTAGAGGTTCTAGTGTCCTACTAAAAGACTCATAAAGGAGATCAGAAAGGATTCAAAACAAGGTATTCTGAAATCACATCGTCCTTGTCAAATTTTTGTAGACATCATCTCATATATTTCTCATATCCTACTCTGAGTGATTCAAGGGACAATTCTTGCATTTAGTTTTCCTTATCTATTGAACCAAGAAAGAACAGAAAACAATGGTTTCTTTGTGTTTAAAATTTTTATCTGGACTCATTTCTTTTCTAGTTAAAGGTAACTGTAAGTTTCCACACTTTGAGGTTTATAACAGGTTGGCCCCCAAATTACAAAACTTTGTGAGACTGCTATTGTACTGTAACATGTATAATAATTAAATTCTTCCATTGACATGCATTTGATAATAACAAATGTATTAACAATCAATACAGAGACAATAAAAAAATCTGTCAAATTAAGGGAAATTCAACATCAAATTCTACATAATTGGCCCTCCAAGAAATTCATGTCCAACCCTGTAAGTATGAAAAATGCAGCAAATTTAGGGACATATAACCTTTCTGTTGATAGTAATTCTGTATTCGGTTGCCGTATTTGGAGATTAAAAGTAAATGAGAGATATTCACATACTTTGTCACAATTCTCAGTTATGTTCCATCAACAGAAAGATCCAACCGTGCCATTGGTAACAGTGAGCTCACCTGTAGCATTCCACAGGTTTTGAACTAGAGGGCCAAACTATTAGAGATTCCAATCTCCAGTGAATTAAATCCACTTTACCTCCTTCAGTTGTCATGGTTTAATATTTCCATTACAAGAATTATTGCCAAGCATGCAATGCATGTTAATTGGGTGTAAAACAGCAAATGATCCAGTCAACCACATTCCATTGGAAGTGGAACTTCGTGCTATGGAATCATCATGCCAAAACAATAGTGTACTAGACAGAAAAACCTAACAGCCAACATAACTAAATAATCAATAACTTAGTCTAATGATTAACATGCAATACTATCTATAAAACCAAGTTAAGATGGTCATGAGAGACTACCAGATGGAGGTAGGATTGATACCAAGGCCATTGCATGTGAGGATCATTCCTTTAAATCTGGCAAGATATTCCTGCATTACAATAACAGATACCCAGATGAGTTAGCAAAATTTAATACTCCAGAAAAAAAGCTGTTTCTGGCCAGCCAAGAGAAATACATGCAATCAAGATCAATGTTAACATAAGATTCTTACCCTTAAAGTATACTTATCAATCTCATATATTCCAGTTAAATCATAGTCAAATCTTTTAGCTGGATCACTTAACACTGCAGAGAAGAAAGTTAATAAGCACAGATACAAACAGAGGTCCATGAATCCCATCACTATACAATTTCATAAATATGTTATCTCCTGACACTGTAAAGTATGGCCTAAAACACATCAGATACAAAATCTGCTTTACTTAGCAGGGGTTTATAGTCGGGGGATAGAAAACACTACTAATCATATATGCTCCAAAGCATGAACATCCCATAGATGAATAATTTAGTGTATGATAACAAACTTTCAGTGGAACATCTAGGATCCTTGCATGAAACAGCTTTTGCAAGAAACTCAAAATGCAAAAAAAATTAATTTTCAATCAATAAATGCCATAAGTCTTGGATCTGTTAATTTTCCCAATTTATGTATTGGACACATTATGCATCAAACTCCAACAAGAATTTTGACATTTGAGCTTGTCATTGTGAAAGGATTACCTTTGTAAGCTTCATTGATCTCTTGGAATTTTGCAGTAATAGCACTATCACCCTGATGCTTATCCGGGTGCCACTTCTTTGTAAATAACAAAATCATGATATGCCCAAAATCAATTCCATAACCATGAAAGCAATTATTGCAATAAATAAACCTAAGACTTGACTCAAGAAGCTGTATGTAGAAGATGTACCACTAACCAGCGCAAGCTTTCTGTAATTCAATCGTATCTTCTCAACTGTTGCATCATAATCAACTTCCAATATTTTGTAGTAGTCCTGGACAGAGTAAGATTTTGTCATACAATGTAAGTAGTTACCAAATTGTAAAGTCCATATCGAAGTCTCGAAACTGGCAGTCAAGCAAACTCATGCCATGGCCAGCAAGAACAAATGCCTTGTAAATAAAAGGGTAAGAGATTTGTAAATAGATACTATCAGCAAGTGGCCCTTAACACCTTCCGTGGCAGGAATAAACCCGATAATAGCATTTAAGTTGTTGTTACATAATTAAGATAACGAAAGAAAGAAAGAACGATGTCTAATTTATGTCAAAGGAACAGGTAGGAAGAGGCTGAATGGAAAAACAATCAATCATGACTTGTAGCTCTTATCTTACTGTGATTATTTACACTAATCGCGCCCAAGGAATCTTGCCTCAACAAGCTAATCATTGGATAGACTGGTCGTGTCCCAAAAATCACCTCTCATTAATCAAAACAAGCGTCCTTCCAGAAAAATTTTCGTATTGCACATTTTCTAATACAATAAAGCCCAATTGCAATATATGAACAGAAAGCTTCTTCTTCTACCTCCTCCTCCTCTTCTTCTTCTTCTAGGGTTAAATAAGCAGATATAAAAAGTACAGCAACTAAATTCACAAATATACTAAAAAGGAAAAAGTTAAATATCTCCAGACCAAGTCAATAACATGAATTACAACCCAAATACTTTCTTATATTTTCCACGTTGTTTCACCACCCCCCGGCCCCAAAACCAAAAAAAAAAATAAAAAATGAAAAATAGCTAAGAATTAAAAATCCTGAAATCTGAACTGAATCAAAAGAAAATTCACCATTGCTAGCAAGAGTTAGAACTAAATTCGGCAACTAAAAACCGGAAAAGAAAAGAAAACCAAAACGCAGAACCCAACAAAGAAGACATAAGGAAAGAGAGATGCTTTCGGGTGATTTTTGGTGCACCTTTGTTGGGGTGGTGTTAACATTGCTTTCCATGTGCTAGGGTGATGGGGTTGGTGCAGAGGAGGTTTTGTGCACAATAATACTTCATTTCACAACACAACACTACACAAAGATGCTATCTTTTCTTGAATCCTCTTCTCTTCTTGGGGTATTAAATATTTTTAACAGGGGAAAAAATAAAAAACAACCACAGAAAAGAGGAATTACAAGATTTGTGTTAATTTGTGTGTGTGCGTGTGTGGTGGAATTTGGGTTCTTGTCTCGATATGATAGAGAAAACAGAGAGAGAGAGAGAGAGAGAGATGACAAGGGATTGACTATTTGAAGGCCACAACACGGCAATTGTACAGATTTGGAACTTTTATAAGGTTCGGCCCATTTACACAGTAAGAGGTTTGTATTTGTGTTCTTTCTTTCTCTACCGTACGTCTCTTCTGTTATCTGTCCTTATTTTCCATTCCTCACACGTGCATGTCACGTTCGGACAAAAAGCTCCTAAGAGCTGGTTCTGATGAAATCGAAATTGTTGTGTGCTGACGGTACTGAACCCTTAGTTTCAATATCCAAACGTTAGATAAAAGGGAGTTTAATGGTAGGTTCATTAAAATTTCTATGTTGAATTATTACCATTGTTGATATTATACAAAGAGTCTTTCATTATATAATTATAGACAATGATAAAAATCATAAATATATAATGAAGGATTATCACCTCATTAGTATTTGTCTCGTGTCTGCTAGGACGACACACATCAATATAATAAATTCCCAAATAATGAGAGGCTAGATTCTAGCAAGATTTAGATGCCAAAACTATAGTGAAATGTCACACGGTTCAGTCCAATGCTGTCGTCATAGACTACCTTTGTTGAAAAAAAAAAGTGATCCTTATATTTTTAGTCGTTTTTGTTGTGCAAAATTTAACATGTTCACATTGTTTTCCAACTGAGTTGAAAGAAATAATTTCTTGTAAGTCTCTTTATTTCAATATCAATGTGAGAGGCTTGTACTTAAATAGTTGAAGTAAAAAAGAAAAAGAAAAAGAAAAACAAAAAGCAGCAAAAGCTAGCTTGTGATTGCTTTTAGTCCCAAATATTTATGTATAAAAAAGGGGTACAAATTGATAGTCTTCACCACATTGCTGCTCGTTAGCAGATTTGTAAACCTCCAAGTGGCATTGGTAGTAGCTGATGATTGATCTCAAAATTAACATTTTGGACTATTTGGCTGCATTTGCTCAATGTATCCCACCTTGATCATATTCTCACCACATAATTGCTTCGTCACATTAATATTAGAAAGCACTGATGCGTCAGTCAGTTAACAATTTCGTTAGAAAGACTCTACAAATCAGACAATGTGCCAACCGAAATCAAGGTCAATGCGATGCACTGATTAGTTTAACTCTAATTTTAACTCCTCCGAAATTCAAGCTGCCTGAATATCAGCCATATCAGGTCCAGATCAATTGACAATCTCCAATGTCATTCAATGATTAGTTTAATCTAGAAGATAAGAAACCCCGAAAGAAAGCGAGAAATCAAGGTCAATGCGATGCACTTTTTGCTGTACTTGTTAAAGAATCAAAGACACTGAAACAGTCTTGACATCACCAATATTATGGATCTTCTTGTATCCTCCTATAAATGTTGCGCGCACAATCCCCGAATCCGTGATGCCTGGAGTCAAGAGAACTGCTAGCAACTTTGTCAATGCTTCTCTGTTCCTCATCAAGTTCTGCTCTAGCTTTGGGTGCCTCATATTCTTGCTCGATTTTATCCAACTGCCTATGAACACTTATATTGGGGCATGGAGTCAAGATTGCTTCTGTCAAAGATGGGAATTTGAATTTTTTATTCACCCGAACAGAAGCAAATAAGGCTCGGCAAATTATTGAGTTCCAAACTCAACAGTCTTAACCCTTTATTTAAATCATAAACCATCTTGCATTTTCTTTCTTGTTTCACTCATTTCTTCTTCGCCGGCCAAAGCCAAAGGGAATGTCAGACATTACAGAAGATGGGAGCATACAACACCGGTTTAATCCCGAAAGCAATCAAATTCAACAGAGATAACCGAACCCAATCAAACCTGTACACTATTTAGGAGAATGATTCCAATTACGGGCACAAAAGACGATAGCCTAAAGTTATAGGCACGTGTAACATTGGGGCCTACTTCTAATATCAAAAGCTAACTTCCATCTGTAAAATGGTTGTCTTGGTTTTGGGACACAATAACGGAAAACAGGAACTGTAAAACAAGCAAAGTACTTTCGTAGATGATGCCAGGGGATAGGAAAACCGACATCATCAGATACTTTAGATTATTAAATTGGTCGAGCAATTCAACATGGAAAAAAGAATTGACATTTTGGCTGCACCACAATTGCTTTAAACAGAAGAAAATCAGAATATAAGCAAGCTACTGTACGTCATCAGCCAACGTGGAAATTCACTGCAAAATGACTACTAATGAACTGAGAATTTACACAAGGGAATAATCTGTCATACTAAAAATAAAAATAAAAAAAACAAATTCAGCCAAAAGAAAGGACTCTTAGATATCAAAATTGGAGGATAGAATAAGAAATAGACAAAATCCCCAATCTTGATTCTTGATCCATCAATGCAGGTTGATTCTTGATCCATCAATGCAGACCCAGTAGAACTTGTACCACTGAATTATGTATACTGTCAGCATCAGCCGCCTTGAACTGCGCCGTTATCATCTTGCTCTTCACTGGGGACCTTCACAAGGGCAAACCAGAGATCTGTGTTGCAGTTAAATGACCAAAGCTGCACCACAGCTTTGCCTCCCATTCCGTTTAATCCGTTCTTTTCATTCTTCACAACTGAATTCCACCCTCTAATCAAGTTATAAATTGTGTTATTTTTCATGTCCCAACTTTTCAAGCGGATGGAGTTATTCTCTTCACCGCACGGCTCTATCAGACCCACAGCAATGCCTCCAGGCTTCCTAATTTTAACTTTTTGCTCATCGGAGAGAAAATTGCTTCTGACTTGGTTCCCCGGGATGGAGAGACGTCCGTGATGGGTGCTGGTGTCGGTCGCACACAGAACTTTTGTGATCACCAGCACTGGTTCGCTCCCGCCTTTATCTTCCATAATGGTTTTCCTCAAATCAGTGGGCAACTCTTTAGGCACTCTGTCAAAGTTGATGATCTTATTATTGATTACCTTCCGTTTCTTTGCTTTCTCCATCTCTCTCTCTCCTTTTTCACCCACAGAGAACCTCTTTTTACTTTTATTCTTTGCCAAAGTCTCCGTCTCTTTCTCATTCATCAGTTTGTCTCCTTGTTGCTGGGCGATGGGCTGCATGAATCCATTTACTTTCTCCAAACAACCTGCCGCGAATTGTCGTCCACTGAATTGGTCAAACCAATTGTCTTCAGATTTTCTTCCAGAGGCCGTGCATCCACCTCCAAGGCTTCTCTTCTTTCTGGGAATGGGAGCACTATTCAGGAATGGCAAAACCCCAGAAGCCTTGCCCCTAGCAGAACTCCTCCATGAAGACAAAGCTTCTTGATCCTGTCTTGCTTTCACACTATTCAAGATTATGCTGCGGTTGATCCTGTAATCAAGGAAAATTCTTTCTTCCAGCAATTGCAAGAACAGTACCATGTTATCATCTGGGCTCACAATCTCACCAACTTCTGCAACTAGTCCCTCATAGGACCCATCATCGCCCAAAGCCTGCTGCGTGTCCGAATTATTGGATAAAGTCTCCATCTTTCTTTTTCTTGTTTAATGCAGAAAGCCGAAGAAGAACGAACGCACAAAAACAGAGAGTTGCAAAAACGACAGACAAAAAGAACCCCAATTAATCAATCAATCGTCTGCTTGGGAAAGCAAAGCAATGATTGAGGGAATTTTTTTTTGTGTATTTAGTGTTCCTGTGGGATACATATATGAACGTAAGCCCTATTCTCCTTTTCCTGATCGGAGTGAGAAAAGAAAGCTTTCCCTTCCTTTGTTGCCAAGTTACAGGGATTTCCGATTCCTTATAGGCTACCAATTCAAAAGACGCGCGTTTGTCTTGTTGGCTTTCGGTTACATGGGGACGCGCCATTCTCCATTCAAAAGCTTCCGTGATGCGTCAGGCTTCTTGTTTTTTTTTTTTTTTTTTTAATTGTTCTTTGGCACGGGAGGCTTCAATCTTGAAAATAGAAAAAAAAGAAGGGGAAATATTTTGCATTTGACATAAATTTTATTAATAATTGTCCCATTAAATTATTTCTTTTCTTTCATGAAAAAAGGGAAAAGAAATTAAAAAGAAAAAAGAAAAAAGAAAGGATGGAAGTATCTCTATTGTTTACTTCTTAATTTTGTAGTACGATAATTTCTTCTCTTTTTTTCAGGCCCTTTTTCCTCATTCTTTTGCTTAAATTTCATCTCTTTCTCAGGCCTCGAGTTTGTTGAGTACATGAGAGTGTTTGTTGAGTCCTCTATCCATCCATTTTAAGTGCAGAATGTCATAACAACCCCAAGCTGTCAGAACTCCCAAAACATGGGGCTGTTTGTGCTGAAGTGATACATTGAATTGGAGGAGTAATCTAATAGATGCAATCCCCATTTGAACTCCATGAATCAAACAGCTGCTAAAACTGAATGTGTCTGCTCAATGCAATAAACTAGGTACAAACAGCAGATCAATTGATTTGTGGATATTATCTACCTTTCTTGAAAATTCTTACAACGTGGATGTACAATCGAAGTGTTGCGGAGACTGTTGGTGAATAGTGAAAGGAAAGAAGAGGGACCATGTGATTTTAACCTTCCATTTTTTGGGAGTGCCAAGAATGCGAGTTATGGACATGGGCAGACACCATTATGTGCCTAAAAAATTACCCGTCAAGTATCACCAGTCTAGTGCCTGGCCCCGATGCCACTACAAACACACACAAGTTAAAAGCTCTTGGTGACAAAAGTTGTTATAGGTGGCTTATGTTTGTAAGATTTGTTTATGAGAGCTGTTCACGGTAACTAGCACACATTCTTCCACAATTTGTTTATAGGTGCCCTTTTTGATTAGAGTGCAATGATGGGTAACAACCCCCCTCACAATTTCAGGCCATTGACAGGGCAAGGACGCAAAGGGGCAAAGACTCCTTGGCATATATAAGACTCGAATGAAAAATGCGAAAGACGGTCGATTTCTTCCCCCCTTCTCTGCAGCAGAACACTGAAGGGTTTCGCCTTTGGATGGTTCGAAAGCAAATCTTACTTACCCACAACACCATTTGTATTTCTTCATGCCTAAAATTAAATCATGTTTCAGGTACCGCCCATAAACAGTAATGAAGTGCCAGCATAACACATGGATTGCCTAGGGCTTTCAAATCCAAGCCCTGGAGTAGCTTATTAAACAAATGCAAATCAATACCTAGGAGGCATTAACTAAATTGTTCCAAATCAACAGAGAGGAACAACAGTGTTGAAAGTGTTAACACCGCTTACAACGCTTATATTTTGAGTTGAATATCAGAAAGCAACTTCCAATCAGATGTTGGTGGGAGAAAGCAGATGAACATATTATCTTCTAACACAGGTCTTCCCAGAGAATGCGATGGCAGTCTCACCCGGTTGCTTCTACCTCAGGGTCAGTTTCAAGAGGAGCAGGAGGTGAATTATTCCCACCTCTTAAAAGTGTGGCCATATTTTCAATAGCAGAATTGAGTTGACTGATTTTAGCATTCAAGGTTTCCCTGGTCTTCTGCTTTTTAGGCAGAAGAAGGAGAGTGGAAATTATGCCAATGCACCAGAAGATTTCAACCAGAAGAAAAAATGCTGCAAATTACCTAGAATTGTTTATTACCTCCAAACCTGTATCATAATATATGGGTTGCTTAGCCCTCCGAAACCCATATTCATCTTCATTTAGCAAGGATCTTCTTATCTGAAATGATAAGAGCCAGTAGAAGGAAAACAAATAACTTATCTCATCGGAAGTTCAAAAAGACTGCACAAGATAAATAAAATTTCTCAAGCACAAAGCAAGAAAGGACAGTCCATTGCCTCCATCAAGAAACACCATATTGTTCAATTCCTTTTTTAATGCACAAAACTCAAGCAATAATAAGCCATTGGTTATGGTAAGAAGTTGACAGCTGCAATCCAATCATGGCGTGGCTTTAAATGATAAAATAAGAAAATGCTAATATAATCTGAATTGATTAGATGAAGGGTTGGAAGTATGTTTCAACAATCAAGAACAACCTTACCCCCAAGCACAGGCCCACAAGAGAAAGATAGTATTTAATAGTGATAGGCACAATGATTACTGGTCAACTGAAATTAGTTCACTTACTGGACAATGGACAGTGGAAGTAATGTATTGCTGATTAACAGCATTGCAGATGCACAAGGCATTGCTAAGATTTCCTGTCTTTGATGCAAATGCACAAGTGACAAGACATTTGAGACTATAAAGACATTGAACGCCCAGCCACATAATTTCACCATGCAACATTTGAGACTATGGTGGTGTCAACGGTTGCATAATGTACAAAATATTGTTCACTAGCATTATTGTCAACCCAACTTTGTGAGCCTTTCAAGCTCTTCAATGGCACATTTACACAGAAATTCCAAGAAATATTAAAGAAAAATTAACATATCTAGTCACCTGAGGAGCAAATATATATGCTAAGGTTCCACATACTGCACCTCCCCATAGAAAGCCAACAACAAAATCACCAGCACCACCACTACCACCATCCCTGCCAATGAAAGAGCAAACAGAATAAGTGAAGAGGTTTGCATATTAAAATTCAGGAAGAGCAAGTAGATGATTTGAAGGCACTTTACATAGCTAAGGGAGCAAAAATCAATCTTGAAAATATTCAACAGACACTACAGGAACCTTGACACCTATAAGAAAAAATGTGTTGGGGGTGTCACAATGTGGTAAGGTGAGGATATATCACAAAATCAAACACTCCATAAGAAAATAGGAACTGAGATCCTGTATATGTAGAATAGCACATTATACATTACAACATTAAAACAATGAAAATTGCCCAAAAGGAGAAGAAAAATGAGGGGAAGCTACAAAGTTTTTGGATTTAACCACACTATTGCCTTTATCCAATTCAAGTTCATTAGTCACAAGGCTTTGATGGCAACAGATTATTCAGGTATAAAATATTGTAACAATTTCCTATATGCAATCTCTATCAAAGTGTAAATCTATCACAGAAGTGCATATCATTCTTTGCCTTCTCAAATTTCACAACTATAAATCATTTATCTAGACCAATTAAAATGACCAAGTAGCCTAATTGGAAAAGAAAAGGAAAGTTCACCCAATAGGAACTTGAAGTTTCATGATAAATATGTCCAAACATAAACCAAGAGCATCACATAACATGTGGGTCAAATGACTAAAAATGTCAAAACCCCTGGTAAAAGTCAACGCATTCCAATTTCATGCTTCTCAATTTCACATAGATTCTTCACATGCCTTTCAGAAACACAAATATACAGTATAACATACCGATATTCTGCACATACTGACAACCTGCGACCAACACCCACCAGCTTTGACTTCCTCTGAACGGCCAATAGAGGTGTTCTGGCAATTGAATTGGTCCTTACAGACCAAAGTTCACACTGCTTGAGATGAGATCCGCCTAGACCTAAATAAAACAGTGCCATGATATTTCTCCTCCAAACACCAACTTAAAACTTAAAACAGAGAAAAAGACATATTTAATATCATAAACCTCATCAAAGAGCGAGCAATCCTTTTAAGATAATCAATTCATATTTTCAGCTTAACATTTGTGCACTTCAAGCTAAAGTGAGTACAGGTTACTTTGATGCAATGCTGTACCAAAAACCAAAACACAAGAAAATTGTATCAAGTAATGTCTAGTAAGCTTCCCAAAATCAAAAGGCACCTAATTTTCACTCTTTCCTTTGCCCAGAAAATATGTTCCATTATATATATACTTTGAGTTGAGTAATCTTATAACAAGCTTAAAAGACACAAAATTGTAAGTGTCTTAAAATTTGACATATGATATGCACTTTAGTAGTTCCTAAGCCAGCAGGATTCTCCTTTGTACAGGGTTTCCCACAATTTTAAGAAATTGTGCAACTATCTAAGATTTCCTTAAATTTGACAAAAACCCCCCAACCACGAACAAAATCGAAGGCACCACATAAAATTTTTCTTTACACAAATTTTGCATGTCCGCAACTCATTTGAGCTAACCTAAAATAATCATCGAAACAAAGTTAACAGATTACAAAAAAAAAAAAAAAAGCAAAGCCCTATTTATACATCCAATACAATTAATTACACAGAATTACTTTTTTTTTTTAAAAAAAAAGTGAATCGTAAACAATAAGTAAGAACAGGTACAAAGCACGCGTGCACAGAGAGAGAGAGGTGGACATATCATAAAAACATCTTCAGAGATGTAAGTTCACGAATTTGCGATCCCATTCATTTGAGAGTTACCAGTTTTCTCGCCAACCAATCACACGAGAGAGTACGTGAGTATACAGAAATAAGCTGTGCCTGTAGTGTTAACGGTTTCATGCGAGTGAGTGAGAGTACCTGAGATTGCTACAGGAGCCAAACAGGCCGCCATTGGAGAGTCGAAGAGAGGACGAAAAGAGAGAGGGACCTAGAGAGAAGCCTAGCGGCAGTAGAAAATCGTGAGCTATATATATATAAATCACATACATTTCCAGATATATCCTTGAGCTTCGAGAGAATTACATGGCCTTAGATAGATAAAATAAAAAAAAAAGTGTTTTTACATTTTGAAAAATAAAAAAACATCACATCAATAGTAAATGCATTTTTTTAATAAAATTATGTCTTGAGATCAAATTCAATGTGAAGAATAAAACTTTTCTTTCTTTTTTTTTTTAAGCCGACCAATTCAGAGAATAAATAAAGGATAATATAATATTTTCCATTTCCCGGGAAGACGGAAATTTTTGAAAATGGCACCACTTGATAATAAGTGAATTGACGTGGGTAATAGAGTCTAAATAAATAAATACAGGAGTTTTGGGGGGCCCCAGCCAGTTGAACCCAAAGGCCAAGAATGCCGTCGTATGGTCCGCGCCCTCCAACTAACTTCCAAAAAGAAATAATTTATTCATTTGTCTCCCATTTGCCCTTAAAAATGAAATTAATTAAACCATAAATCAACTAATGCATTCCACTAACCATCTGACATCGGTGAGGAAATTCTTTAGTTTGTTAGTCATCCTTCATTAGTAAACCCTAGTACCTAGAGTGGCAATGAGACCATTTACACTTTATCCTTGCTATATTATTTACCAGCTCAGCTGTTATTGAAGCTGGGTGACCAAAGTTCCAAACCAACCATGGTAAAGATATTGCACAGAATGAACAGGCAACAATGACAATGGAATGATGAATTTGAAATCCAAGCGTTGGTGTGGCTTGTTAAACAAATGCAAATCAATGGGAGCAACAGCTGTTGGAGTCTTTCCCTAGATTTTTTCAAACCAACAGAAAGGCCCAGTATTGAAAATCTCAACGGTGCTTACAATGCTCATATTCGGACTACAGAAAATCTCAACAGTGCCTAAGTTGAATATCAAAAAGCAACCTCAGATCCAGATCAGACATGGTAGGTAGGAACATGCATTCGTATGCCTGATCTTCAAAGACAAAGTTCTTCTCAAAGAATGCAGTGGCAAGCAAAGATGAGCCTTACAAGGTAGCTTCTAGCGCAGGGTCCTTCTCACGAGGATCACCAGGCGAACTATTCCCATCTCTTAAATGTGCAGAATTTAGTTGGCTGATTTTAGCATTCAAGGTTTCCCTGGTCTTCTGCTTTTTAGGTAAAAAAAAAAAAAAAAAAGAGTGCAAATTATTCCATTGTAACAGAAGATTTCAACCAGAAGAAAATTGCTGCAAGGTAATTAGAATTGTTTATTACCTCCAAACCTCCATTGTAAAATATGGGTCGCTTAGCCCTCCGAAACCCATATTCATCTTCATTTTACCAAAACTCTTCCTAGCTGAGATGACAAGAGCCAGAAGAAGGAAAACAAATAACTTACCGCATCAGAAAATCAAAATGACTATGTAAGATAAATGACATCACTCAAGCACAAAGTGAGAAAGGAGAGCCCATTGCCTCCCTCAAAAAAAGGCATATTGTACAATGCCTACATTCAACTCTATTTTAATGCAAAAACTTCAACAGAGCCATTGGTTATGGCAAGAAGTTGGCCGCTTTGATCCAATGAAGGTACAGCTTTACACAGTAAAATAAGCAAATGCTAATGTAAATCTAATCGGATAGCTAATGAAGGGCTGGAAATATGTTTCAACAACCAAGAACAACCCCCCTACCACCAAGCATAAGGTGGAGTTTAATAGTGACAAGCACCATGATTATTGGTCGCCATCTTTGTTACAAATGCAAAAGAGTCTAGACATTTGGGACTATAAAGACAAAATGCAAAACCACGCAATTTGCCCAAACAACATTTATACTGGCATCCCATGGTGGTGTCAATTGTTGCCTGATGTATGAAATATTGTTTGGTGGCATTTTTGTCAACTCAACTGCGAGCCTTTCGAGCTCTGCAAAGGAATATTTGCACAGATATTCCTGGGAATTATTAAAGGTTAAATTCGCATATCTAACCACCTCAGTATAAAAAATATCTGCTCTTCCACATACTGCACTCCCCCATAGAAACCCAGCAATGACATCACCGGTACCACCACTCCTACCATCCCTGCAAATGAGACAAAACAGAAGAAGAGAAGATGTTTGTACGTTAAAATCAGGATGAGCAAGAAGCTGATTTGGCGAAAACTTACTATACCTGAGAGAGCAAAAATCAATCTTAAAAACATTCAATAGACAAATGTTTTGGGGTGCTACAATGTGGTAAGGCAGGATAGATCATTGAGTCAGACACTCCACAATAGTATAACACATTATACGCTACGACATCAAAACAATAAAAATTGCCCAAAAGGAGAAGTAAATGGAGAGGAAGCTACTAAGCTTCTAGATTTAACCACACCATTGCCTTGATCCAGTTCAAATTTGTCAGTCACAAAAGGCTTTGATAGTAACAGATTATTCAGGGATTAAATATTGTGACAATATCCTATAAGCATTCTCTAATTGTAAACACAGTTATCTCAAAGGAACACATCATTCTTTCCCTTCTCGAGTTTCACAACTGCAGATCATTTGTCTAGATTAATTAAAATGACCAAGTAGCCTCCTTGGAAACAGAAAATGAAAGATTCACCCAAAAAAAGAGGACCTTGAAGTTTCATGATTAAATATATTTAGACATAAACCAAAAGCATCACATGAAAAGTGGGCAAATGACTAAGAATGTCAAAATCACCAGCCAAAAATCAATGCAGCATCTTGTATTCCAATTTCACAGCATACACAAACTTTCACATACATTGATTCACATGCCTATCAAAAAACACAGGTATTTGGTACAACTTACCGGTATTCTGCAGAGAGACGAACAACCTGTGGCTGGCACCCACCGGCTTTGACTGCCTTTGAACAGCCAGTATTGGTTTTCTCACAATTGAATTTTTCTCTGCAGGCCAAGGCTCACATAGCTTGAAATACGATCCGCCTAGTCCCAAATAAAAGAGTGCCATGATATTTCTCTTCCAAATGCCAAATCACAAATTAAACTGAGAAAAATTCATGTTTAAACCTCGACGAAGAGCCAGCAATCCCTTTTCTTCCTTTTTTTTTTAGAAAAAAAAAATCCTTTCTTTCAACCTGCAGAAGAATACTTGGAGGTCTGCAAGCTAGCAGTCCATTTAATATATCAATTTATATTTTCAAGTTAATTTTTGTGCACTTTATACTGAATGAAAAAAAAAAGTAAAGGAAAAATCCCATCTATACATCCAATACAGCTAGTTACGCAGAACTACAAAAGAAATAAAAAATTTAGGAGTTTCGCATCTTCGATAATTCCATAAACAGAATTAACCTTAAAAAAAAAAAAAA
>CM038594.1:13649605-13775296 GCA_021533255.1 Ceriops tagal
AAAAAAAAAAAAAAGCACGCGCACACGAATATGCAGAGGAGAGGAAACAGAAATTAGGTGTGCTTCGTAGGCGAGTGAGTGAATACCTGAGATTGTTACAGAAGCGAAACAGATTGCCATTAGAGGGCTTGAGAGAGAACGAAAAGAGACATCTCTAGAGAGAGAGAGAGCGGGAAAGTCGTGATTCGTGAACTATAAATAACGCACATTTCCGGATATACCCCAGAGGTTTTGCGAGAATTACATGTTAGTACCAATTTTGGAAAAAAATAAATAAATAATCATATGTTTTACGAGCACAAATTAAAAATGTTACTTATAAAACATATTTCGTAATATTATCATGACTATCTGTTACAAAACTTATATGTTTTATATATGATTACAACTAGCGACAGAAATTATTAATGCGTAATGAAGTCATAGCCGATCTCAGCAACGCTAAAATTTTATGCGTTATCCCAGTGAGATTTATTTTCGTTTTATCTTTGCTATATTTACCAAATCAGCTATTATTGAAGTCAAAACGTCGATTCACTAAGAGGACAACTGAGATGATTTAATAGGCTGAAAAGCTTGCCTGATTTACATATTTTGTATGATCATGTACTGATAAGCATTTGTCTGTATCAAACCCCCCTGCAAAGGTAATTTTTGGGCAAATCCTCGCTACACCACTTAGACAACAAATTTCTAATGACTAAATGGCAACCATTTTGATCGTCCCAAAACTTTATTTTTGCCTCGATTGCTCTGGCGAACGCCTGGAATTCTCCTGCTGTATCCCCGTATCTCAGGCATCATCTTTGTTGCATATCCTGGCGACGAATGGTTCCTGATTGACAGCTGTGGCTTTGTCGACAAGTAAGTCACGGGGCAACATAGAGCTTCCAAGGATCGAGAGAGAGAGAGATATCAGAGATCCAACAGTTGCAAATGTCTCACGGCATTATCAAAATGTGCCGGCTTAACTCTCTTTATATACAGACAGCCGTAGCTATGCCTATGCACCCAAAGCACGAGCTAGAAAAGAAAAACAAAAGGCAGATTATTAGCGAGTCCTGTGTATGTGTTATGGACAGATGGAAATTTGGATTCCCTTGTATAGTCCATGCACGATAATATACATAATCCAAGAAAACGCTGGGACTACTTGTCCGAGAATCTCCCCTAGAGAAGCAGTGAGGTATTCACACGGCGCCTTTTGGGCAGAAGCTCCGTCTTTGAAACAGGTTTTGTAGTTTGTTCCTTGTCAGGGAACGGAAATGAGAGAGAAAGGGAGAGGGAAGCAGACGCACCGTCCTCCTCTACCTTCTCTGCTACCTTGTCTGGAGGCTTGTTCCGGAAATGATTTTTCTCTACCATCCCGACAAAGAAGGGCAAGTTTCCCTTACTTGGGGATTTAGTCTCAGCCCCTAAAGCAAGCTCAAGATTTGGGGCGCCATCCTGAGAACAATCCTCATCCTTCAAGGATGGTTCATTCCAGGCCATGGAGTTGCTCTGCATCCAGAAATCCTTTGCACAATTTGCGTGCACGGGAAAGAAGTACCTTTCTGCAGTTCCTATGTCCTCTGAGTTAACTTTATTAACAGAGGCTTTCCCTTGGCTCCTTTCAACCAAGGCACTGGAACTCAGACTAGGTAACTGGGGAGGAAATGTGTCGCCCAATGACATTCTTACTCTCATGTTGCTACATCCACATTGACCGCTGGAATCAGTCTTTGTCTTCTTACCATAAACTTCGCCCTCTGCAAATGTAACATCTACCTCGGGTGTTGTTTGACTTGAGCTACCAGAAGTCTGGGTGCCTGACTCCGGTGGATCCAAGAATGGGCTTTTCCTACTATTTGGCTGCCAACCATTAACCCCTTTAAGGGTTTGGTCTCTCTCCAAGGGAGATTCTACTTTCAAGTTGGCATTCAGGTTTTGGTCTCTCTCCAAGGGAGATTCTACGTTCATGTTGGCATTCAGGTCCATTACGATGTTGACTTCATCTCTGTGAGAATCCTTCACATCCACCATTTCCTCTGTGCCACCAGTCCCACTGTCACATAAATTTTCATTTCCAGTATGACAAACCTTAGAACATGACGTGCTTCCTCTAGCATGTGAAGCATCCCCATCCCCATGCACACGTATTTGAGTCTCTGCAGCACCATTAAAGCTACTGCTGGTTCCAGCTGTAGAAGTGGATGGTTTTACTTCAGTATGCACTCTGCACTCCTGAGTATCAGCTTCCTGCAAAGAAAGGGAGGGGGGATGAGATTGGTGAGCAATTATGCTAAAACAACTTATTTTTCCTCTTTTTTCCAATTTTTTTTAGCCTTCTACTGTTGACTCCCACAAGGAGAGACCATTATACATTAATCTATACGCATATAGCAACTCAAAATCGATAGCAAAACCACCAACTTGCTGGGGAACATGCATCAATGAGATCAATGAAATGTAATATGAAATGCAGGATTGCATGTAATTGCCGAACTGTAGCAGAGGATTAAAAGACTTCCTAAATGCCAACCTGAACCATAATCCCATGGATCCCTTGGCAGAATTATGCATTCTAGGGAGATAAGCATGAGATGGAAATCTCAGCCAGTCACTCTTAACCCCCTATGGGAGCACTGATTTGATTAGTGATAACAGTATCATGAAGAAGAATTGATACCAGACTACATCAAAATGGAAGCCTAACCTACCTCCCTCCAGAGCATTTGGAAAAAGGCAAACAACCCTCCTCCCTGCACTTTCAGTGTATAATAACCACCTTATAACCCATAATCAAAGATGTCATGCTCTGTTCACATGAGTGTCACAATAAATGAAACCATAAAGAGGTAGCCCGTAATGAGCAATGACAGACAAGGTATGAAGTATTAGTTGGGGAACATCTAGCAGTAACTGAAGACAATTGCAACAGAGACCAGCCCCAAACCTAATCCAAATTCCCTATTTCTACAAAGGCAGGAGACACAAGCTAAGCCAAAACCATCTCCTCATGTTGGTCGATCATTAGACATATACACTTGAAAGGAAAAATCTGCAGCCATGCCCCTGTTATAACCCTGATTAGTTGTATGAACCTCAGCCATTTGTCAGTCTGTAAAAACTGAGGCAACTTGTACCAATGAAAAGAAAAATCTGCACTATTTAACCTCAAATACACTTGCATATCAACCAAGGACTTCCATGCACCACTGTGAAACTAGTTAAAGTGAAGTAGTAAATAATGACCATACAACAAACCCCCCCCCCAAAAAAAAAGAAAAAACAAAATGAAAAGAAGTCAGTAGTACCCAAGCATAGTTGTCCCCTCAGCTTTCGAACCTTATAATTAAAATCATTTCTATGATCAACTTTTCAATTTTAATGACACGAACGGGCAATGCCTCTTATTTCCAAAATCCAACTATAAACACAGAGAACAAGGGGCAAACAAAGGGAGGAAATGTTAAATTCAAACAATGTGGTCCCACATAATCTAGCTCTTTAAATTTTAAGGTCCATGATAATATAACTGGCTAAACAACAACTGAATTTCTGCTAGGTCTTCCTATACCAAGGAAAGACAGGATAGATGGGAGCATTGTGTCTCGAATCAGCCCCTGTTAACTCACCAAAATCCACCTAAAGAAAGTACAACTGGAATTTCTCTGGCAAAGAACCGCTAAGGTTGGTTCCAAGATGTTCAAACATTTACTCAAATTGCTTCCAAATTTCACTCTGCATTTTTTGTCTCTTCCACTAAGATGCATAAATGTCAAATGGTCAGAAGAGAATAAAGACATTTCCAATCTAACAGTTGCAGGAAAAAAATACGAAAAATATGTCAGTCAACATGATAAAGAGAAAAGCCATTTCCAATCTCACAATTACAGAAGAAACAAATGCAATTCACAATTACAAACAGGCCAAATTATTTTTAAATAAAAGGAAAAGAAAAAAAAAGGTTGTTAGATGCCTATAATATGCAAGTTTCCTTATCTAAAGAAATATTAAATGGGAATATTATGTTACACGATTATTAAGGCTCCCCGCAAAAGTAACATTCTGCATTCCAACCAAAACAAAAACTACAGTGCAGGAAGCTATTTTGAACAACTGGGTAGTGCCACCTTGTAAAATATAAACAAGCTAGAGTAAAATATCCACCACGTGTCACATCAATCTAACAGCAATCAGTGTTTTGATGTTGAATGGATAATTATTTTTGGCTCAATAGGTATCCATAGTATTCAAACATTTAGACAGGACTAAGACTTTTTTTTAGGGGGGGGGGAATCTGTAACACAAAAGATCCAAAGATCTGAAAAACAAAACTCGTAAGAATTAAATTGATGACAGCAAATGATTAACATGAGAAAGCACAATCATATTTGAAAAACAATGTCATCTTTCCAACACGTGTGATTGGATGCTTTGACCAAAATATGAAGACAGAAGAGAAGCGCAATTAGCAGTACCAATTTTTATTTCAAATGTCAGACGATTTTTCCAAAAAAAAAAAAAAGAGTCCCAACTCATAATGTTGGCTTGACTTCTTAGAACATAAACCGCAAAATTATCTCCTTTGGCTGGGGAAAATGTGTTTTCTATGTTTCTGCTGCCCAGCCAACAACTCAACCATGAATAAGCACATGTAAACACTCTGAAGCAATTGCCAACCACAGATATCAGAGAAGAAAATAAGTAAATAAATAACAATACCTGGGAAAAACTGGTGCATCTGTTTTCTGGGTGCAATGATGCATTGCTTGTTGCAAAATTGGACAAGGATTTGGAATCAAATCTACTACCTTGCTTCTCAGAATTTGTTTGTAAAGTAGAAATTTTTTTAACAGGACTCAGCTTATCAGGAGCAACTGATGCCACAGCCGCATCACAAGAACTGTCATATATGGGTGTTTCCCTTGAGCACAAATTTTCTGATAAAGAAAAGGCAGCAACAGGTGCATTCCAACTGGGCATAACATTTTTCATGGAATCTGAACAGTTTGCCCGTCTTGCCCTGAAAACTCCCCACAGGAAGAATAACATGTTCCAACCTGCAAACAATAATTAAAGAACTTTAAAAATTAATGCAAGCCTGGGTAAAACCTCAAACTCAAGCTCCTGTAGGGCATAAAATTCATGTGAGGCCAATTCTAGTTATTTAAAGTGAAAAGGTTTGATCACAGTACAACAAAGGACAGAATTACCCCAACAATTCTGTCAAACAAACGACCACTGCAAAGCTTTAAGCAGACTCTGTGATTGAGGTATGTACAATTGCAAGCACATAGAATGAGAACAATTTGCAAAACTTTATCAGCAAAAATCCTTGCAATAAAGATTTGCATAAATTTCAAAATTTTGGCAATGGTGGGATCTTGTTGTCTTGGTGAGGTATGATCCCCACCAAGGGGGAAGGAGGACCCAGTACTCAAACTGGACATGATGACAATTTTTTCTGTTTTGACACCACATCACCTGAGATCCTCATTCAGAGCAGTCTATTAATTACCCAGTTTGGGATAGGTTTATGCATTTCAGATGAGATGAAGAAAGCAAACTCTTTCACGGTTATAGGACTTAAAAGAGAAATTTCTGCCAAATGCAAATACTAAAAATGGTTTTTTTTAATATAGCTTTAAAAAATTCATCACAGTAGCACTTGAATTTAGCATATAAACTCAATTCCACAAGAACTTCAACATGTGTTCCAACAAGTAACCAGTTGCCATCTTGAATAGAAAATTGACAAACTGAACCCCAAACTCAAGAGAAACCATGATGTGGTGAGGATGTGAAACCAAGAACTCTTGGCTCAACTAGAAGCAGTAACAAAATCAAAAAAGAAAAATGCCCAAAAACAACATGACAAGCAACAAATAGGAAAAGGTCAGAATAAGGTTAAAGGAATGTCAAACCATAAACTATTTGCTGGTTTGCAGGCTGCACAAAATAATATCACACAAAGATGGATTGTTACGAAAGTTTGACAGCATGCTTCATCAATGCCCATAGTGACATCCATTCTAAAGTTTACAGTGAAGGTCCAAAGGTGGATGCTTTAAAAAATTGGAAAAGATGCTTCATCAATGCCTTAATGGGCATCTAGCAATATTTTATGTTGAGGTCAAAATGTCACCATTCCCACCAAAAGATTGAGTAAGCATCACCTTAGACTGAAATCTGAATGCAGTATGTAACCATAAATTCTTTCCATCAATTATTTGAATGGTCACAATTGGCACTGATGTAGCAATAATTCAATCAGGATTCTTACGCTGAGAGTTCTGTGGAAGTTGCGTTGATGGGAATATCAAAAGTTCAACACCATCAACAGATCCCCTGAGGGCCAAATCCATTTTGACCATATTATCCAATAAGCCCTTATAGGGCTCATAACTGTGTCACAAGCAGAAGATGAACCAAATAAATAAATAAATTGAAAATAGCAGAATATGCACCCAAAAACCACTTCCCATCATCAAGAGCAGAGTACTAAACAGACATACCTCCCAAGATCCTTTGCAAACAAGTAAAGTGCAATATTATCTTCTTTTGCACCATTGTCATGAAACAGTTGTGGCCAGGTGCTCAAGCGAGGCACTTCATCAAAAGTAATCTTATGGGGAAACTTGTTCACCACTCTGAGAACTTTAGGTGATGCACAAGTTGAAAGATGTGCTTGTATTCCTCCATATGTATCCAGAGACTTACCACCTCTATATACTTCAAAAGCACCCCTGCAAGTACATAATGTAACAGAGGCATAGAGATGAGACAAAAGATACAGAAATGCAAATATCAGGACTACAAATATTAAGATGACAAACTCACTGCCAGATATATTCATGCTCTGGGATGGCTGATATCTTCTGAGAGACAGAAGTCCCTGCCAGTGCAGGACAGGGAATTCCAACAGAAGAAATAATGGACTCCAAGCTCCCTGTTTTGTGAGGGAGAACTACATCAATAGACCAAGAATTAAGCTCCTTCACCGCATTAGGATTTTTCAGTTTCTCAGAATCTGAGAAATTAGTCCCAAGATTCACTTCCCCTTCATGACTTTGTCTATCTGAAAACCTATCTTTCATTTGGGTTGAAACTGAAGCCTGATCAGAAGAAGCTATTTCAACACTCACATCCATGTTTGATGAGGATAATATGTCAGATTGATCAGTTTCTTTCTTCTTTCTATATATACCAGGCTTCTTAAGCATAGCAGCCTCAATTGCAGCTTTCAATTTACTGCTTTTGCTATTCCCCTCCTTCACACTTTTTGTATTAAATGCATCTGCATCGGAGTCATGAGAACTGCTAATTGTGCAATATTCGGCAACATGACCAATTTCCTTGCACCTTTTACAGGTAATGCTCTTTTGCCCACTGGTAACAGTAAGCCTCAAACTGCTAACTGCACTATCCCTTGTTTTATTACCCTGATTTGAAGATTCCCGTGACTGAGGTAAGCCATCTTGCAAGTTTTCATTAGCATTGTTGGATGGTCTCTCAGCAGTCCAGGAAGAACTAGATGACAGCTCATCCTGGGGGCTGAACTTGCTTAACTTCCGTTCAGCTGAGATGCCACTCATTTCATTAGTAGACAATGTCCGAACTGCAAGCAAAACCATAAAATTATTCCTTAATCTCCCCTTATGGCAACAACCCAAAAAAAAAAAAAAAAATACAAACCCAACTTTGAAAAGAAATATTAGAGCCATGGCATGCCAAAATGTTTTCATTGAGCGATTCTACAAAGAAGATATGATCTTACCAGAAGTAACAGGAATTTCCGCAGCTTTATGACCTATACTGGTGGATGACCTCGATAAGGCACCCAATTTTGGATCAGAATGTACAGTTTTGAACTCTCTGTTCTTGCCAGAAGAGACTGCCAAGGAATTTTCACCACGAGGTGTGAGTTTCTGATCAACCTTGGGTGTTGAAACATTAGAATTTGCTATAGCTAAACTAACTGGAGGTCGATCCAGTTTAGACAACTTTTTT
The DNA here is from genome assembly GCA_021533255.1 of Ceriops tagal. Lineage (NCBI taxonomy): Eukaryota > Viridiplantae > Streptophyta > Magnoliopsida > Malpighiales > Rhizophoraceae > Ceriops > Ceriops tagal. The sequence goes on from CM038594.1 coordinate 13,657,601, forward strand.
CTTTCAAATGCATTCCTGTCTTTCGTTTGTTTTAGTCCTTTTATATCTTGAACATGAGAAATTTTAGCAGAAAGCATTTTAATTTTTGGCTCAGTAGCATTGGCACGGCTAGAATTTACTGATTTGAATGACACAGATTTTGTCATCATCCTAGCAGGGACCTCCTTTACATCAAGAGAAGTTATTTCTCCTGCACCCTTGCACTTTTGACGAACTTCATCAACAATTCTCACTTTTGATTTGGAAATTAAAGTGCTGAAGGAATTAGACTTCAATAAAGCACCTGTAGAGAGACAACCATTGACCTAATGCTCAAAAACATTGAAATCAGTAAGGAAAGCAACATTTACCAAACACACTGGTCTCCATCACCTTGATCTATATATACATACGCAAAGGTACATAGTATATGTACACACACACACACACACACACACATGAATGTAAAGATTAAAACTACATCAGGCATAAAACTAGCCCCATTTCAAACTGAATACATCATCAAATAGCCATTTGTACTTCTAGACATAAAAATCAGTCCAATATAAATCATTTATATCAACTGGAGATCAACAGCTATTATCCACATGCCATAACACTTTTGCTCACCAAATGAAAAATTAAATGTGAAAAAAGCTATGAAGAAAATTTTCAACAAGATTAAAATATTAAGAAGTCTCCTGTAACCAAGCAAAATACTGAGACCAATGCAAGCCAAACTTCCCCATAGATTTTGAATAGATAAAACTGAAATTTGGCCAACAACAAAATATTTCTTACCCTTAGGAGTTTGAAGCCGTGGATTTAAGGAAGAAGAGCGAGCAATATCAGGAATATCCATACTAGAGCGATTTCCAAAAGATGTTTGATGTGCTGGCTTCACTTTCCCTTTATCTAAGTTCCTAAATGAAATATCTCGTGATAGTGAGACTATTTTTCCAGGTCCGGATGGTTTTGGGGATCCCAAACTTGTTTCAATAGCCTGCCTTTTTGACGACACAGCCAACTCAATGTTTTCTGCATGTCTTTTGCCAGAGCTTTGTCTACATGCTTTTTCTACCAGTTTTTCCTCATCATCTGAACCTTTAAAATCAAATCAACAAATGAATAAAAAAATATATCAACATACAAAAACCCATATATTTAAATGACTTTTTCCACTAAATGGGAAAATTGCTACCATCTTACCCTGTTTCTGGTTTTCAATTTCCACAGCCAACTTGCATTCTTCACACAGCCAATCTCCTTCAGGAACTTTTTGAAGCATTTCTCGCATGCAATAACTGATTAAAAATTGTAAAAACAATGTTAAGCCATCCACAAAGTATAGAATCTGGTAGCTTGAAGCTGATAACAAATCATGGTTGCAACACCACAGTAGAGAAAATAATTTTAGTGCTTACGTGTGTTCTGCACCATCACTGCACCTGCTACATATAGCGAGCAGGTCTTCCCGGCCTGCATCCCCGCAAATATCGCACACCTTTACCTGTTTCAAGAAAGGACAAAGATCCATGAAAGGAACAGATGGGAAGATGAATATCATAGAGAATTAAACCAATATAAGGGAAAAGAATAAATTTCATTTCATGAAGCATGGAAATAACCAGCACTCCAACACAACCTAAGAATAGCTGCTTTAACTCAAATAATCAATAATGGAACAAAGCCATATTTAATTTTCTCCATACTAAACCCCATTCTCCACATGTTGATGATTCCCAGGACTTCTGTTCCTACTACCAAAATTGATTGCCTTGCAGATATTCATCTTCGTTGTGAAATACACTTCATCACATTAAGGCCAGCTTAATTTCTAGGATCAACCAGCAATGAGCAAAGTAAAAACAAGGTATTCCTAGACCTGCACAAATACCATGCTACCAATCTTCTTTCTTAGTAAAATCCATTAAGGAAATAGCATCTTTAATTTGCAAAATGAAAGTAAACAAAATGAAATCATTCTTCCTATCAAGCACAATAAAAAGCAGTATTAAGAAGGCCAAGGTGCCTTCAGATTATGAACTTTCCAGTAGGAAGGTTTTCAAAATCATTCTCCAGAGTCTCCCAAGTAATACTGAGCAATTAGACATGTAGGAAACAAGTATGAGAAAGATATAAACTGAACCATAAGAGGGCTATTTCCTCCACAAAAGAATGCATGTCAATGTGAGCTGCAAACTCCCAAAAGCACCAAAAATGCACACAGCTATCTGAAGACCCCAGTGTACATAATATCCTAAATGGGCAATATTACTTACATCATGTTCCATACTTTCCAATTCATCGCTCTCATCACCAGGTAAAAACTGCAAAGACTTCTGCATGTCAGGCAATTCATCATCCAATTTTTCATCTTGTCCAGCTTTTCCAGGGCATTTAAAATCTTCTTCCACTTCATCTCCACCATTCCTGTTGGTCTCAGGCTCTAGCTTTGGATAAACTCTGCTAGACATCTTAGAAGCATTTTCACCATAATTATCAACAATATAATGTGAAGGCAAGCTGTTGCCATGACCGACATCATCTCCTGCTCCTTTCAATAATGACAAATTTGCATCTTCTGATGTGTTTTCCTGCTTAACCTGAAAAGAGGGACTTTCTAGATTTGTATCATTTCTATTCAAGGAAGGGAGTTTCCTCTGAACGTTTGGTGTGGTATTACCAGCATCTACATTATCTGATGGAGACTCTTGGGTCTCTGAGTTGTCAGCTAATAATGCCTTTTCAAATCCTTCCAATTCTAGACAACTAACTAAGGCTGAACTACACAACATACTCTTCTTATCCACATTCTTGTTGTGGCAATTGACTATTATACCTGCATCATTGCCTCCTCCAACGCATTGCATATTGTCATCATGGGCTTGTACAGATTCAGATTCCTCAAACTTGTTTGAACAGGCTTTATGATTCAAAAGACAGTGTGATTTATGTTCATCTGTCGTGTCACCAAAAAACTGTTTAGCAAGCTCTGACTCCACTGAGGTATCAACCATATCAGAAGACCTTATGTCCACTTTACTCTCTGCATTTTCTGACAAAGAATCATGACTTGAATTGGGACCAAGCATATTGCTTGCTTCACTGGTGGTATGCTGTAAGCTGTCACATGTTACATCTTTAAAAGGTGGTAGAACACCACATTCATTAACAGAACAATTACTTGTAACTGTCACGCGAGCAGTTTCATCAGAAAACTCATCGCCCTTTCGTCCAACACAAGTTAGATTACGATGCATACAAGACGAACAAGGAGCAGAGCACACATTACAAGTCCCTGACTCTGCTACCGTATGACACTTCTGTCTCATAGAACACTTACCAAATTTTTTCTCAGCTGGCAATGGTAGCTGGTGAAAAATAAATAAATAAATAAATATGAGACATGGTATATCAATGATCCTGTTGTGAACACAGCTTCCATACTCCAAACCAAAAGACACATAAAAAGTCTCATTGGAGCAAACAATTACAAGGGCAACAAAAGAAAACATTAAATAGAAAAGAAAAGAAAAAGAAAAACAATATAACATTTAACTATGAGCTACACAAATTGATTGCAACCAAAACAGGGATGATAATTCAAGCACACATCAAAAGGTAGTGCAGCAAATGTTTTCATTATTAGACCTCACTTCCCCATATGCCTCCCTGCATGCACATCCATGGTGTAGAACTTCTTCATCAAAAGAGGACAGTGCATCTCCAAGATCCTTTTGTTAAAAGAATGAAAGCAAAAGAATGCTCCTTCAACTTTTCATCGCATTTTTTTGGCATAGTTTCCATAATAGTTCTACCAACGTGGCTTTACTCCACCTCAATGTTACCTTACATATCATTATGGACACTTGTTTACATGATTCTTGGCAATTACTCAAAAAGAACACAAAAAATGCACCAAAAAGAAAAAGGCCAACAATGCAAGCCACTTCACTTAACAAGAATGATAAACCCTTATTTAATCTGCGCAGACAGACAATCAAGATATCCTCAACCCTTCACCTTTGAAAGTAGATTGATTAATTTAGTAAGGAGATATATGATTGATATGGTGAGATAAAGCAATATCGTAGAAATTAAAACCATCGTTTTAAATTCAAGTTTGATACAGTATTTGAAATAAAATTAACAGTGTTCCATCAGTTTTTACACGTCCAATGAACTTCCTACCTCAGTTATCCTTAATCTCAGACACCATGTTGAGCAACTTCTAGAAAAGAAAATATGCCACTTGTCAAATTGAAATCACCTTTACCATAAAAACAAAAAAAAAAAATTGAAAATGCCTTAACTTCATCCAATATCAAACAAACAACAAACTAAGAATGACAAATTCAACCACAATCAGTCCTGTTCCCAGATCATGTTGTGCATCGAAAAAATAGTTGCATTGCTTTAGTCTTAAAATATACTGAATAGGGGAACAGAGGAAAACCAATCGAAGAGAAGGAAAAGTGGAAAATGAGAACCAAAGAATGTAAGTTACCCTTTTTTCCTCACTTATTCTTCTCAGTATCTGGTTTGGTTTCATCACTTGGTCCTTTCATATGGCAACTCCCTCTCAATACTGGCGTGATCTAAAAGGCAAATTCAAACCAAATCACTCACAGGTCTTAGTATTCCCATTTGAAACAACAATAACAACAACAACAACAAAGATCGTATCAATCAGAAAATTAATCACAGAAGAAGCGTAGGCGAATTGAAATAAATACAATAAGAGCCAGCTTCGTAACAGAAATATTTTAAAAAAAAAAATCCAAAATGATTCAAAAAAAAAAAAAACTCCAAACCAAAAATTTAAACAAGAAAAACAAAAACAAGATGAAGGAAACCCTAAGTCCATGCCTTTGGGTGGTCCGCAATCATCTCCGTCCCTTAGGTTCACCACAGCCAACCTCGCCATTGCCGACACAATCCACCGCAATCCAACAACTTCGAATCCCAAATTACTCCAAAACAAAACCCTAAACTATATTATTATTATTATTATTATTATTATTATTATTATTATTATCCCCCTAAATTGCTCTATCCCCAAAATGGAACTCCAAATTGATAGAACCACACGGCACCACCACAATCAGATAACAAACAAGGCTGTTTCTCACTACGTCTCACAAGAGGATCTGCCACACCAACACACACCCATAAACATAATATCTAGTGTTACACACATATCTATTCTAAAATTAAACCTCTCTCTCTCTCTCTCTCTACACTGTGCCTCTTTCTCTCTCTCTCTCTATATATCTATATATCTATATATAATTATTTATTTATATTTGATCTGAAAAAAAAAGAGGTTGAAATGGTGAGTTTTAAGAGAAATCCATAATCATCTTCGTGTTTCTCCTAATATAAAAGGTCAATACACTGGCCTCTCTCTCTCTCTCTGCCTCTCCCTCTGTGTTTCAGTGTTGGGTTTTTTTCTCTCTCTAACAAATGAGGGGAAATTTTCTCTCTCCACAATAAATGATTTTTTTTTTCTTTTTATCTCTCCCAATGTCACTTTCTTAAATTTTCTTTCCAAATTTTCCAGGGAAAAATGCATTATAAATTAAATTTTTTTGAGAATCAGTCAGGTAAATAGCACAACAGACCAAAATGTTTTTACCTGCATACTACTATTAAAATAAAAACTATACATACCTATTAGAATAAAAAAACTATAAATTTAATGTTGAATATTTGTATCATATAAATTGTAATTTGGTGCATCGTTCTATTATATGTGATTTTGCTAATGTTAATTTAACCAATTTTGATATTATTGGCTTTTTTTTTATATATATAGATCGGAATATATTATTTTTGGGCACTTTTCCCCATGTTTTTTTTATTTTTAAAGTATGTTTGTTATGAAAATTTAAGACATTTATTTCCACTCAAAAATATTTTTTAATCATGTCAATTTCTTTGCCCTGCATAATTTTTTAACGAAAATATTATTTAATCAAACTATTGTTCAATTAAATATGAATATTTCCAATATCTTTACACTAAGAAATTTTCATCCATCAAAATTGAGAAAGAAGTAAGGTTACACGACGATTAAAAAAATTTTGTTACTATAAAAAAAAAAGTGATTTAACATTATAGAACCAATACAATAATAACATGAAGTAACATTTTTTTTAATTAATGAATAAATTTACTTTTATTTCAATAGTAATAGTATGATCTCTTCTTTTTTAGGCTTTAAATCCACATTGATAAAAAATTTTATTGATTGGAGATTTTTCTATACATTAAACTAAAAGCAAATAAAGATTTTATCACTTTCATCAATCATATGCCCTTTTCTTTGTTTAATTCATTAATAATCCTTTTTTTTTTTCAAATACAAATAATAAAAAGGCCGACAATTTTGATGATGGAAGAACCATACAGAAATTTTGAATACAAAAGCCAAAGAAAATAACTTTTAAAAAAATAATATGCCTCAATTTTTGTTTAGTTTAAACCTTTTGCTTTTTATTTTGTATAAATATAAAATTGGACATCCAAAAACAAAAGTCCCCCAATAATAAAAATCTTTGGAGCTGCCATTGTTAGTAAGTGAATATTGAAAATGTGTTTTTCTTTACTTTATTCAAAAGAAACATATGATATGTTATGCTATATTGTATTTAAATTATTTAAAATAGTAATAATTTAATTTATAATTTAATATATTTTAAATATTATTTTAAATTTAATTTTTTATTGACATTTATCCTAAAAAATTTTATGATTTACGTAAGATAAAACTCATTAATATTAAAATTAGCAATAACTAACATTATCTTAAATTAACTACAACACTCCAAAAAAAAAAGTTCATAAAGATATTAATTGACAACACTTATTAAGGTACGACAGAGCCACAAGAAATATAAATTAATGGTCAATTACACTTCTCTTGTGATTAAAAATAAATAAAATTAAATTTTAGTATAATAGATGGTGGGTTTAATTTTTAAGATCAGAATTTTGCATAGATAATGATATTTGATTATTTTAATTGCAACGGTGACCGTTAACATGACGGTCGGCGACGGCGACGGGAAGGTTCATGACTGACGACTGGGGATATAGCTGCCGACGACTGACGACACCAACCGTAGAGCAGGCCGGTGACAGCAACTCTCTCTTCCGGTCTCAGCGTTTCTAGTTTGCTCTATTTTGTAATTCTAGAAAATGGCTTCAGCTTATTATGAATTGAAATTATTTTTACGTAAAAATAAACTTATTTTTTGTTGACTCCAACTTTGTATCGAGTTGCAGAGGAAAAAATTGTGAAAAAACAAATTTGAAAAATAATTAAAAAAATTATATATATACTTTTTTTTTTTCGAGAAACAAATGGAGCTTTGCTGTGGTTTTTCATGTCTCGTGCCGGCCATGGAGGCTGTGAGATTTTTTCCTTTTTACATTTTTAAAGTAAAATGGAGAAAAATGCCTATCTGCAGTCATGTGGGAATTTTTTACACTTCACTTGTGCCAAAGTTTTCTATTTTTCAAAAAATTTGGTTATGGTAAGTGCTTTTTATTTAGTCACAACTTGAGTTCACGGCTAAAAAAACAAAAAAAAAATAAAAAAGAAAAAATAAAAAATGCATGCATAAAAAGTAAAACAATAATTTGAAATAACTTATTGAGATGAGTCTTTTCAAATTTTTAAATGTGATTATTGCATTATAACTTAAAAATCATACGAATAATTTTTACATAAAAATAATATAAAATAATTAACATTTTGTCCTTATTTAAAATTCACCTCATCATTTATGCTCTCATTTTTTTTTTAATAACAACTAAAAAAGGGAAATTTAGACAATTAAATACGAGATGGGATCCTTAATACACACACAACACACACACACATATGTATATATAATATACAAAGCGTTGATTGTATTTTATATTCTTTTTGATGACTTGGTAACGTTTTATTTTATGAAAATTGTAACCTGCCGGTCTATCTTTATTTGGTAGGTCTCAAATCCAAGGGGAAACTCTATCGCCAACGTGGTGGACAACTTTCAAGTCAATCACGTGCTACATAGAGTGGGCCCCATCATTTATGATACACGTGGCACACATTTCTTAAAATTAATACCAACACCGTTCAATGCCAGCACAACAAAATTGGAAAAATAAAATAAAATAAAAGTGAGTGCAATTTAATTATAATTGAAAAAATGATATTTCAATTGCACTCAATAATCACAATTACGTCTTAGTCTTTTCAAAATCCTTCCTAATAGGACTCCCGATCCCGAAACATTAAATGGTTATCACCTCAAGCTCAAGATAAATGTGCTGTTGGGTCAGCGATGGCGTGTCTGGTTCTGGGTTAAACAGGACCAAGAACAGGGAGATTTGTTAAAAGGGGATTGTTACCCCCATGGTGGCTGACTATCATGTGGTGGTGGAGAAGGGAGAGAATCCAGAGATTCTCTCGTACGAGTTCTTCTCTTGCAAGTTGGCAACTTCTCCGAATACACGTATCTAGAAAGCAGGTTCTATAAGATCGCAAGCTACTTAAAAAAAAGGTTTTTTTTTTTCCGGCCCCCCCCCCCCCCCCGCCTGGATTGGATTGGATTGAAAACAAACATAAACTTCAAACGGGGAAAAGGACACCCAAAGAAAAAACAAAAAATTTGTTTCTTCTCATCGAGAAATGAAACCATGTTATTTAGTGCTTTTGGATTAATGAATTTGTGCTTGAGAGAATTAATTAGAATTTAATATGTAATTTATATATTAAATTCTATTCGTTAACTTCTTTCTCTCTCTCTCTCTCTTTTTTTTTTTTTTTGGGTTTTCGTTCGAGTTGGTTGGTTTTAATGAATTGAATCAAACTACTGATTTGTAACTAGAAATTACTGCCACAATAACATTCATTCATTCATTCATTCATTTGTAATATTACAAAAGAGGGTCAAATCATATGTTGGCATTGTTCAAACAGACATGATCATCGCCCCCTTCATTACGGGTCTTCTCTTACACAGTTTGATTAAATTTCTTCCAGACATTACCACTGCGGTGGTTGAGACTTGTTTTTTTTTTTTTTTTTCTTTGTTCCGCCGACTAATAATCCAAGGGTTTCCAGGCATAAAGAGGTTGCAAGAGAAACGCCGTTAATTACGTCCCTTTCTTCTCACCTTTCCGCGTATCAGACATAAACAGCAATTTATTATTGCTATCAGGAGACACAATAAAAAAAAAAAAACACAATCATTTTTATTCTTATAAATATCATGTTTTTTTTTTAAAGAAAAAACTTAAATACTTGAAGAATAAAATGTTAAACAGCATTTATCAACTCAAATCCTTTGAATGTTGTAATATTTATTACCACAAAACTTATTTCTTTGCGACGGGATAACTTCCTATTTTCGTATTTTATCTGCAATCAAAATAGGACTTAATCAACGTTTTGTTTTGTACATGAGATTGTCGTTGACATTGACACATGGCCCCATGCTCATAACCCTTTATTCTCTCCCGCCCCCACCTTTTTTTCTTTTTTTTTTTTTGGCAGTATCGTGGAAGGCAAAAGCTATTCATATAAGAGCTTGAGTACACGAACACAACAGAAAGAAAGAGTCCAATAAACGAGAATAAAATTATGTTGGCATAGAATTTGATGGATGGCTTTCACACGTCATAACAAATATCAAATTTTCATGTTTAATATTCATTATTTTTTTTTTTTATGACTTTTGAATATGTCCAGTGAGACTCTTTTACCTGTTTATAATAAGAGACTTTTTAACCCAAGTGGTCCTAAAGCACGAGACTCTCGGTGTCTCTATGGAGTAACGTAAGACAAAAGATGATGGTCATCTCCGGCCTCTCCCTCAATAATACAAAATCAAAGATACTTACAGGCAAGAAAATTTCTGACTGCCACTCGAATTAATCGACAAGAAAAAAAAATTTTTTTTTTTAAAAAAAAAAACGCAGTTGGAAGATACTTACAAGGCAAAGAATCAATCAATTGGGTGTTTATCTGCCTGACGAGATGTATGGTGCGCAGACAGCAAAAGTAGAGAAAGGAAAGCACTTGCCACAAATATCGCATCAAACCACCGATGATAGAAATCAAACTGAATATCTCCACCCAATACATCCGTTATAATCATCCTGCCAATATTTGAAGATGTTAAGCAAGCAGCTGATAATCAAGTCATGGCAGAGATAAATAAGAGACAAATTGATGCAGTTCATATTACTCCATAATCAACCATCAAGTTCCAATCAGTTGACAAAGTGGCACTCAATACTGTATCCTTCATCAGAGATTAATAGCAGCCAAAAAATAGTTCATGGATTCACGGTAGAGGGTGGACCCAGGAAACCAAGCTTGATACTAATCTGGAATACACTAAATGGTTTTCATACGTCTATAAAGCAAGTGCTGCACATACTTTAAAAGGAGGTGGTGGTGCAGAAATAGGGAAGGAGAAGAAAAACAAAAGTCTTAAGAGGCAAAGAGTTCTCAAACAAAAGCTTTATGCAACAGAATAAAATGTGTGCAGAGAGTTTGTCGTAATTGGAAAATTCTAATGCAATTGCAACATCAGCAACCAAGCTTCAAAACATGGGAAAGAGAAAAAAAAAAAAACAAAGTTCTGTCAAGCAAATAGGGATGAGGCAGTTTCAGATTCTACAGCATGTTCCATTGACATCACAGTTTTTCAATAAAATATGATCCACATAAAAGGTGGGGCCAGCAAAAGAACTTTTGGACATTCCCCCTAGAGACTGAAATTACATTTCATTTAAAGCACTCAACATAACTTCATACTTAAAAATGACAAGCCACCAAACACAGCAATATGCAGGGACAATGAGATGATCTTGGTATAGTGATTATCATACCTGTATTCATTTGCTAAGCTTTTTCTAATCAGAAGAATAGAAGAGACAAAATACATTCCCATAATTTCAGACAGAAAAAGCACAACGTTGCTTGAAGATCCACTCCCAACTCTGGAGACAGCAAAGAAGAACTACACACAACCAAATACAGTAAAATAAATCAAGTTCATCTAACAAGGACAATAAATCAAGTTGTTAACTGGATGGCTTTCCTTGTTTAAGAAATTCGGTAGCATTGATTTATCACGAGAATCCAGCACTCAGACAGACCAGTCATATCCATTCAACAATTATACATAAGCTACATGCCAAAATTCATTCCTCTCATGTAGAAATTCCTATCATTCCAATAATTAAAGATGTTTACAACATTGTAGGCTTACAAGGCTGATAGTTTTTTATTAACAGCATTTCTTGTTATTCCATTAAATCAAATCATGACGCAGCAAACAACAAATAACCGCCAAAACATACCTTCATTAGATTTGTCAAGAACCCCCGAACTGATATGACAACCAGCACCCCAATAAACAACAGGGAAATGTACTGTAACAAATAAGAAGACAGCAACCATCAGCCATGCAGTATACCTCACAAACCAGGACGTGCAGACTATATATAAGAATACTAAAATCAAAGGAAAAAAGGAATCTACGGAGCAAAATGGAAAAATAAAAAAATGAAAAAAAGAATCACTAGCTTTGAAATGTGAATATGACTCGTAAATTCCAAATCATCATGTCTCCTTTATTGCAATAGAAAATGAAGAAATTTGTAACGTAAGAACAACATTAAGAATCAAAGATAGTTTTAATTTAGCTTTAAAAATTTATACAACATTTTCAGCTAAATTAAGGACCCCTGAAATGGTCTACCTAAAGCAATGAACATACCCAATTTTTTGTTTGATTGTGTTGTGAAGTAATAAATTATCAAAGTTTCATAAACATGGATTCATTTTCAAGAGCTTTCCTTTATTTCCCCAATCAATTATCACGGTCATTTACCATTCTCAATTCAGCTGTCTAATGCACAAAAACATGCTTCAAAGTGCCAGGAGAAACACCACAATGAACATAAAGACCAGAAGAAAAAGAAGTTGGTCAAGTTGGGTTAAGTCAGGTACGCATAATATCATATACTAAACCATTTCTGCTTTTCAACGCTAACAAACGTTCATAGTTATACATTCTTCAAGTTCTTAATCACTCTATTTTAACTCATCTGCAATCATGCAGCATCTAGAATTTCAAGTAACCTGCATTTTACTAGTTGACAGAATAAGGAATCTCACAACACATAAAAAGGGACAGAGGTATCTTTTATTGCTATAAAAACTGGTAATTCAGAAAACATAAATGCTGAGCATGGACCATGGATTGAAGGGTAAATTATTAGGTTTCAACCTTTTAAACAACATTATAACTGACCTGTGAGAGCAGTGCAGCATCAATTCCTATATCAAAGAACTGCAAGAATATGCTAATAGTCCTTGTTACAGGATCAACTGAGCCAGCCTGGAAACTCAGATTGTTAGTCAAACATTACAAGATGCAATTAACAGCCACAAAGTTGAGCACAAAAAGAGAAGTAAATGAGGAGAAACAGAATGTCACCTCCTTGAAGATAACACTTTGCAAAGACTGCACAAAGTAAACAGGTTAATCAGTCATCTTGCTGCTAGGAAATCAAAAAGAAAAAAATGGAAAGCAACCAGAAAGGTTTCTCATACTACAGAACAAAAATATTGCACTGCTTTCAATAAGAATCAAATGAAACACAGGAGCCCATAGTTTATCAATATACTTGTTAAGAAACCGTTTCACTTAAAAGCTTAAAACTATTATGTGAGGTTTAGGATATAAATCATATATCATACTCCAACACACCCCCTCATGCAAAAGTCTAGATTTGAACTCATGATCACTTGGTCATGAAGGCTTTGATACCATGTCAAGAAACCATTCCACCTAAAAACTTAAGCTGTTAGGTGAAGTTCAGGATATGGATCATATATTATACTCCAACAAAACTAATTGCTGCCCCGTGTGGCAAAAGATTTGGGGATGAGAAAGAAACACTTTTTCTTATTCAAAAGGAAGTTAGTCATTTGAGTTGACAATTTCTCTCATCTTTTGCAGTCACTCTAAAATTATTAAAATTGCAACAGAATGTAGATAACAAACCATTTCTCAGGAGACAAAGCCAAAATTGAGAAAAAATCTTCTAGTTCTGATAAAATCTCTGAATTACAATCTAGTGTAAAGACATCATCAATAATCTGAATTCAATGCAAACAAACTAGTGACTGCTCACTCAGCACATGGAAACATTGTTTGAAGTTCATCAATTAGCAAAGAATAAGTGCTTCCTAAAAACTTTTGATCAGATTTGTTCATCAATCAACAAAACAAAAAAGAGACCAGAACATGAAACTCTTTCTAAATTTTTAACAAAGAACAAATCACACCTCTGCCTTAAAAAAAGAAAAAAAAGAAAAAAAGGGTTTTAAGGTGTGTAAAATCAGTGATGTGATATCTCAACATAAGTTGTAAAACAGAGTACTACCAGAGAATGGTGCATATAAATTTGGAAAATGAATAAGTCTCACTGTCTTAATAATTCCTAAAGACCCACCAAACATCAGGATTTTACTTGTTGGAAGCAAGAAAACACAAGCATCTTGACAGAATAACATCTAGATTACATGTAGGTTGAAAGTTGATCATACATCCATCTCTGTACACAAGATTCTCAGATGCAGGAAAATAGCAGAATAGTTGGCAGTCACCTTACCTAAAAGGAAAACCTACATCATTATTATAGTTTAGGGTTTAGCTCAGTGATGAAAATTAAGGTAAACTTCCACAGGTAACAGGTTCGATATCACGAAGCACAATTGCCCTATAATATTCAAATATTTCAGAGATCCAAGAGAAATTTAATCTTTGGATTTGAGATTACTACCAATTCTCTACGCTTCAAACACTAAACTGTCATACACAACCCTCAGAAATATAGGTAACCATTTCGCGTTCATTTAGAAATAAGAAGGGAATGATGTCTGGCATCACCTTTAATGGAAAACGCAAGAAAGAAAACTAGAATATCTGTATTCTCCCATCAAAGAGTCATGCTCATACCTTAATCATTTTATACACACAATAAACAGAGCAGGCATAGCCAAGTAGATTCTGCATGTGGCCCCTCCAGGTTCGAGAAAAAGCAGCTGCCTCCTGCAAAGTAATAACAATTTTTCAAAAGCTGAATTTCTAAAATGAAACTTAAAATTAAAATGCATAGATAAATATTATGATATACAATCGTGGTAACAGGTCTAGTTTACAGTCTGGAGCAAAATAAGTATTTAGTTTTCCCGTTTTCAGTATAGAGTGGAAATCTACTTCCCTGGAAAACAATTGTCCCATTCTACCCTTATTATCCTAAAAAATTGGTTCTGTAATTCAGGCTGTCATCATTTCTTTTCAAACACACCAGCAAGTAATAAACATAAGTTCCCTTTTATTTATTAAAGACTTGGAAGGAAAAAAAATCAAAAACTCTTTCCAAACTAGGTCTCAGACTAAAAAGCCATAATTGAAGATACCAAAAGGTCACATGTGACTCAATGGAACTCAACATATCAGCATAACCTTTACTGTCATTTAAGAAAGCATGAAAGAGAAAAGGCTTCTGCTAAGTCACAGTCCATACTGCTCACAAAGATGGGATATCAGTATATCATTTGCTTCACACTGTAAATAATCTCCATTTGATTGGGGTGTCAATGTCTTGTTTCCTATTCTTTTTGTCAATTAGGTTTCTAATGAAGAATTTCTGAAAAAAATAGTTGCTTGGAGGGTGCCCATTGTGGATCGCAGTTAGAAGAATTCCTCAAAGACATTCCATCGGCTATTTCATGGGTCCCTTGGAATCATAAACTTTGAAGATTTTGTACAATTTGGAAAAACAAAACTAAGTGTGCAAGATGTGGATGCATACCTTACAATTTCAATCCTCCTTAAAATAATGCTTTTTTGGGAATTTTTTTTATTTGATGTACTCCTTGTTGACTTGACAACACTTTTTTTAATTGTTCAAAACAGTGTATAGAATTCAGACGCTTCTGGACAAGTACAATTACACTTTTCAATAAATCCTTATGATAGCAAATGATTACCGTTCTATATCCAAAATCTGTAAAGTGTTAAAATAGACAGCTCTGATATGACATGGTGAAAACATGTATCCTAGGAGCTACAAATAAACCTTAGCTTGGCGAAGCTCATATATTTCCAAGAAGAGCTGCTTTGAGAGTTCTTCAAGAGCTTGCACCTCTGCTTCCATGGTTTTAATATCTAAAATGAAGGGAGAAAGAGAAAAATAAATAAATGAATAGACACTATGAAATTGAGGTGGGAAGGCTAATCAGAAATGTTGAAACATCTACATATAGGAGAAGCAAAAATGCTTGGTTGACTTTCTAATGTACCCAAAACAAATGCTTGGTTGCAGATATGAAAGTCAAACACTCACAGCATCTTAAATTGGAGGAAGAAAAGAAGAACAGGAAGGCAAGAAAAAAAAAAAGGATGGCACAGGTTTGGAGATAAATTCTCAATACCCAGTGAATGCTTTGTAAAAGAGTTATATTTCAGCTAAACAGAGAAAATAAAATCTGTCAAGTTTATTAAACAACTACCAAAATTAAAACAAAAACATCGAAGGATATACACAATGGCAAACAATAACTAAGGAAAACAACAGATCATTAATAAAATCAACTTTTTCACAATAATGGAATAAACTTTTATAAGATGGACAAGTATATATATCATTGCTATTTCAAGGAAAATAAATAAACAACAGCAACCTTGCTCCTTTTGGTCATCTTGCACAGAACGTACAACTGTGCCTATTATCCGCTTGAAGAGAGACCTAGCCTTTAGCTTCTGCAAACACAACTTTAAGTGAGAACAATCCAAGCATGGAATTTGTAACATTCTTACTAATATCAGTAAAAATTTAGATACGTTTTAAACTTTTCATTAAAGAGAAAACAATGGTGTGTACACAGGAAACAGGCAACTAGACATGGGACAATAAATGAGATTTTGCATTTATGTGTGCTGGGGTGCACAAATGCCTATCTAGAATGCAAAAAGGGTAGGAAAGGAGCCCTCCCTCCTCCTCTCCTCCCCTTCTCTGCCTCCCTCCATCCCTCTCCGCTGTCCCACTCTCTCCCCCCAGGGCCCACCCCACCTCCTTCCCCTCCCCCCCCACAAAAAAAACAGAACTAGATGTCTTGAAAATTTAAGGGTACTGTGCCTTAGTAAATCATGATACAATTGGACCTCCTCATAATCAGCAGATGCTTTGAGAATTCAAGGTTGCTGTATGCTAATAATATGTAGTAAAATGGGGGTGGGCAGGAGAGAGATCACAGGAAAGATAACAGGATGGATGGGAAAATGGAACTCCCATAAGAAGCAGACAAATGCCTGACATTGGACACTAGTCAAATCATGGCACTGCAATAAAATGAATGCACAAAGTAATAAATAAAGCAAGACAAAAAACCTCTTCTGATCCTTGAATTCGTTCCATCTCCATTTGACAAAGAATAATTTTCTTTTTCTTTGCAATACAAGTCTCAATTGCTTGCATCAATTGTCTTTCCAGAGCCTTTATCTCGGATTCCTCAATTTCTCTGTTGTGTCACACAATTATGTGAAGAGAATTATAGTGAAAGTACCTTGACAAATTTTGCAGCATAAAAGGTAGCTATCTAGTCAAGCATCACAAATGGCATATCCATGCTTTTCCACGGTAATCGTGGCCTAAGCAAAGACAAATTTACAACAACCTACATTTTAATCTGTAGATCTTCTAAGCAATTTTTGTGCGTGCCAGTGGGTGCATGTTGCAAGCACACTCATCAGATGGGCCAATTTTGATGCTTTCACAATACTGATGAGTGATGCACTCATACAACATTTAGCAACTATACCTTATTCTGAAAACCATTTACAGAACATCTGAACTGTGGCTCTCTGTCTATTAATTTCCCTTTATACACCAATTTTTCATCAGTTCAATGAGATATAATTCCACTACTCTCTTATTGGAGTCAATCATAGGAAGTCAAGACAAATTTTAAAAATAGCTACAGAAAACACACTATATCTACATTCCTACTAGGTTGTCCCCTCATATATTCTGTGGAGAAAAACTTCCTGCTCACGAATTTCCAATAAAGGAAAATGCATGAAGCCCTCCAAAGCTAGAAGCCCATTTCAGGAGACACCCCCCTTAAACAAAATTTCTTTTAATTGGCACCTCTCCTTTTATGTTGATATTTAATAGTAGCACACTATAACTGCATTTTGTCTACATGGTACTGACTATTGCATTAAAAAGGTGATTCAGCAAAAATATCAATGACAGTAACATTTTAGTGATGCACTGAGATATAGTCCCATTTTCATATTAATTGCACTAAAATGAAGCCATTTCCCTTAAATAGCATTAATAAAAAAATTAGTGCACTATTTTCTTCCTTTCTTGTTTTGATGAATTGGTTCCAACAAAGAATTAATTCAAGACCTTCAGTATTGGAGAAGACTTCAATGCCATTAAGCCAAAGTTTATTGGTTGAAACAAATTCTTCTTCTTTCATACTTATTTGCTAGCCTTTTTCCATAATTAAAATCATTAATGTGGATAAAAATATAGATACATAAAGTCCCCATTAGAATTTAAATAGAATGTGGGGACTCAAATGAAACAATAGTTCTTGAGATAGTATCTTTAAAATGGCAATGATATAGGCAATCTGCTTGCCTTTTTGCCAGGTCCAGGGATATTCTAGCCTTTTTACATTCTAATCATCATTGCCAACAAGTGCCTCCACCAAATTTAAATTCTCCTTGTTTGTCCTTAATCCTCCGGCTTGTTCAACTCCATCATGCCACTTGCTGTTGATGCAGGGGTGCTCACACATAAGGCAAAACATCCTTTTCTTTTCTTTTTCAGATGTAAAAGAATAAAATAATGGATGAAAATGATAATGACAGCTAAGATGGAAGAAAAGCCATTTTTTGAAAAAGGTCCACTCTTGTGCCAATCATCTCGCAAAGCTAGGCCATTGCTGCCCATTGGGTTTGAAAGTTTGGGAGTCTCCTCCATTAACCCTAAGAACTTTATTACAGGCTGATATGGTTTAGTTTAATCCCCCTAGCTAGTTAGTTTTGAGTTTGCTTTTTAGTTTGATGTACCCATGAAAAACACTTGTGTTGCTTCGTCAAAACAGAATGATCCCATGTGAAATAGAAGACTAACCAGAACCAGCACATACTTTCATGAAATGTATATGATATGCATAATTCAAATTACACTTATACAAAGAGAGTTATATTCATGTGTAAGCCGCTAGCCAAAATTGTTGAACTAAATTCTTCACAAGAAACTAGCAAATTGGAAAAAACATGTGGGACACATGCCACTGGCCAAAAGGAAGAAAAAGGATATAGCAAATAAGTCTGTTGGAGAATTTAACAACTAATGTTTGTGGTTACCTGATAAAGAGAGATAAATAACTGTATGGCAAATTCACAGCCCCAAACCCAGATAAAACAGACATGACAGTCACACCAATGACACCGATTCTGCTGACTAGCTGAGGCATGGTGAAGAAACCTAAAAGGTCAAAAAAGAGTAGTGCCACATCACAAAAACACAATATATTAAGTTTCAGAAACACCAAATGAAGTGTACAATTTTAACATTAAAAGAAGACTAGGTAGCAAAGAAAGCAAAATGCATCAGGCAAGAGCAACAGTAATCTTTGTCTTGTCACTGTGGCCAATATTGTTTAGGTCGATATTAGAGGGTGTTGAGATTAATATTAACTATGTCCTTGCATGGGAACGTATTGTAATATGTGGATTAGACCCCGAATGAAGACACAGGGACTATGAAGCTATGAAGCCATGAAGCAGGCTTGCATTCCTATTTAACATGCTATAACTTATTAGAGCCATCACATGCAAAAGAAAACTTAGGAATGATAGCTTCCTGCCTATACATAACTACATGGATATGCCTCCTTTGCCTTTAAAAGAAAATTGGCTGTAACAAGAAATAAAGGAGAAGAAAAAGAATTTGAAAATATCAAAATCTTTGAACATATCAGAAATTCAGAGCATTGACCAGGGTTTCTGCCATGAAATCTTTTATTTAAGAAACTTTTTATGTATGAACTTGATTTTGTGCTGTATGTGCCTTTGGTATGCAAGTGCTCATCTCCATTCTAATATGCTTTTCTATCAGTATTTAAACATATCAGTAATGAAAGATCAAACTTTTAATCCAAATCAATGCACGAATTGGGTTTTGAATCATCTTCAACCTTTTTACTTTCTTGAATACCACTTTCAACTTCATCTTGTTTACTTTTGGTGCATGGATGCTAATGCAGCTTAAATCATCCCCTATATAAAAATGGTCTTTTGCAGAAAAGTAGGTTTCTTGTAAAATTACTAACCCTACGCTCAGTGTGTAATGAGAAAATTTCACTGCCATTCAATTCTGCATACTATTCCCATTATGCACATGAGAGAGAGCCATAAAATCCACTTGAGCATTAACCACAGCTTCAAGCCAACAGAATCCCAAGTATGCCCGTGAAGTAACAAGGCTGGAAAAGCAGGGAGGGTGAGGAGGTGAGCATATGTAAGTATGAGTGGAAAAACTGAAACCTTTATCAGGAGAAGGCATAGGAAAATGAATGCCCATGCGCCAAAAAGCATAGAGAAAGGCCAATAAAAATAAGATGGCACCGAGTGCAGCCCGTTCCTTCCTCACACCTGGTCATCACACAATAAGTACAAGCATTAAAAAGCAAATAATGTCCCAGCAGGAAAAGAAAAGTTCAGTGGTATTAATTAGGGCACACTATAATGCATGATATAATTGATGCAAGGCACATCTGAAAATTATCCTTGCAGGGTTGTAAAAATACAAGGGAAACAAAAGTGTCATGGTTCATCCGGCTTCCCAATTAAGATATAAGGAAAAAGTTAACCAATGACCATTAAAATACAGGATTCTGTATACTGGAAACAGCACAGAAAGTTGACTATCATAACAAGAGTAACATGTTTTAGAAATACTACTTGCAAGTCATTATTCACCAATAAATCTGCATAACATGTAGATTGCAGAAAAAAACACAAAAAAGAAAACTGACTGTGAAAGGCAAATGAATGAAAATAGCAACAGAATGGACAACTTACCACTGTTGCAAAGCATTAAATAGCAATGATAATATGGCAACATGAAGACCAGTAACAATATCAAGCAAAATAGGTCCACCTTCCAGTTGATCCATCTGGCCCTGCACCCAAAATGCAATAGAACCATCTGAGAAGATTAAGCCAAACATAGATCTTCTACAAATAATTTTATTTATAAATAGTGCTAATGTAAACAGGATAACAAAACACCACCATTTTTTTTTCCAATAATTTCAATATCTGACCCTTGAATAATTCCACTCAGCCAAAACTTATAAAACAAGGTGTCCTAGTGCACGAGACTCCTACAATGTGAAGCCTGGGGAAGGGTCACACTTTAACCTTACCATTGATTTTACAAAGATGCCGTTTCTACAGCTTGAAAGTGCGACCTCCATGTCACAATAGAGTAACTATACCCTAACACTGAGGCTTTGCCCTCCTACACCAAGGCTTGCACTACAAGGTCAAACATACTCATCCAGAACTTATATTTGCTCTAAATTTCTGTTTCTTGCCACAGTTTTCAACATCATTTCATTGATACAACCCATGCAGAACTACATTGGCAAGCCTTTAGTTAGAATAATGAGTTTCTAGAGGTATATTGTACTGATAGTTTTAGTGCTTGAACTGAGGCCAAAAAATTAAGGGGAAACAAAAAAGCTTCAATGGTCAATTGGCTGGAGTCAACAAAGAAGTTGGGTGCAGAATTTGTCAGACAGAAAAATCTTGGGCGATCATGGGGATTGCTGTTGCTACTTGAATTAGGAACAAATTAGGAGTGAGCATAAGTCATTTCAAGGGGCTTTCATGATAAAAACAAGGGCCTTTTGTAACAAACTCCTCTTAAAGAGGCAGAAAGCTAAAAAATGCAAGGGGAAATGGAAAAAAATAAACAAAATTAAGTAATAATAAGCAACAAGATCTGGGACCGAGATTGGAAATGAATTGCGCAAAACTTCTAAAATTTGGTGCAAAGCTAGTCATGGTTTTTCTTTTTGCTTTTTGGCAACAAAGTTTTAGTTGTACTAAAAGCAGCTACGAAAGATAGCATGCGTATATAGAATTCTAGTGGCCTCAACCCCCATAAAAACCTAGTACTCAAGCACTAATTTCACACATTTTCTCGGGAACCAAACAAAACTAAACAACACATAGACAAATGCAATGCTCTCCAGTTCACTAAGCTCCGAAAACCAGTTCCAGCCTTAAAGCATTCACGAAATATTCCACAAACAAATGGAGAAAACCGAAAAAAAAAACAAAAAAACAGAACCCATTTCCAATTGACGTCTCTAAACAACATTAACCCAACAAAAAATAATCTTCAAAAAAAAAAAGGAAAATAAAGAGATTTGGGGGTGGGGTTACTCTTTGGAGAGAAGAGGGATGATCTCGAAGATAACGAGTTGGAGGAGATTGCAAGAGAAGGCAAAGACGACGCTAAAGATGATTTGGACCAAAACCCTCTTCTCCTCGTACTCTTTGTAGAGTCTTCGGTTCATGAACCATAGACCCGTCCAACCCAACAGACACAGCGACCCAATCACCACTACTCCTTCGCAAATCCCCAGCCCCCATCCCATCCTTGGCGGGTTCCCTGTGCTTTCCCTATATTGCTTGCTTTTTGTTCTGGTTTTTCAGTTGTTGCTTGCCTTTCCGTTTTGCAACCTCTCTCTCTCTCTCTCTCTCTCTCTCTCTCTTGCTTGCTTGCTTGCTTTATTTTGTATATCTTCATTTTTATTTTTGTTATTTTCATTTTCATTTTTATCTGTTAAGAAGTTTATTCAATTATAAATATACAATAAGAATAATTTTTTATTTTTATAAATTTTAAAATACCTCACACATGAACATTTAAGTTTTCAATAATTTTAAAGATTTTTAAAATATAAATATAAATTTTTAATTGTTAAAATATATTTATTTGATTAGTAAATATAATCACCTGGTTATTGGGTTCAAATTTTTTATTTTTTTGTTAATATTGGATCGCATGAGTTTAGATCAAATTAGGGTTAGACTTGAATGTCATGTGGCTAAAATCAATTGTGTAGTTTCTGGGGCTAAATACTCCCACTAACTGAAATAAATGATATGGCAATGCTAAAATCAATTTAAGTGTTGCTTAAATATTCACGATTTCAATTTTAATCAAATTGCCGCGTTCGTTTAAAAAGTAACAATGCTTTAATTTGACTTCATACTTGTGCAAAACTTTCTCTTTACTATAAAGAAATAAATTAGCCAGTGATTAATATTTAATTAATTTGGTAGCGTTGAGAGAAGGGCCAAATAGACATAAGAAGCCTGTTAAAAATGGAAAATAATCTTCCTAGATTATAGAAAAGTATTTCGACAATTAAGAAGAATTAATAATTTACATTTATTTAATTTAATTTTTCATAAAAAAATAAAACAAAATTATAGACCACAAAAATCAACTTTGGTGTAACATATTATATAACATATATGCTTTCATTGTGTACTTTCAAGATTATAACTTTAATCACTAAAACAACAAAAATCGCTACAAAGTAGGAATTTATAAACGTATACACACACAAACACTAAATTCTTTGACGTGAGTGTGCCCCCGTGACATGCTTCTCCAGCTATTTTAGCCATGTTTTCCACACTTTCACTCCTTGTTCACTGGTTAATAAAATTAAGCTCAAGCATCTCTTTGAATTCTTAACAAAATTTTTGGATGAATGTATAGTTAATTGAAAAGTAATACCTATTATAATTAATTGTTTGGAAAACAAGAAGTCGAGAAATTCGAAAGATAAAAATTAAACTTGATTTTTGAGAAATTAGATTAATTAACTCTCATTTTGCCAAATTTAACTCAATAACAAGGCAAACTTTGTACCACTAATTCTATAAAGGAAACATTTTCCTTGCAACAGAGTCAATGAGTGGCCGTGTAGCCATGTGCTTGCTCATCTTTTTTATTAACAAGTTGGGAAATTTTTCCTCTGGCAACATCTTCTTGGTGACTGACTGGAGGACTGTCATATCTTTAGGCAACAAATGAAGATGAACTCCCACGACCAAAAGGAACGCATTTGTAAAGGTTGTTTTCCATCTCATCAGTTTTCTTTTTCCCCATTCATTTGTTCTTTATCATTTAGTCAATTTTCAGCAGCCCTTTGTAACTTTGATCACTCAAAGTGAAATGCAACTCTTGGCACAAGTAAGACCATAAATCTCCATGCAAAATTGTCTTCCCAGAAGAAAATTTTATTTAACTTGACAATATTCTAATTTTGTTTTACACTTTTACTTATTTTTTCTTTTCTTTTTCTGATTGATAGATTATTCGTTTATCTCTTTCAAAAAGATATATGGGTGCCGAATATATTCACTTATCTGATAATGGTGAGGTGCATGCATACTATATATGTATACCATTTACGGTGGCGTTGTTGGGATTGAATTAGGCCACCAGAAAACGATTCTAGGATTTCATTCCCGAAGGGGTTGAAAAAGTGACACCAACCATTGAGAAAAGGCACCCGCTCGCTTCCCTTAATCACCGCCAATGAAAGAGAAATTTAATTTCCGTCCTTGACAGAAAGAAATTTAAGTCCTTTTACCTGACAACGTCAACATGATCGAGCAAAAAATGGTCTTAAGTGAAAGGGTGGGAGCAAGAAAAAACTAACAAAACCAAAGTATAAGAAGATATTCGCGTAGCGCTTACAAAAATATAATAAACGTAGCACAATGTCCTCTACCGTGTTAGGCATTCAAATGCCTCGAGTCGGCTCTCATCAAAAGAAAACAAAACCCCAACATAATACTCGTGTCAATGGAGGATGGAATGGTGGCATGATTCTCTCTCAATGAGCTCAAAGTTAGCAACTTGGCTTCTTCCACGAGCACACCGAGAAATTCTCTTTTAGAACTTTTTTATTTTATTAAATTAGAGTTGTCTGCACCACTTAAAAGTGTATCTCATGCAATTTCATCGAGCTAGCAAGTCAGGATAAATATCTTTATTCGATATGCGCCTTAGGATTATATGGGATATATGTATCTTTATTTAGTGTCATGATATAGATTTTTTAGATGATGAGAATATCCAATGCAAGCCACAAATTCAATCTCATCGTTGAAAAATCAATAGTTTGATTAGTCCCCTCAAAGGTTAAGGGAAAGGGTTTGGTGTTCAAATTCTTTAGTCCCCCTCTCATATCCCCAAAAATTGGGGTTATTGCCACATTTCTATTTTATGGTATCTATGGACTTATACCTACCATACAATTTTATTTTTTCTGAAAAAAAAAATCCAGGATATTTTTACCTTAAAAGTAACAATTATACTAAAATTTCTATACTAATAAATGTCACGTTAAATAGTCAGTACGTATCATGTTAAATGATGGAAGCTTTGGGTAGATGAAGATATAAGAGTTTTAATAAATCTTACTCCAGAAAAAAAAAATGAAAAGAAAAAACAAAACTCATTTGAAAGGCAAACTACTTTTGTTTTGATTACTTTTGCTGATTTTCACAACCTATTTTGGATGAATATAGAAGCAGATCATAATTGACCAAAATTCGAAGAATACAATAAGACAATTTTTAAAAAGAAAAAATTTCCAAGTTGTTAGATATGCCTGTCAAATACCATCAATTGCGCAGCCAACTTTGCTAAGTTACAACTTCTGCATGATTTGCATGCCGGTAGATGTTTATCCCATTCATTACATTCGAATGTCAGGTGCGCAGCCTATTGGAGGCGCTGATGCTGTTGGAATCACTCGTTCATCATCTCTTATTAAAGACTTGGTCTTTCTAATAGTTCTCTAATTCTCTCTGCACATTTACTCTTTTACACCTACTTTTATTGGCATCTGCCCACTTAAACATCATGGAATTAATTACGGCTTTCTAGCCCAAGTCTCCATAATCTCTCTGTCTGTCTCTCTCTCTCTCTCTCTCTCTTTCTCCTTTTTTTGTGTTGTTGTGTGCAACCTGGACTCACATCAGTGGTGATAAGGATGCTTACTATCATGGGTTTCCAATAATCTCCATTATAATCCTAAAGATCCAACTGGCAGTCATTTTCAGTCGGAAAATCGAACTTTATCTATGAGTATTATGACTGCCTCTCTCGCTCCTGATATCACTGGGAAAGGGCCTCTTTAAGCATGGAAAGGCGTGTAGTGTTAAGACAGATGCTTGCACATGTTACAAGCATATCTTGTATCCCTTTACCGCCTTAAAACGGAGTCTCTATCCACCATCACATGTCGAAGAGTTCATAACAACGAGCTACTCAACCTACACAAGCTCAAAAAATTCCATTGTAAGAATATTCATATGATTACACAATCCAATAAATAAGATGGAGCCCTTATTGACTTTAGATATTAGAGAGTTGGCGTTGGGCACAACCCAATACCCAGAACTTTTTCTTTTCTTTTTTTTTTTGGGGGGGGGGGGATTTTGCAGGTCAGGGACCATCCACGACGAGCATTTGTGACAATCTTTGACGTGGTGCATGGGTGGGTGACGTCGAGGTAAATAGAAGTACGTGAAAAAGGCTAAAAAGGCAAGTGGCTGACCACGTGATACACACACACACACTCTCTCTCTCTCTCTCTCTCTAATTAGCTGTCATTGGCGCTGACGTTACTTTCTCTCGTTTCCCGATGTGCACGCTTGTCCACTTCTGTCGACAAACGGCCCACTTTTGCCCTCTTCTTCTTTTGTCTTTACTGTTCAAATCTCTCCCTTTTTCTTTCTTTTTGTTTTCATAAACTCATTTAGTGCCTCAATCTCTCTCGGTTTCGTTTCGTAAAGGAGGCTGTTGTGTGCTTTTACACTTTCCCTTGCGTTTTAGTTGGGACTAACAAATTTTTAAATCACGTTTTAAAATTGAACTCATGAATTGTTACCACGTCTCTACTACTGGATGTAAATTTCTGATAGAATAAAACGCGAACCAATTCACCAAGCCCGTTTACCCCACTGCTTAACCTTTTGGTTGGATGATTTTTTCTGACAAGTAAATGTTAGGAGGCAGGCAATTTTATTTATATAGCATACAAAACAGCAATCAAGTCAAATGAATCTGAAAATTCTTGCCCTTTGATTCAATACAATCACACAAGTTTCCTGATTTTGGAAAAAACCTGCCCGAGTTTGTATTATTCCACAACCAACGGCTTGAGCCTGTCAAGGGCGGCCTTTACACAAGGCAGCAACATAGTCATGGAAGAAGACCAAAATATGTCACACAAAGACATTGAAAATAACAAAGTTTGACAGGATGTTCCAGGGTACAGCTGTGTAAATTCTTGAAGACTGTCTCAGTTATCTGCAGAAGAATGTCAAAAGACGGGAATTAGATGACAAGGAGTCAGCATTTGTCAAGAAAGTAATGTCATTTGGAGAGAAAGTAATGTCATTTAGAACTCACCTTGCGGAGAACAAGAACTTGGAGTGGAGAAGTCAGAGGAAGCCATGGGAATGGATATCGAGAGCTGGGTTGTAGAGAATGACGTCTGGTTGCATCCATTGTCTTCAAGGCCGGACCAAGAGTCTCGGGCTTTTGGCCACTCGTCAAAGAAAGGTCGAAGGGGCTGACCGCCCTGCTTTACAGGTTCCCCGGTGGCAAATTCACTACCAAAAAATGAGTGTTGTGTGTAGGCATTTTGCAACATTGAGCTGTTGGTCGATTTGGATGCAGGGAAAGATGAAACTCTGGATTGCATCTGGGGCCAAGGATTTTCTAGTTGTGATGCCATCTGGAGAGCCCTATCGCTTCCTGAAGCTGCAGAGAAAAAGCTGTGCTCGCCAGCATCCTGCTTATGTCCTTGAACATACCTGTTTTGGCAGCATCGATGAAAACATAACTTTTGTAAATGTTCAGTCCCAATCTATAAAGCCAATTGAAGGGGTCCCCCTAGTTGTAGTGAATAATCACAAAATTGCAATGAATTTCTCGAGAAACAATATGGATCAGGAAGAGAGTGTTATTGCTAGATAAGGTGTCAAATATCTATGACCACACAAAGAAAAAGATGTGATCCTATGCATTCAATGGTCATCAAAATTGAACGAGTCTTTCATTTTCTCATAGTTTAATAATGTGGCAACTACAATCGTGGTCATGTGACCACACGTATTCCAATGATTATGTGATGCATTCACATCACATACTTCTGACTTCTGTTGTCCAAATTCAGTGCAAAGTACAAAGGATGCATTTTAAGGGCCATTGAACATACTACCAATTAATGCACACAAAAACTGGGAGTAGTGGTTTCTTATCCACATAACATGTCATAAACTAACTTCCTCAAAATAAATGAATGGATAAGCAACAAAAGAAATATTCTGTACCACGCAAGAAGTACTTCAAACATAACAAAGGGCCAAAATACTTTCTTTTGTGAAACAAAAATATGGAACGAGGTTCCATAATGGTTAATTTGCTATGTTCAATGCAACATGAAAATTTAACAAGATCAAAGAAAAACAAAGAATCTTAAGACAGATCAAGATATAGTAGTACTTCTTAGTGACAAAAACCCAGCAGGAAATGAGAGGCCATTACACAACATTAGGAAGCACGGAATAAGTCTGCAAGGCATTTAGGAATTGCCAAATCAGAATGGTAGGGAAAAGAGATGAATACTTCAAGTTTCATTTATAAACACACAACTTTCAAATGTCAAACCATTAGCCTGACTATGGCAATTAGCCTTCCAATCAATCATGATTATTCCCAGTGACCAGACAATTCATCTACTAAAAAGGTCAAGATATCTACACTGTAAGATATATTTCTTTATGGCTCGACTCTTACAAAGGCCCTAGATAAATTGTCTCTGATGCTAAGGACAGATACAATGAAGAACCAGTGAGCTTCTCATGGAGGGATGGAAATTGGCTATCAATGAGAGACTACTCTCCATGGTTCTGCATCTCTTAAGCATTTTCAAGGTGAAGGGTAATACTACAAATCTTATACCGACTAATGGCAAGATAAGAGCTTAAATATTAATAAAAATCAGATAAAAGGTGAACAACAGAGAAATTGGAAATACTAATTGGCAACAAACACAAAGATTATCAAGGGGAGTGTCATTGTAGCAGATATTAGAGTTGGCAAGTTCTCTTTTTTTTATCTTTTTTTTTTTTTTTAACTAGGATCATACATTCATGACAGCATTCAGGATTTGTCACCCAATTCCCTGCAAAAAAATGTTAAGCAACAAGTACTTCTGACTGAAAATTTTCTGCAAAACACGCCCAGTCGACAGAGATTGTGAAGTGCTATTGGCAATGCTCAAGACAATTCAGAATGTCTGTCAGATTCCAAAAGAAATTTGCAGCAAAAAACAGAAAGAATATAGGCAGATCACAAAAAAGAGACTAAAAAAAGAAATCTGTTGAGATATCAGATTTTGTAGGCTATTGTCATAGACACCAGGGCCCAGAAATCTGAATGAAGCAGAAAACTAAAAGCAACTACTACTCACCTATATTGTAAGTCTCCCATAAAATTCCTACCACACAATTCACCAATGGGCCCAACAAACATCGGATTTGGAAACAGTTTTAAAAGCAAATGCTTTACAAAAATCCATTCACAGGGAAACATGTTTGGACAGAATAGTAGGAAAAATATGCAGCAGACAAGGTGTGCATTTGTAGCTCCAAGTTCATAAATGCATGTGAATAACTGTAAGCTGTAGTAAACAAGTACAAAGAATCCAATTTCTTTCAACCTTGCAGTGCAGTCATGGCCTACAATGCCAAGGAACTGGTAAACAACTGAACCCTGAAAGCTTCCCATACATAACAAAATAAGTAGAAACTGATACTTTACACCCTTTCCACAGTTTCAGGCAGTCCCAGACATAATTGTCTGTACCCAATTTTTCATCTTTCTCCCCTCTTTTCCACTACAAAGGAATTGAGCATGGGTGTGCTATTACAACAATTGACATGCTAGAGATGATTTCTGACAGTAGTCAGAATTTACTGCATTTCTTCTATAGAACCAAAAGAGATAAGACTGACAAACAGAAGCATATTCTTTTAACTGCCATATAATTCCTCTCAACTCTTCTTGACACCAAGGCCCAGAGCCTAACAGAAACTTGAGTTTCTGCAATATTCTCACTACCCAGATGACGATAGCCCAGAATGTACTTTTGACACACAATTTTACCAACTTGACCAAAAAAACAAATTTATGGTGACAGTTTCTCCTAAAACAACAAGCTTGACTCTCTGTCATGTACTTATATGAGCTTAGCAACTAATCATTGTTTTGTTTTGCAATGAGAATTTCAGTTTCCTTGCCTAATGTTTCTCAGTGACCAAACAAGCAACAAAGTAACAGCCAAACAAGCAATACCTGTAATCTTTGCTTGGTATTCCATAGGGAATGGAGTCCATCTGATATTGGGATTGGTTGGTTCCAGTACTGGTGCCCTGAGGATTACCAAAGGCATGCAAAGGAAGATTTTGGAAGGTTCCAGTTGCACTGCTGCTTCCAGTGACAGTCAATGATGTCACAGTGGACGATGACTGCGTCATGGATTGTGATTCCACAGGCTTTCTTGAACGGTTGCGGCCACGGTGCATGTGGCGCTCACAATACTTGGAGTCCGGGTAAGCATCTTTGGAGCATCTCCACTTCTTCCCATCAGTTCTCCTGCATCGTCCCGGCTCCGGATCCACCTTCTTGCCATAGAAGGAGCAATAACCCACTGCATATTTTTTACCCATTGTGTCATAAAATACAAATCCAAACATTTGATGTCAACAAGAAGACAAGCATCAAGCATATATTACGCCACAAGTAATATAATATACAGATCAGCATCGATGACAACTGACAGTTCATTATACTAAGAAAAGCACAGTTTTTAAATTCAACATTTTTATTATAACCAGCAGTGTCAGACTGTAACACAGATAAACAATAGGCAAAAGTGTGATTTGGCAAGTCATCATCAAGATATTTGCAATATCACGTGGATCATTAAAGAAGTACTTAAATAAAGGAATCGAATCACCTGAAAAAGTTTCTGATTTCAACAAGCAGAAAACCCAAAAAATAAAGGAAAGAAGAAAACTGATTGTCATCTGCTTGTATTAAAGAACAAATTTTTTGTAAACATACGGTCTTTTGTTAAATACAAGAACTCAAACCCAACTGGCCTTTTCTTAGAAAACATTGCAGAGGTGCAAGAACTGTAGAGTCTTTGCCATGAAGGCTGATTTTGTTGATTAAAGAGCCCTACCTAATAAACAAAAACTGTTGTTTCAAGTAAACAAATTATCTGGTGCAAAAGGCTGTTTCTCCAGTTGTCTCTCAAATTGAAAAGATAAACCAAAGGAACTCAACTCCAAAGTCTATATCCATCTGTTCCCAGAAAAAGTATTTAAGTAAATCTATAGCTGCCGAATCAAATTCAGAACAAAACTAAAAACATGAAAAATAAAAATGGGGGGATTTTTTTAAATGAAACACATAGATTTTAGTTCATGGGAAAAATTGAAAACTTGAAGATGCTAATCAGGAGACAAAAAGCTAAAAAATAAGCATATAATGTCAAAATATTACTCTATTTCAAAAAGAAAGAAAAAGAAAGAAATGAGAATAGAAAAGAAACAGTCGTACTCAACAAGATTCCCAAATCAAATCAAAACACACCTTAAAAACAAAGCATTCAAATCAAGAAAATAAATCAGAAGACGAAGAAAACTAGGTGAGAGAAGAGTAGAAATACAGATACCGATGTTTCTCATGTAATATTTAGAGATAGCTGGCTTACTGGTGGGATGGTGGAAAAATCTATGAGAAATGGATTCAAAGCTCTTCTGAATGGGGAGGACAAGCTCAGGTGGCACAGGTAGACCTGCAATCATATACTTAAAGATCAAAGCTTGATGTTCCAGTTCTTGCCATTGAGACAATGTAAATGGAGACCTCATTGCCATAACCCCTGTTCCAACCCCTCCAGTCAGCCCAGCTGCCCCACCCCCACCACCAGAAACCCCACCACTGTTCATCTCAACCGGCACCGCCACCACCACCCCCACCCCCACCCCCCACTACCACCACAACTAAACACTAATCACTACAACAGCACTATATCTCAAGACCCAGATGCTTAAACATGGGTTGGGACAGGAAAGGGGGACATGGGACACAGATCAGCCTCTGTCTGAACCATCTGGTATGTGCACATAAGAGTGTCACAGTTCCAGAGTGTCTGTAAGGATGTTGTGTTGGGAAAAGGGGGCAGTGTCTGAGAGAAGGGGATCCTCAAGGCCAAGATTGGTCTGGTTTTATTGAGGGAGGAAGGGCACTAATTGGGTCACTTAACTGACAATTGGGTGAGTTTAGTACTAACCAAAAGCTTTCATCAAAGAAGCCTCAGACATATCTTTACTGTTTTACTAGGCATAGGCCTTTTTCTGTTTTTACCAAGTCCTTCTTGTGTGTGCCTGTGTTTTTGTTGCGAAAAAAATTTTTAATAATAATCACAGTTTTATTGAAAAAAAAAAAAGTGTAAATTTCGTAATTTTATATTTAATTTTACTAAATATTTGGAAAAGGAAAAAAAAAAGGGTAAACTTATAATATTTAATGTGGCTACAAACTACCCCGCTAGCAATAGCCCACGACATTCAGTAGTTTTGTTGGGAAAGTTGCGATAAGGTGGCTGTTTTCACTTCTGTCTAGTTGTGAAAGCGTGAAAATTCGATCTTAACACGGCGAGCCGCTTATTTTATTATTATTATTTTTTATTTTTTCGGTACTAGTTTTTTTGCCTTGTGGAATGTGGGTTTTTATGGCTTTGGACCCACCCCAAGTTCAAGTGGTTGGCAACGCCCAAGTCTACTTATTGCATCTTCCACTTGGGTTTCCCTTTCTTTTTAGTTTTTACGCAGATGAAAAAGTTATTCTTTAAGGAGACGTGGAATTTGATTATTTTGGCAATTTCATTTTTGTAACGTAAAGAATTATATATATATATATATATATATATATATATATATAGCCTTTTTACAGTCTTAGATTGAGAAATTTTGCTGCATTTTGTGTAAACCATTTTGGGTTCCTTCACTTACCACCAGCTTATGACAACTTAATGGTTGCCTGGTTTTCACTTTTCGGCACGTGTTTGTAAAGGTCAAAGCCGTCCTAAAATTATTGAAAAAAAACTTTTTTATTGAAAATTAAATATGAAAAACTACTGTTTTACTTTTTTTATTGTTTGTCTGTTATCTTTTTATGTGTTATTATGTAATAATATTCAAAAATAAAAAATAAAGTTATTGAAATATATATATATATATATATAAAATAAAGTAACGTTATACTAGGCGTAAGCACGATGCCGTTTAAATAATTCCTGTCTGAATCTTTGGTCAGCAAAGCTTTTACGAAAAGAAAATGAAAGAAAATCGATTCTCAAGGAAAGAAGAATTGCTGTAATAATATAACCAAGTCCGAGTGAGGTTTGGCAGAGATTAAAAATGGCAAAGAAGACAATAAGAACACCGTGTTGTTGTCCGTTTCCAAAGACCTTATGGCTTGAATTCTTCTCTCTTATTCTTCTATTACCAAAAGTATCAATTTTGTAACCCCTTTTTTTTAATTTTTTTATTTAACCAGAAAATTATTGTGTTATCTTCATAATCTTGTATAATATATACATTTTTATAATTATACAACTTAACGTAAAAAAAATAATAATAATAAATTATGTGTAGTGGCTTGTCTTTAGGCACTTCTAAATAGAAGTGCTTACGCTAGGGTGCGTGGGGGTTTTTTTTTTTTTTTATACGGGAGAGATTGAATTAATGAGTCATCTTTAGTCCAAATTTATAATGACAATAATTAATATTTTCATTATATCTCTTTTTTATTATTAAAAAAATTACCGTAAAAATTATTTAGTCATAAAATTTAAGGAAAAATATGAAATTAAAATCTTAAATTTTATTAATAGTTAAATTTTGTTGTCATTCAACCTTGAAAATACAAAAGATTAATCAAGGTTCTCTGCAAAGAAAGAAGAAATCAATTACAAGTTCGCCGTGTTTGACATATAGAAAAATAGAATGTTAGAAAGTATAGTGGGAAACAAATAAGGCAATTCCATCAAAATTTAGCCAACGGAAGAAAGAAAACAAAGCCAGCCAGCTAGCCACTCTTTCTCTCATTATCTCATATCTTTTTGACTTCAAAGGACAACTCATTATCCTCACATTGGAATTCCATGTTTGACATCAACTTTCCTAGTTTGAAATTGGTTCATTGTATTCTTCCACCAAAAATCGGGTCAACACTTAAGAAGACATCCTAAGTTTAAATTGTAGGCTCGTCTAGAAGATGCCCCCATTTAACGTGTTGTACAAGGATAAAAATGAATAGGCCCTTCTCTTTTTTAGGTGCTGGATAGATCACTAGCTCAATCGTTAAGTCGCTTAATAATTAGACCTAAAACCTATTCAAAGTTCGAACAAAATTTAAAGTAAGATAGTTCATTGACTTATGTTAAAACTTGTATTATTTTATCATGGTCATCTAGTATCCTCCTATCAAAAAGAATATGGTTTCCCATTTTTCGATCTTAAAAAAAAAAAAAAAACAAAAGGATATTGTAGGTTTGCACACTGAGTATTGGTTTATTACCAAAAACATTTCTGCTTGCAATGAGAAAATATGGCAACCATCTCTCAACTTCGACAACTTCTTACCCAAAAAAAAAAATAAAATAATAATAATAATAATAAAACTGAGATATTGTGGGGAAAAATAAAAACAGGGGAAAAGGAGGAAGAAAATTATATGCATACATATCTTGAAAGAATTTATCAAAGATTCAGGTCACTTGTCCGCGCATCCACCGGCTTGCCACCCCTTTACCTGACAGCAACCACGCATGATGGGCTGGACTGAGACTAGACCCATTAAGGCCCTCAAAGAGAAAAAGGGCACAAAAAATAAAAAATAAAAAATAAGAAAAACAGAGGAAAAGCTAAAATAAGGTGACGCACATGACATATACGCTCCTAATCCACTCAGCCGGTGAAAGAAGAACCCAAATGCCGAATGGCTGGCTTGCCGCAATGGAGGAGGTTACATTGGAGACGGAGCCTGCCTTTCCTGAAAATTAAAAACCAAAGGGTCCACAAGAAGCTTTTGCTTTCAGAGCTTTCGGGGCGCCGTTTGCATCATTCTACTTTGGCACTGTTGGGCTCCTCTGAGCCTCTAACCTATTCCATTAACTCCATGGACCACGCCCCCCCCCCCCCACATCTTGAATTTGGCACCACCTAAGATCCTACGTGATTTCCATTGTTTTTGTTCTTGTCGTTACGGTCAAAAGTTAGCACACATTGTTGATGAAAGACAAGTTGCATATCTGCACCGTAAACTAGATGCCTTCAAGATATTGACTCACTGATATCTGTTTATCGATATATTTCCCAGTAGATAGATCGATGACTGATGCAAGTCTTCCCTCTCCATTATTTTAGTTGTTAATCTCACCAAGTGTACGAAACCAGCAATTGGCTTAAAAATACAGAAGTTAAATTTTTTTTCTTCTTTTTAAAATTCCATATTCTTGTCGACTGCGGTAAGTCTAGCTTTGACCAAGCTAAAGAATTAGCTCGAGATGCAATAAGCTGGTTCTTCAAAATTGTAAAAATAATAACAATAAAAAGAGAGAGAGAGAGAGAGAGAGAGGGTGTATGCCAAGCAGTTAGATGTGCTAACCTCACGACAATCTATTTACAGTGCACTCGCCAATAATAGAGAGATGCTCTAATTGGAACTTCAATGGAATTTTGGTGAATTAAGATGGGTTAATAAGAACCAAATAGAGACTGTGGGGTAGTCGGGAATATGGGACGGGTAGGGCCGGACGTGAAGTGGTGGTCGGTGGTTTTGGACAGAAAATTTGTACAAAATTGAAATGCTCGAAGGCCTTCTGATTGAAAAGCCGTATATTTACCCTCGTCAGCCTTGACCTAGAGATCTTGATTACTGGTGAAACTCTTTTTTCTTCTTGTTCTTCTTTTTTTTTTATTTTTTATTTTCCTCCCTTAGTTGCGATTTAGTGGCATCACGGGAGAATATATTCATATAGAGTATTCACAAAATTGTTATTTTTATTCTAAGATTCACAAAATTGAATGAGCTTCCCAAACGCATGAACCTACTCCTGAATTTTCCGTTGGCCAAAAGTTCTGAATGGAAAAGAAACAAGGGAGTCCACTGTCATAGGGATTCAGTGGAGACAAATTTATTGGACCAGAATTAAATTTCAGGGCAAGTGAGAGAATTGATTCATTGGAGGCTGGGAATTGACCCTTCACCTACTATGCTTAAGTCGCTATCTGGTGCCATGACAATACATAGACTTGTACCGTTTGGAACCATTATTAGTTTTAACATTATTAGTTTCAATCACGTAATAAACATATAGATACCAAATTTTTTTAATCTGTTTTTAAAAATATAATTATTTTATAAATATTTTGACTAAATAAAAGAAAATTCATCACATTATTTTCGTGATATAAATATGAGAAGTTTATTATGTTTAATTTTAAAATTATCTCTAAAGAAAATTTTTATATTTTTACTTCCATAATAAATTTACATATTATAGTATTATATATATATATATATAGTATTAACTATAATAAAACTACTCTACCTTCAACAAGAAGAAGAAGAAGAAGAAGAAGAAGAAGAAGAAGAAGAAGAAGAAAAAAAAGTTTGAACTTGCTTATGGTTAGAATGGTCACGAAAAAAGAACAGAATCACTAAAAAACCTCAAATACGAAATTAAGAGGTTCCTACGAGGATATGTCCCCCTACTGCTTGACCTATCAAAAGGATTATTCAAGGACATGGGGATAAGGGTAAAAATTTATTCACACTAGATAGACCATCCTCATATGCAAGAGTGCAGTGGACCCGTCATCACGTGTTCTAGGGAAAGGGAAGGTAGCGGGGGTGGGGGTGGGGGTGGGAGAGGGAGAGTTTGGCTTTCTTTTTGCCCTTCCAATGGAACGATAAATGAACCGGACGGGGGACCAGGGACCAGGACATGGCTTTCTGCACATTCTTATAAGTGCCTGCTAATTTTACCCTCAAAATAGGCACGTACAGTAATCTCACTTTAAGGTTACATGGCTACCAACTCTGCGGGGGTCAAATTATAAACCAACTGGGAGAATAGGTTAGAGGCCAAAAAACAAAAAAAAAAAAAAAAAGAAAAACAAAGAAAGCCAGCTGCTGTTTTGGACACTTTTCCATATCCTGTTATTGTCTAAAACCATGTGTGATTTATAAGTCAAAAAGAACAAAAAAAAATCAAAACGACCTTGATCAAGGTGTTTGTGTTTTTGGCGGATACGGAAATATTTTGAATAAGAGAGCAGTAAAATGCACGCAATTTTCGGTTCCATGCATATACAAATTGTCGCCTTTAGCCTACAAAAAATCACTTTTTAATTTTGGCCATGTACCAAATTCCTTGAGCAATTTAATTTGCTTTTCATAGAATTGTTAAAATGCGATTATTCAAGTATTCATTTTCTTCGAGGATGGGGCAAGAAGGATGGATACAAAGAAATTTAATGTGCACAAAGGGCACCAACAAAAGAAGTATAGTTACAATACTAGAAAGAGTTTCATTATAAGTAAGTAATGAATTTTAACATGTCCCAAAATCATTGCTTCACATTGTATTGTGATGGCTATGATCATATATTAAAAAAAAAATCAAAATATCCAATTAGTGATAATAATAATAATAATATAATGTATGGATAAGATTTATTTAGTTTATTAATTGCATCTATATAACTTTTTGATCGTACAAAATTTCATAATCCTAATTCCAACTATATAAAACTTCTAAAGTGTATCATCATGAATGCAGACTCAATCTTAGGTACGCAAGAAGTAAGAATGATGAAATGTTGCAGGCGCAGCCAAATTTCTTCATAATTTCAACCAAGTGTGGATCCTTCATTGGACTAATTGTGGGCCCATATCATTTTGAAAATTTCTATACATTGCATCCATAGTATTATATAAATATGCGTTTTAAACCCAAGAAAAACAGTGTAGTTCCCCAACAAGAGTTATAAATTTTCATGCCTATACTCAATAATTAGTATAGTTATGCATTTGACCTCCAATAATTTTGAAAATCTACATGTGCATATACTAATATTTTATGTAATTAGGAATTTAACCCCATCAAAGCCAATAAAAATAAAATTAGTAGCAAACTAGATTTATTAACCACACACTAGGTACGAATATTCTAGGATACTCTCATTTAGTTACATGCTCTAATAATAATTTAACTAAATTATAAAAATGAGGCAAAATATAAGATATTGAACAATGGCTTCAAAATAATTCATCCCAGAGAGAGAAATATGAAACACATGTAATTTTTTCCTTCATTCACAACTCTTTTTTTTTTTTTGGCCTCTAATTAAATAGAGTTACCTAATTGAAAGGAGTAATAAATTGGCCAACAGGATATCCGAGTTGAAAAATTTTAGAAAAGACGGCTTTGATTTATTTTTTTAATTTGCTATTGTTTGATTATTAGAGAGGAGACAAGATTTTCTGATATGATTCCCTCGTATCAAAGTCCTATAAGAATTACATTTAATATAACAACTGACCATTTATTGAAATTCAATATGTGTGTTTCCTTCCCCCAAAAGGGGGCCGTTTGTCGAGGGCTGCCATGTCGATGTTCCCTTTGCTTGTCCTTTGCATCTGTGCATTTTAGACGGATGTGAGAAGCTCTTGAAATTCCATAATTGATGATCGAATTGTAGATTTGTAGTTACAAAAAGAGTTTAATACGGAGAATTTTTTAATTTCCATAACTGTTCACTGAAGTCTTAAAATTTAGGAATTGAGAAGTCTAATGGACAATATATATATATAATTAAATGCAATAAGTGGAGCAGGGGCCTCCTGCTCCAGTGGTAAAATGGTAGGTATTCTTCCAACAAAGAGACGGACGCGTTAGAGGAGGCGGTGATGTCAGAACGAAAGGGGCCTTTGAAGGAGCAAGATATTAATTAAATAATTAATTAATTGATAGATCGTTAAGGGTTATGAAAATAAAGATAATTAACAAGTCAAAATTGTCGAGATTAGTGTATACATATATATATATATGGATAGATATTTTATGACTCTGGCAATGTAATCAAATTAGTAAATCGTTGCAATTTTTTTTTTTCCTTCCGTTAAGAAATTTAGAAGTGACGGAACATTTTTAGAACATAATAATACGTCAACAGCTTTTCTTTTTTCACATAAAAAAGATCATCGTAGGTGTAGGTTAGGGGTTACTCTAAATTTAATTTTGTCTTATAAAAAGTACCCATGATACGAATAACAATAATTTTAAATAAAATTTTCTCGTACTAACTACAATGTATTAAATTTAAATTTTAATATTATGTTTATATTAATCTTTTTAATTAAAAAAATGTGTTACAGAGAAATTTAAATTAAAATAAAATGCCTGAAAATATATTAAATTACCACCAAATTTGCCTTCTGAAGAGTAACGACTTAACTTATTAGTAGCTGATAGGGAGGAAGAACGCATGTACGTGGCTGGGTAATGTAGTAATGTGATTAGCGTCCCACTAATATTCTTATGGAAGTAATGTTGTGTAGCAACTATAGTGGCATGCTTTCATGTTCTTTGCAAGCAACATTGACCCCATGATTTGTCAAAAGAGTACTAATGACATCTTGTCAAATAGCTGTCTTCAATTCTTTTTTCTTCTTCCTATTTTTCCATTTTGGTTATAACTTAACAAATATTCTGCAGCTGTCTTCGTTGTCTTGTTGTGACCTGTTAAGTCTTCCCGAAAGCATTACAGATCAATGTTTGCACATGTAGATCGTTGAGCCGAGGCCTGGAAAATAAGGTGGGGCAATTGTCTATTAGTCCGCTGCTCTGAAGAGGATGTGCCCATCTGATTCTATATGGGTAGCAAAACTTGTACAAGATTCTCTAACCCTCCGCCTCTAGAGTATGAGTTGGGCTGAGTTCGATAGAAGAACGTGGTTTTGAATCATTTTAAGGGAAACCAATTTAAGCAAGAACATTCCCATTTGCGGGAAGATAAATTTTCTTACACAGACCATTTTCATTTGTCTCAATCGAAGCTGAGAACCTGATTTAGTTTGTATATGTTTGCTAGCCTTGCAAAGTAAAGGGTCGCAATGTTTTTTTTTTTTTCTGGAGACTAAAGAAAGAAAAGCTTTAAAAAAAAAAGGATCCCAATCGGACCCGGGGAAAGAAGAAATCAATAATTGCATGGATGTTGCCAATGATGAAAGTCTTCTTTGTTCCCCGATGTTGGAAGACAGCCAGCAACATTATGTGGTCATACAAGGATGAGCCGAAATTATAAATAGTTGGGTTTGGGCCAACATGGCTACAGATGCCATTGAAGTTAGTCACATCCATGTACCTTATTTGCCAAAAATGTGCTCTCTCTCTCTCTCTTGCAAAGACACAAAGTAGCACGTGAACAAAGCAAAGCCAGTAGAAAAGTGGGCACCAATTGAGTGAGAATCGAGTGAGAGAGCTCATCAACCCTTTGTAAATGGGGTTAATGCCTTAGCTGGCTCTCACTCTTACAGCCACCACAAACACAAAGGTCACACATTGACCCCATTTGTCCGTACGGTTCACATTGAAGCATTTGATACGTCTAGCTAGCTAATAGCCAGCTAAACAAACACGAAGGGGGAGAGAGAGAGAGAGAGAGAGAGAGAGAGAGAGAGAGAGAGAGAGAATGCCTCTTATCAAAGCAACAATCATGGAATCTTGAAACACATTTCGTAAAAAGTGATTTCAGTATCTCCCAATAGTGCGTAACTTAACGAGGGCTTAATTGGAGAAATTAATTTATCTCGGCAAATCAATGCAAACCTAATAAGTTAAGCTGTCCATGTGATTTGTGATTCCATATAAATGGTTATTTCCCGATCAGATCAAGACAAAATTTAAACATCGACCAAATGTACATTAGTTGAAACAAGCATTTTGTAAGAGTTTAGTGAAGCTGTCCGTGTAC
Organism: Ceriops tagal; assembly: GCA_021533255.1. Lineage (NCBI taxonomy): Eukaryota > Viridiplantae > Streptophyta > Magnoliopsida > Malpighiales > Rhizophoraceae > Ceriops > Ceriops tagal. The sequence goes on from CM038594.1 coordinate 13,697,932, forward strand.
TTCCGCTCGTTATCAAATCAAATTCCCAATGAATCGTTTTCCTTTAAATTCGCCATATGGCTTCCTTATATATATGATTTGTATTTTAAATTTAATTTTTTTGTTTCCTTATCATGGAACTTAAAGATGCAAAGAGTTAAAAAAAAAAAAGAAAAAGAAATTGCTTGTGTAAAAAGGGTTTGTCGTAAGGAAAAAGATAGAGCGAGACACTCTAGAATCATGGTTTAGCAACAAAACTCATTTCATACTTGAAAGTTATTATATTTTTTAAAATATTTAATTATATAATTATATAAAAAAATATGTACAATGCATAGTTATACTTGTAAGTCAAAATATAAAAATTGATTCGATGCATCAAAAGGAAATATAAAACATAATAAAAAAAAAAAGACTAACGACAATAAAAGTAGCCTAGGGTTGTATCCATTAGATTGTGTCCCGCAAAAAATATTCCCACCATAAATATGGAGAGATAAGACGAGATGTTTTGGAGACTTTCTGGTTTGTCTATATCAAAACTCTGGTAGTTAAGACTAGGGGCATATCAATTATTGATCAATTGAAACTTCGATTACCCCAAGAAGTTTTAATTGTGGCATTTGAATGCCCTTCCACCCTGTTATTATATATATATATATTTATTTATGTTCCAAAAATTTGGGAATCTTTAGCGGACGAGTTTTGTAGGTGGTTTGCTCTACTGAGTTCATGCTGGACGGTTGGAGATACATAGAGTTTTGTAGGTAGCTCAGTCTGCTGAGTTTATGTTGGACAGTTGGAGATATATGGATCGAGCGCTTGCCCATGCATCCCACTTCCGCTTCTTATGAGGAGGGAACGCTATTCCAAGTAATTCTGAAGGAGCATCGAAATTGTTGTTTTTTTTTCTTTTGTTTTTTTTTTAAGGATAAGTGATGATACACTTTTGTCTCCTTCCCAAAATTAAAACTTAAGGCCTCTAGTAGGGGGTCTTAGTTCTTAACCTTAGGAGTGTCGTTGAGGAATTTTTTTTTTTTTTCCTAAAAACACTATAATAATATTATTCAGAAAGGAGGACGAAGAAAAAGATTTTGGTGGTGATGGGCTTGGGTTGAACTGGGTGACCCAGAAAAGCCCAAATAACCCAACTAACAATAACAAGAGAAAAGCGGATAGACTGGATTACCCTCTCATAACATGAACAAAGGCGGGCATTGCTTCGGCGAGAATTAGGGTTATCAAATTTTTAAGGTATGCTTGGGCTCAGGAGCCAGCATGGAGATCTTACTAATCTCCATGACTGATATCAATCTTGCAAGTCGATAGTCCTTTGCTCAAGTTAAAATGGGAAAAACATCCATTGCATTCTTGATATAATTTTTATTTCGTTTAGCAATATAATTTGAAACAATGCGTATTGATCGCAAAATTCTCATTTGAAACATGTGCATCTTACCTTTAAATATGTTCTGGACTACTTGTCAATTGATTTGTTAAACAAGGTCTTTATTTAAACTATTTTGATTCCATACAAAATTGTTGTATTGTCAAATTTGATGCTAAAGGTATGCTTTATTGTCATTATTATTATTATTATTATTATTATTATTATTATTGAGAGACTTATTAGCAAAATTATTATTATGCTAAAGGTAATCGCCATTCGATCCTTTACTTGCCCTTCACTACAGAGCAAAGTGTTGCTTGCCTAAAGCAAAAGAAAACAACTTAACTCAGCCCTAATCCCAATCTGTTGGGGTTGAATTCATTGTTTTCTTTCCCTTGATTCCATTTTTTCAATTCCTAATTTTTCCGACCTGGTGGGATCACAAATCTAATTCTTGTCACTTGCATCATCCTGCCATTTTTAGGTCCACCTTCTTCCTTTTAACCATTTTTTTAAATACAATCACTTCCCTTCATATTCTGTTCATTTTAATTCGTCACTTGCCGGAGCTTTTAATTCATATCATCCCCCTCCCCCGGGGGGTCTTTGTCCTGCAATAATAATGAGCAGCGAATTATTGCTTGGTTTTCCCATTTTTTCAGTTAATAATTTTTCCGTTTTGTTGACCACTGTATGCGAGATTCTTGTCAACAAGGAGATAGTTGAGCATGTCCATGGAGTCCTACCGGGGCAATGTGGGGGAGAAATTGGCCGACCAATCCGCATCTTGGTGTGTTTTCGAATGGTGACAACCACCAATGCCCCTTCCCAAAAATTCTTGACATCCATTGAAAACCTCAACTTGGACCCTCCAGAATCCATTTTCCCATTAGCATAGCCCAAAGTTTGGCGGCATCAACAGAAGTACTCTCGTGCTTACCTCAAACGTTTGATCCTTTCCACTGGCCCAATATCGTTATGGGGCTCCATTTTTAAGCTTTCCAATCCTTGCATTTGCACTATCTTTTCAGCTAGTTGTTTACTTGACAATTCAACTTGTTTTTTTTTTTTTTTTCAAACGGGCTCATATTTGAACTCCTACCGTTTAAGTATTAGATACACCGTTATTAAATTTTAAATTTATTAATCTTAAAATTAAATATAAAAAATAACAATAAGTAAAGTGATAGAATTTTATACTTGTCAACACTAAGATCAAAACATTTACTTTTTATCAATTTTTTTACACGCACACAGTTTCTTCAAAAACCTCAGAACCCAAATCCAAAACGCGGTTTCATTTTCAGTCATCCACAGTATTATTTTAATTTCCGGCTGCCTTGGCTGGCTGGCTGGCTGGCTGGCTGGCATTACGGTGGAACGGAGCAATGTATTTTTAATGCAAGCGCCCAACCATCAACCATTAATGTTCTTAAATTATCACCGCTCTTATTTATACTCTTAAAAAATCATAAAATAAGCCTTTGTGTCACAAATGATTCATTTTCTATTTTTTCACAAATTATTATTATTATTATTTCAAAAAGATAATTCGACGAAAAGCAAGCATGTGTTGTGTGTAAGTAAAGATTATTGTGCTTTGTTTAAAACCTTTTGCCTTGTTATTTTTGGTGGGGCTTTATAATACCTTTCATTTCTTAATAATAATTTAACATTGGAAGAAGAAGGATTTTGTCCATCTACATTCCTCCTCCTCTCTCTCCCTCTCTCTCTCTTTTTTTTTTTTTGAATGGAAAACAGTACTCAGGCACATGAAAGGGCAAAAGGCTTCCGAGGCAACCCGCGAGCTCCATCTTATAATATATATATTAATAAAAATTACAAGATGTATATAAAAATTAACGAAATGTATACATAATTCAAATAAAATGCGTATCAAATTAATAAAAAGCACAATACTATAAATTATTATTACTATTGTTACATTTTTTTTCCAGATTTTTATGTACATGCATATTATTCTAATCTTTACAAATATTACATGTTTTCATGTCCATCACCTAGTTTTTATATTAATTATAAAAAATATTATTTTAATATAAATGGTAACGTCTGATGTGACTGGGGTGCCGGTCAATAACCAACTGTCTCTTCTTTTTTTTCTTTTTTTTGTGGTTTAAAATGCTACAACAATAATAATAATCAGTCCACCGACAGAGGGCCTTTATTCTGGCATTTTTCTTTTTATCTTTTTTTTTTTTTGGGAAAAGGAAATAAAATCACATATTCGATGGGTTCATTCCCCCCCCCTCCCTCCTACTGTGTCGAAAGGAAATTCAAACTCACCATTTTTCTTCTTTTTTCCCTTTTTATTTTTTTAACGGTTTGATGTGAAACAATGGTATTTAGTTGATAGTTTCGGATTGATAAGCTCGCCAATTGTACAGTGTTTGCCTCTCTCTCTCTCTCTCTCCCTCTCCCTCTCTATCTCTCTCTTCACTCCGTCCCTATATAAACCCAGACCTCTCACCCTCTTCGCATTCGTGGCTAGATTTGCGCTCTCTCTCTCTCTCTCTCTCTCTCTCTCTCTCTATCTGTCTATCCATGCCTCAATCTCTCCATAAAACCACCGTTGAATCAGTGGAATCTGTGTCGACCTTTGAAATCCCATTTCCTATAAAGGAAATCACTATAAATAGTCGAAGCTAAGTCCAAAACCAAAGACAACAACAAAAATCCTCAACTCCCATTTCGCATTCTAGCAGTTTTCTTTCTTGCTCGCTTTCAAGATCTGCTTTATTAATTTCAGGTATCTCTCTTTCGCTTCTCTGGATCTGTCTTTTTTCGGTCTGTTTCTCTTGGCAATGAATGTTTTATTTCTGGTTTGATCCAATGCAATTGTAATCTTGTAAACTGGGCTTTGTCTCCGTTCTAGGATTTGTTTATTGTATTTTAAATGTTTTTTCTTTCTCTGAATCGAGATCAAAATTTGAAGAAAACCCTTTACACTGTTCTATTTTGTTGAGCCTTCTTGGATGGTTTCCCATTAATTGATGCTCCAAGAACTGTTGATTCTTTGTCGTTGACACATTTGCTCAACTGGATCTCGATTGATTTCATGTCCTTTTTCTTTTCTCCTCTTTATTTTTTGGTGCGAGGAATATGATTTCGAAAATTGAAAGGAGATCATGATTTTTTGTGATTCCACGAGTGTTCGTGAAAAATTATGTTTTTTGATTCTTTTTTTGGGTACTAACTTTTGGTTCTCATAATATGAATTGTTGGTTTTTCTTTATAGTTCTAACAGTGAGATCACGTAATCTGGGATATCCATTATTGACCAGTAACAATGACGATGGCCAATGGAGATGTTCACTCGGTGAAGGCTAATGGAGGCATGACCACCGACAAAGCTTTCAAGATCTTTGTGGGTTATGATCCGCGAGAAGATCTTGCGTACGAGGTGTGCCGACATTCCCTCTTGAAGCGGTCCTCAATCCCGCTTGAGATTAAGCCCATTGTGCAATCAGAACTTAGAGAGAATGGCCTGTATTGGCGTGAAAGAGGCAACCTTGAGAGCACAGAGTTCTCCTTTAGCCGTTTCTTGACTCCCCACTTGGCCAGCTATGAGGGTTGGGCAATGTTTGTTGATTGTGATTTCCTCTACTTGGCTGACATAAAGGGATTGAGGGATTTGATTAATGATAAGTATGCCATTATGTGTGTACAACATGACTACGCCCCGAAAGAGACCACAAAGATGGATGGGGCAGTGCAGACTGTATATCCAAGGAAGAATTGGTCTTCGATGGTGTTGTACAACTGTGGGCATCCAAAGAACAGGGTTTTGACACCGGAGATTGTGAATACACAATCTGGTGCTTTTCTTCACAGGTTTCAGTGGCTTGAGGATGAAGAGATTGGATCAATACCATTTGTGTGGAATTATCTTGAAGGCCATAACAAGGTTGTGGATGGTGATGCATCCACGTTCCCTAAAGCTGTACATTACACCCGCGGAGGGCCTTGGTTCGAGGCATGGAAAAATTGTGAGTTTGCAGACTTGTGGCTGAAGGAGATGGAAGAGTACAAAAAGGAGACAAAGAGAGGTGACTGAAAATCAGATGGCTTCAGTCGGTGAAGTGTTCCTTTTACAATCTCAAGGACTTAGTAGTATTGTTTCATTCCAATGCATTTCATTCTTTCTGCTGATTTTTTTTTTAGTCCCTTTCAATCATGTATCCTATCTATATCTACGATGCTTATGAGGTGTAGGTATTTGTTTCAACAAGTTACGATGTAGCTACTTATGGCATTTGAATGCCACAAATTTACGAACAAATTGTTCATGATCCCGATGTAATGGGAGTTGGATCCTTGTGGCTTAAAACAGTATTTGTTACTCATGAAAGCTCTATGCCTTTTCTTTTCCAGTTTTCTTGTTAAATTGATTCGAGATCTTCAAGAGTGGGAACTGTATAATTGGTTTTAAGCATGTGGGATAAAACTGTGCCTGCTTGAGTTGGTTTAGGTTGTTTCCAGTTCTATGTAACGTGCAGAATGAAGGGCTTCTGATGGCATCTGCTGAACCATCTGATAGGTAAGTTGTGATTTTGCCGACGGAAATTACATGGACGAGTCTCATATATTGGTCACGCATTGTACGGTAACTACACCTATTTAGCCTCTCAACGTGTGATCACAGTTAATAATGGGGATTACAAATATTCTTGCAGTAATCATGATGTGAATCTGTGTCTATGACGCTTCAGGTTGACTATGCCGTCTGTATAACGAAGCCCTTTTTATAATACGAGGACATCAAAGAATATGATGCCTGATTTTGCTTCGTCACCATGACTGAAGCATCCATTGCAGCGGATGCCAGACGTTGCATCCTGTACCACTGCGTGGAAAAGTCATTCATTTATTTGTTTGCAAATGGTATCCGTGGGACTAAATTGTTGGCTAACCGTGAGTTGGCATTCAGTGTGGATCTACGCTAAAGCTTAAAGCGTTAACCTTTTAGATGATAACAGCTGGTCCTTGAGAGCAAACCCAAGTAGAAACCAAAACGAATTTGGCCGTAAACAAAACATGCTCATTCAGCTACTTGTTATTTGCTTTCCCACCTTTTATTTTGTTTTTTTCTCTCTCTCTCTCTCTCTCTCTATAATCCTTGTAATCTCCAGACCACCTTTTTCCAAATTGAGTGCACATGTTGTAGCCCCGTGAGGTCTTATCATCAAGGAATCCAAGTCCTTAGTCTTGCTGGATGAAAGCTTTCAGGATAACAATAAAAGAAGCAGAACAATTTGTTTTCAGTAATTATAAACAGCATCACTGTCAGTCTATCATCGTATAAATTGATAATTTTAGACAAAAACAATAAAATTGAACTAAGTAGCTTCAAGAGAACTGAATTCCTCCATTTCAATGGTGGTTGTCATGGCCATAGTATTGATAGTCTTAAAAAAAAAAAAAAATGACAAAATGATTAATACTGCCTTCATCTACACAGTATACACAACAAAGGCTCCCCAGCTTGATGTTTGGATTGTGAAAGTTATGTCAGGTAGCAGTGGCATAGATTTTCATTTGATAAATTATTGGTGCTACAGGTACTAAATCCATTGATGAAATTATTTTTGTCAACTAAAAATTCGAACAATAATTTTATTTATTTATTTATTTTTGTACAGCTTGGTGAAATTGTAGTACAATAAACATGCCATTTGGTTGGTCAAAGAAAACATTAATAAAAGCCATTTGTAAAAAAACCTGAAAAATTAATATAAGTACTGAAACAAGTAATCGATGTAAAAACGTGAGGTGAAAACTGGAAATTATCGATTGAAAGATGTGGGTAATATGACAAAATCAGACCAACTAAATCCCAAATAGAACATAGTTGTCATTCGGGAGAGTTTACTAGTTTGAATGAAATATTATATGAATAAAAATTTGAGTTTGATGACAAAGATGTGGAAGCAAGTCATTCTTATTTAATTTTTTTAAATATTATAGAATTTTTCTAAAGCAAATTGAAAAAGGCAAAGTCATTTCAAATTTAATTATTAAAAAAAATGAAAAAGGTTACTTTTCTTTGTTTTTTTTGTTTTTTTCGGTTTATAAAGAACATTTAGCTTGAAGAGAGAAATAAGGAGAATGGGATTCAAATCTCAGTCTCTTCCTAACTTTTCGGCTAAGTGGTCACTCGAGCAAGCTTGGGTGATTAAAAAAGGATTGCTTTCTCTCCTTAGATAAATAAATAATGGTGAAAACCATTGGAACTGGCTCCTGGACTTAGAGACCCATGTTCATTCTTTTAAGGAACCAAATCAGTGAAGCATATCAATGGAGCCCATATACCTAGGGCATGCGCTAACGAGTCTTAACATTGGTTTTGCATCTTATAAGAGGGAAAAATTAGGTAATAATATTTAAGAGTAACATAACAATAATAATAAATACAAATTAATTATGTATTTTTACATTTTACAATAAATAAAGTCATATGTACAAAAAAAAAATTTGTATTACTTTTTATATACTATTATGTAGAAATATTTTTTTTACCGCTTTTTTTTTTTGGGGGGGGGGGTGGGGAGTTGATGAAGACTTAACCATTACATCACTGTTAAAGCTCCTGCAAACCTCTTTATTCGATATGCTCTAACCTTCATGCCAATGGCAATCACTTTGTGACTTTTCATGCGATCAGAAAAAACACCCCTGCCAAATGGTACGGAATGGTCTTAACGTGAGCATGATCTTCAGACATAAGTGATTTTCAGCATAAATTAATTGCGATTACGTCAAACTTGTTTTTTTTTTATGAGGGTACTTGAGGGGATATTCAAATAACTTGAGTTTAAGCTGCAAGTACACAAGATGCGAGAGAGGAGAGACTTAAGAGAACTTTCATTTCAATGAATCTACCAATTGCCAATGGAGCCAATAAAAAACAATTGAAAGAAAAATTAATCTGTAATAATTAGAATAAAATAATAATAATAATAACAATAATAATACTTTGACTAGTTCATAAGAGGGAATGAAGAATACTACCAAACAAGAGAAAAAAAAAAGAAAAGAAAAGGAACAAATGGGAAAATGGAGAAGATTTCGTAAACATGAAATATCATTTTTACTTTATGTTCCTAAAGTAATATGCTTCTTTTTGTTTTTTTTTTTTTCTTTATGCCTCTGAATCATATTTCTCTTTATTGGTCAAACAAGGAAAATCGTTCTTCTCTTTGGGTCCAACGGGGTTCCCTCCCAACCAAATTACATGCCACAAATTTTAAGGACAAAATTCATGCTCAAAATTAAAAAGGGTTAAGGACTAAATCAAAATTATTAGGTGATAATGGTGGTAATATGATATATATATTATTCGACTTTTCACTTAGATAAATTGTTTAGATAAACGTAACAGATAAATCGTAATTCACGTTAGATGAAATAGTGTGTAAGTTAGGGTAAATTAACCTTACGTTGTGGGATCAAAATAACGTAATTACTGGCCACGTGTCATCAAAAAGATGACGTGGCAAGATAAATAAATTTTCTAGTTGTATTTTTTTAAAAAATTTTGTTTTTGACCAAAAGCCCCCATATTTGTCGGGGGTTGGTAGTCTCGGGGATATTTCTAGAGAGAGAAAGTTAGATTAATGAGAGGGAAACCAATAACCAAAAAAAAAAAGGGGAGGTTAATAACGGCGGTCTCGCCTATGCCCATAGAGAGACAGAAAGTAAGAGACCAAGTAAAAGAAACAGAGAAAATCGAAGAACATAAGCCCCATAATCTCTTGTACGAGGTTTGTGCTTCTCTCTCTCTCTCTCTCTCTCTCTCTCTCTCTCTCTCTGTGTATATACAGGATTGATAATGTTCTTATGTGTATATATATGTGTCTGTGCATGAAATTTTTTCGATTTTTTGTTTTTTTTTATGTGTGCGTGTCTGTGTTTGTGAGCCAGTGTTTGTACAGGAGAACGTTTTCTTATTGTGTTGTCAGCTTGGTTTGTTAGGAATTTAGTGGTCAGAGGATGATCCAGACTCGAGGGACTCTTTCCCTTTTTGGGGTGCTTTTGAAATTTGTTTAGAAATGTAGCCGGATTGGATTTGTTATAAGCTTGAATCGGCTTATTGATTGTTAAGATGGGTTTTGTTTTTCTTTGTGATTTTGCCCAAATGTGCGGTTGAGTTTAGCTTGCGGACTTTGATTGCTGAAGTTGTGGGGTGGGTATGTGTGTACGTGCTGGTGCTGCAGAATGCATGACACTTAAATGGTCTGAATTTTTTAGATGAAAATTAAGTGCTTGTTCAAAAGATAGGCGGCTAGCAGAGGTTAGAAGTCGCGCATAACATATAGGGGATGGCTTTATTGAATATGGTAACTGGCTGGGTTTAGTGTGAAGATTAAGTGTTGGAGAGCCTTTTGCCAATAAATGTTCACGTAACAGAATGGTGCCACCTTACCTGTGTATGATTGCTAGGAATATAGTGTCAAGCAATGTGTTTATGGCTCTGCCTGATGATCTAGCCATACAGACTGAAACAAAAAATAATGCGAACAGCAACAAAAACACAAAATTAGGAACACATGTAATTTATGTAGAAAATCTCAAATTGGAGAAAAACCGTGGGTAAAGAGGAGAAAATTTGATGACTTAAAGAAGGAGCACAAAGAGATCATTTTTAAGTAATTTATTTTATCATAACAGAATACATATGTATATATGTGAGTGTATAGAAAACCTAAGTCTGAATATAATTGGTCGATGCTGCAGGGGCAAAGCCCCACACCCCCAACAGGATCCATGCTAGGCTATGGGATCGGATCCGATCCCTCCACTTCCACCATGGATCTCCAGAAGAATCTCCTATTTTGTCACGCTGTGAGCTCTCCGGACTAGATGGGACAGAATTCAGGTTGCCAAATTCCAACACAGACCTCTGTATTTTATTGTCATATTGTGTAGGCCACACAGGATGGTACCATTGATTATACACGCTATAAGAGCCATGAGTGGCTGAGTTCCCATCACAGCTTGCTGCACTAGACACTGAACTAGAGGAATGATTGAAGTATCATGCTTAATGTCAGCAATCTTGTGTTGTTTGCTTTTAATTTTTAGTCCTTGCCATTTGAGTCATAGGAATAATATGCGTACAAGCATGCTACCTGGCAAATTTATTTATATAAGTGGCTATGTATGCACAATGTACAGATGAAGAACTTGAAATCTTTTGAACATGTTGCTTCCCAAATCCTGATGCTCTTCCTCTAATGCCGTCATCCATGTGGCAATGGGGATTCAGTGCATTGTCAATGTAGGTTGTACTTGGGTGGTTCTGTGAGTTCCCCTGCAGGATTGATTTTGTCATAAAATGAAACCAAGAACTGACGCAATCCCAAGAGGTAAAAAGGCAAAAAATTTTCAAGGTGAGGGACCAAATTGGATGCTTATTGCGGGTGGTGCCTTGTTAAGTACACTGTCAATTCGTCTTGGTTACAAGCTGAAGCAGACATTGGACACAAAGCAACATCCAAATGCTAGTAACTTTCCAACAGGTATAGTGTTTTTTATAGCATCAGTGAGTTTTCTTTGATACGAAAATGGTTCTGATATAGGTCTTTATGTAATTCGTTTCAGGGATTGGGAAATCTTCAGATAGAAGGAGGTCACCTGGTTGCCATATGTCAAGCATGTATTCGTTTACTCAAGATGGTGAAGGTTGTTTCAACTGCATGCCAGGTTTGCTGATTCTTTTGTTTATCTGCCAAGGCTGTTTGGAGTCTGAAACTTCATTTGACCATTGCCTTTTAAGTTTACCAATGTGATACGTGGCTGCTGCTAGATACATAACATTGCTTTGCATCAACATTTTAGTGTAGTTCTGTGGCTTCTGGCACTTGTCATTTTCTCTTCTTGGGCGTGGCTGCCTCTGAAGGAGGAGAGGGATTGTGTGAAGAAGGTGGTAGTGCATTATTAGGCAAAGTGTAGACATATTGTAGCTGGAAGTGCTTTATTTGCTTGCCCTTCTCGTCAATGGGTCAATCTAGAGAGTTTTCTTACCTTCTTGATATGATGGTGAACACTGTGCCTATTATCAAGACACATGCAGCAATGCATGCCAGTGGAGTTTGATTTTTTTTACTCCCTAATTTTGTGGGCTTGTCCTTGCCTGTGCAAATGGTTTTCTCAATAATTAGCATAAGGGAAGAATGTATAACATATGAGTAGGATTAAGTTGTAAATGAAATTGGGGTGTCAAAAAAGATGTGAGGGTAGGATACATGTCCCTAGAATATATTTTTTTCTTGAACCACTGAGCTCAAACAGTTGGTTTGCAAGAGAACCTCCCGGGAGCAATTTTTAAACTTTGAGGACTGAGTTTTCATGTTGATCATTTGGTTTCAACTTTCTAGAGCTTACTCAACTGTTTTGCTTGCTCTGCCTTATTGTTTCGGTATTCGAATTTCTACTTGTTGACCTTTGTGATGTGGAGGCCCTAGCCAGTAGCAATGACATTGTGCTTTTGTTGTATGCCTGAAACTAATATGCTTTAAGCTGTATGAGTGGAGATGTCATTTATAGGTTTATTTCTTAACCTATGACAAATGAAGGATTAAATAACAATGTATGTCCCTGTTGTAAGTTTTTCCACCTTACCTTTTGTGATATGCAAGTTTGGTTTGAAGCAGGGAATGATGGTATTCCAGAATCTAAGTTCCCATCCAATGACAATATGTTGTCGGAACCTGAGGTTACGCTTCCTTTGGTGACGGTTCCTGCCACAGAATTTACAAAGGAGAATGGTGTCCCTTGGGAGTCATCTCCTGATCGCCTTGAACTGCCACCAAAGCCATTCCACCATTCCAACTGTTCCGACTCACCGCGTGTCTCAGAATCTGGGTCTGATATCTTCACCAAGAGAGAAGTTATCCAGAAGTTGAGGCAGCAATTGAAAAGAAGAGATGAGATGATAATGGAGATGCAGGATCAGATTACAGAGCTGCAGAATTCGATTAGTGCTCAACTGGTAGTTAATACAAATTTGCAATCACAGCTTGATGCAGCAAACAGGGATTTGTTTGATTCTGAGAGAGAAATCCAGAGGCTGAGGAAGGCAATTGCTGATCATTGTGTGAAACACGTGGGCATCAAAGACAAGCCATCAACAACTATGAGGTGGCCATCCGATGGAAGAAACGGCCATATAAATGGGTATGCTGATGGGGAAGAAAATTTTGAGTTAGCAGAAAAGGAAAGGGGAGATGTGGACAGGATTGAGATGCTGAAGAGGGAAGTGGGAGAGTTGAAGGAATTGCTGGAAGGCAAAGAATACTTGTTGCAGAGCTACAAGGAGCAGAAGGCAGAGCTTTCATTGAAGATCAGGGATTTGCAGCAGAGATTAGATTCTCAGCTCCCAAATATTTTGTAGACAGTGTTAGATTATGTGCATTCTTGCTTGAGTTCATTTCTTTTCTTTTCCTTTCCTTTTTTGGGTTTTAGTTTTCACATCCCAGGGAATCTTCTCTTTCACCTAGTCTTGAATATTTTAGCTGTGAGTTTGAAAAGTTTGATGCTTTTCCCGTGTGCTTGTTCAGAGTTTGCAAGGTGTGGGTCAGAGAGAAAGGGAGGCGAAAGCAAAGCTTTGTAATCATCTATTGCATCACTTCCGCTCATCATATGGCAATTTGAAAATTTTCCTGCAAGTTTATGATTTACACAATTTGCTTGAACTAAAGCTCATGCACTCGAGAGGGGCAACCTTTGTTGCTCGTATAAGCGTAAGGTCATCCTTTTTTTTTTTTTCGGCGGAAAAAAGTGAATTTTCGGAACTTGATTGCATTAATGCATGAGAATCTCCAGGGTAGATGTGGTAATATTATCGTCCACTTTGTTGGCACACATTACAACTCGACCAGTGAGAGTTGAAGCTGTCACGAATGATCATTTAAAAGTTCTGCATCTTGTTAGCGTATTGTCTTCCTTGCCATGTCTTTAAGCAACAAATAGGTTAGCCGTCAAATAGGTTTAATCTGGCAATGCTTTTAGACGGTCTGAGCCGTAACAGTATGTTGTTAACGCTACTTCGACGCTATTTTAGGCCTATTCTCCGAGCACGGTGATACCGATGCTTTGAACTTCTAAAATGCCATTTTGCAATGTTATCTCCTTTTCAAATTTCATTGAAATTTGCTAGGCTGTCGCCTCTTTTGACTATTTGCATGTGGCTTTGCTCGTATGAACTAGTGCCAAAGTTATGCTCGGAAAATTGCATTTCATCCTCCAGTAATATTTGCATACTGTAATTTTTAAAAATCACAAACAAATCTGGACGTTACAAGCACGGTAAGGATTAACGTTAGCTGTCAGCTCCATTCCAAAGAAAAGGTTGAAAGGGGTATGATAATATCGTCATTATGCGCAAAATGGACGTGCATTCGGCCAAGCAAATAAGTTTTAAATCAGATGTAAGCATGGACATGTTCAGCCTTCAGCTCCTTGATCAACACTTCGTGAAAACCAAGCACGCTAGCCCCTGGAAACCCAATTTCTTGCGGCCCAGCGAGAATTTTGTGCACAAATTTATCAGAATTTTATGTATAAAAAAAATAGAAATTTGTGCATTTGCCCAAATCCAGTTATTTGGGTATTCCACGCTCATAGTTTCGAAAATGAAGGACATTAAATTCTAGTTTGTCGGGAGGATTTATGTATTGTGTCGTTATACATCAGGGGATGTTTTTGTAGACTGTTACTCAATGCAAACTTTTCATAGTTAGACCAGGCCTTCTACTATGAAAAGTTTCCCAATCACATACTGAAAAAAAAAAAAAAAAAAACCAAATGGGGGTGTACGTTACTTTGGGACCAATCAAATCATATTCGTAAAAATGTAGAAAATAGGGGAAAAAAACACTAATTCTAAAAAAAAATAATAAAAGAATATAAAATTTATAAAAATAAACAAATTAGTCTCATTTCTAATTAAAAAAAAAAAAAAAACATTCAAATCTCGCAAGCATGTAATAGAACTCTCCAATGGTAGAAAGACTTTCGAGGGGCCATGAGCTTGAGTTGGAAATTTAGGATTATGTTTGAGTTCCATTCTACGAGAGACCTAATTGTGTAAATCTCCCATAATTTAGGGACTCATTTGCACTTTCATTTTTTTTCTTTTATTTATTTATTTTTTGCTTGTGATTTTCCTCGCGGAGTGAATTGGTGGCAAATGGATGGCCAGGTAGCCAACACCTTCCACCCTCTTAAAAATCTGGGCAGGGCAAACAGACAGGATGATCAAAATCGGAGGTTTAGAGAGAATTAATTAATTAGAGAGGAACAAACAGAAAATAAAATAAAATAAAAGGAAAAGGTAAAGGCAAAAGTGAAGTATTTTTGTAGATGATAATTTAATTTTAAAGAAAAGAAAAGAAAAAAAGGAGCAGAAATGGATCAGCAGCAATTGGTCCTACAACAGCAGCAGCAGCAGCAGCAACAACAACAGCAACAACAACAACATCAACAGCAGCAGCAGCAGCAGCAGCAGCAGCAACAGCAACAGCAACAATTGCTCTTATTGCAACATCTGCAGAAACAAGCTCAACAGCAACAAGCGGCGGCGATTTCTCGGTTCCCGTCAAACATCGACGCTCATTTGCGCCCTCCGGGCATCCACCGACCGATCAGCCTTCAGCAGCAGCAGAACCCTAATCCCAATTCGAGCCCTAGCCCTAACCCTAATCCTAATTCGAATTCGCAGCACCACCAGCAGCAGGGGCTAAATTTAGGGCAGAATGTGCAGCAGCAGCAGCAGAATAAGGGGATTCGGCCACCGGTCAACCAGGCGGAGCTGCAGATGGCCTACCAGGATGCGTGGCGGGTTTGCCACCCGGACTTCAAGCATCCATTCTCTTCACTGGAGGATGCCTGCGAGAGGTTCGTTCTATTCGGTTCATTTATGTAGGCCATTTGGACTTTTTTATTAAATTGTGGGATTTTCGAGATTTTACTTTATGTGCATGTAATTTTATATTAAGTTCATATAATTTGGAACACTTCGCATTCTTCTTGCACTTTGTAATAGACAGTTTGAGTGAGAGAGAGAGAGAGAGAGAAAGAAAGCCACGGGGGGGGGGGTTTGGAGAATAGATGCATAATTGTTATGGGTGACATTGAGCTCTGCAAAATGAGACGGAGTTTGGGATACAGATCATTCTAATGCACAAGAATTTTTATGCTAGCTTTGTGGCACTGGATTTTCTTTTTCACATAGATGGTATGCTGTGATTGTATTAAAGATATTACTCGAGTAGACATTGGACTATGTCAGAAGTTTTTTAGTTGAGTAGTGATTTTTCCTCTAGTTTAATTCATCATAGAATGATGATAGCAGTTAAAGAAATGTATATTTTATTCTTTTGTTTGTCTCTTCAATCCTGTGATGGATCAGATTGTGTGGGATTTATAAACAGTGACTGATCACAATCTCTGGAATTTATATGCATAAAGACAGAACAAATTGATGACATATTTGACACTTGGCAATGTGGTGCAGAAGAAGAATTCCTCTGTTTCTGTATTTTCAAACGAGTACTTTTGTCAAAGCAAGGATTGAAGGGATTCTTTAAAATATTTTTCCTTGTATTTTTTATTATATAACTCCCAAACAATTGAAAGTTTGAATTTTATATGGGCTACATAGGGGTTTGGTGTTTGAGTTTATGCGATGCAGTTTGGTGGGAACCTTTTTGTCTAGCTAAGTTTTCTTTAAAGAGATTGTCTTTTACCAATATTTATATAATTTTGCTGCCTGTTATGATGACATATCTATAGGTGGATGTTATTTCTATTTTGTGGAAACATTGGATTACAATGATGATGGTTATTTTTTCTGTCTGTCATCGCCAAGTTCATCAGTTTATTACTGTTGTGATTAAAACTGTAAATCCCATAAAATTTGGTGCAAGTGATTTAGTCAGATTATTCTTGTCAACAGTATGAGAGGAAGAGTTAGAATTGTTTTTATCTCAGTTGAATTATATTTTTGCATGGCATGCATGTGTGCTTCTGGTAATTTGCAAAAAAAAAAAAAGTTATTTGTCAGTAAAAGCTTATGTTAGGTCTCAAAGAATTCATACAATTGATTTGACGAGAATGTTCAATATACTATGGAGATACAAATTGTTTATAACCTGTCTTGCAAGAATTTTTTGAAGTAATTTTTGTATGATTTTGAAGAGTTGTCCGATGTAGCTCTTGCTTTGGAACAGAGATCAGATATGTGAATGCTGCACATGATAATTTGATTTCCTCACTTTGTACTCAGCTCTATTTTATTACCAGTTATAATTTTTTTTTTTGGTCTTTTGGGTTTCTAACATTTACTCAAGGATATGTAGCTTCTATTCTATGGGTCTCCTTCTTCCTGGTTTAATATGCAGGTACATGTAGAGAAATTTAAGACCTGAGAAAAAAAAAGAAAAGAAAATATCAATAATTTTTGAACTTTCAAATTAAACTCCAAACTTGCAACATCCCTGTATGTGTGCTTGTTTGCATGTTGGGGTCTTTTTTCAGTTTTAGAAGGGATATGCTTCATTTTATGGTTTTATGTTTTAGTTAAGTTGCATTGCAGGAATTCTATTTCCTTTCTATTTGTGATTGTTTGGATGTTAAATTTCAGAATTGCAAATTGACAATGTGATAGGTGGTGAGGTCTTAACCTGTGGCTGTTATTGACAGTACAATATGGTCTGCATGAGTGAAAATGTTTGATATTGACCAGACCACAGTATGAGGCATGACCACCAATTATGTGGTTTCTTTTGTAGACAATGCTGCATATGTTGTTGTGGCATCTTTAGCTGTACTTGGGTTAAATTCAACCCAGCCACATCAGTCTTGAACTAGTTGGTTTAACTACCTGAAACCTTTTTCCACATTCTCCTGTCTGAACAGTCTGTCTGCTATCATGTAATCTGTTCTAAATTTCTTTAGAACGTCAATATTTGCTTGTTTGATGAGGTTCTATTTGGTGCCACATTTTAAGTGACAGATTACTCATGGATTTTCGGTAATCTCCACTTGAAATTTTTAATCTTGTACCTAACATTATGTGCATCATTTTATACTTATTAGCCATTGTTGAATCTCTTTAGAGTTACCTGTGTGCACAATGATATCCCAATATTTTGGTGGGAGAGAGATGGATTGTTTCTGCTTTTTGTTATTAACAAGCTACATCCACATGCATTTTAGGTGGCCTAAAATTCTTTTTTAATGTTTACATATGTTCCATCATCACCCAGCCAAGAGAATACTGTCCTAAGCATGTGAAGTTGCCAATTAAAAAAAGAAGCAGTGAAACATTTAACTTAAAAGGCAGATTGATCATACAAATACTGTCTGGAAATGGGTGGAATTTTCCTATCCAGTGGTGCTATCCTAGCCCTGAGTTGTCTTTCCTCATCTAGCACCTTTGATGGGTCATTGTTTAATCAGCTCAGCAGACTCGTCTACTACATTAGGAGTCACCTGTCAGCATCTACTTACCTGAAGTTGCCGTATTATTACCGTCCGTATTCATTACTAAAAAGTTGATTACACATTTTATTCAGGCTTATGAAGGAGGTTCTATATCAGTGCTGGATTTGGCCTTATAGATTAATTTAGGAAGTTTTTGTTCTTTTGTTGAGAAATAGAAAGTTAGGGAACTGATGGGGTAAAGTGCTAGACCTCATATCAAAGCTGCTGGCATTTGCTTTAGCTCTAAAAACAAGTGCAATCTTATGTCATTTTGGTAGTATAGTGGAGTTGTACAGTTGCCTGAGTAAAATTTTCAATGGCATCTAAGAAGCCTCCTGCAGTTTTACATATTTCTCATTTGCACTTTGTGCACCACAATCTATGCAGGTTATTACCTTATCATGTGGTAGCAGACTATGAAGCAGAAGAGGATGATAGGATACTTGATTCTGACACAACAGGCCAGATGCCATCCCGCTCCCAGCAGTGGGATTTTAACATTGCGGCCAAAGTTGCAGAATTCACAGGAACGTTTGAGAAACAGGTCTTGGCCTTCAACATAATAACCCGCAAAAGAGCCTTGGGGGAATTCCGTTCTGAGGAGAGATTGATGATTGAGCAGGCTTTATATCAAGAGGAGAAACGAATGCTGTTGGATTTGAAGACAGAAATGGATGCCAGAGAGAAGGCTGGTCGGGAGGCTCAGTTAAGGATGGCAGCTATGGTTCAGGCTGAGCAAGCTCGGGCAGAGTCACATGCTCATGCTGAAATGATGGCTCGGGCCCCAATGAGGGCAAGTGTACTTGTTTCACATCCAATTGGTCATGACATGGGAGAGCAGGAGCAAGCAGTAAACCCAGACGAGATGATGAATGGTTGGGGAAGCAACGCACAGAGAGATGAAAAGGAGCCCTCTGAAGATTTTTTGAATGATGATGAGACTGAAAATGGAGACACAGCTGCACAGGATGGGTGGCGAGAAGTCGGGGAGTTTGATCTGAACACCAGATGAATTATTGGTTTGATTAGAAAGAATATATATGATGGATCATAGATTTATCTTTGTATGTGAGTATCGGATGGTGACTCTCTGACGGGAAAGTAGAGGGTCTCTAAATGAAAGGTGTATCATGGATTGTTGTCTGAGTGGAGCAGGACAATGTTCTGCAGCCTTATTTTTCAGATACTTGTGCAATTCACACATTAATGCTGAAATCTCAACTTCAATTTATTGTAGGTGTAAGTGTAGAAGCACGCACAGATGCTGGCGGAGCAAGATGCTAGTCAATATTTTACGTATTTCCCCACTTTGTGCTTGGCTTCAATGGCAGTTGTTTGGCTGCAACGGACATGTATTTCAGTTTGACCAAGCTGAGGGTGAATATTGGGGTCTTTGGCCCCTTTTGGAGGGGAAAATGCCAAGGAATGCACGTGTGCGTATGGTCACGGTCCTGCCTACTGTCGATTTTATTGATAAAAAACTGTGGGGCTCCATAAGTTGGTCTGGTTCTGGTAATCTTTAGATTTAAGAAAATGGGTCGGCTGTAAGCCCTCGTCATACAATGGCTAACCTCTTCTGGTTTGTAATGACAGAAGTGTCTTGTTTTGTTACTTTGGTCGGTTATCGAACGAACCAATAATATCAGAATCGTTAATTGTGGGGCCTGAGTAAGCCATGATGTGCGCAGTTTTGAAGCAATTAATTGCAGTAGTGATTAAACCAAGCCGTGTGATTGAGAGGTGACACATTTATAGGAATGACCATTCTCCCAAGTGCGACCGTCTCTTTCTTAACCCGCTCTGGATCTGCAACAACAGGCTGGTTTTATCCTATTGGGCCTCGTAGTTTGATTTGGAAAAATTGAAAACGTAGTTGAATAGAAATAGTCATGGTTATGGCAGTTTTAATGGTCCGTGTTAGGGAAATTTTGCAGCAATCTGAATTGGCTTTGGAGGTGAGGGAGGTTTGGTGTGTAAATGGGTTGTCTTTTGCTATCTGATGCATGGAATTAGTCATAGAAAAGAAGTTGAAGCCGGTGGTGTTCTATTTGCCTTTATGTTAACACTTGTGTGATCTCCTTCTCAGCATTTGGCGTCACGTCTTTTCTTTTTCGTTCTGTTTTTGTTTTTACTAAAATTAAGCCATTAACATGAGATTTTTCAATATAAATATTAAATTATTATGTCCTCGCCACGGGCCTGCCTAACCCTCCTGCCCTACTGTCCCGCTTAACGGATTCGGTGATTCGAGTTCTGCCGACTCATGTTTATAAAGATCTTTCTTCTTATTTGGTCGGCCTGCCTGATGTCCTCACCAGAGGATCCCACTTTGCTGCTTAGAGAATTTGACAACAAATATAAGATTCAAGTCGGATTAGTTCTGATATTAATTGTTATGGATCATTATTTATAAAATTTAAAATCTCTTCTTTCTATAAATAATGTATAATTTCATCACATTTTATGTCATTAATTAGATTGTTAGGCTTACAACAAAACTAATGTTTAGTTTTTTTATTTTTTAATGATCTCATTCTTCTAAGGAATTTGAAATTTCGGACATTTAAGATGAATGTCTATACTCTTAACTATTAGGAGTGATTTGTAAGTGGAACATCTTAGTATTTTAATCTAATTTATATCATTTTCCTTTGAAGTATGAATAGTATTTGTATCAGATACGCGTACATGTCGAATATACCAAAATGCATTATGCCAGAAGAATTGAACACGTGTCAAAGTCTCTTAAATGGAGTGTTGGATTCTGATAAAACTAGCTTCGTGATTTTTAGGTGTTCTATGCACCTAAACAAATATATATATATATATGTTATTTATTTATTTTTTCTTTGAGCCTAACAATTAGTTAGCAAAAGTATCACATTAAATTATTGCTCATGCTAGTCAATACGTATAGCATACAAAACATTTTCATATACAAAAGGCATAATAGATTCAAAGATAACATGAACTTAATCAAAATCACATTCGCATTCCCAAACCCTGTTTTTCGTATTTTTTTTTTAGTATCATGTTGATTAGAGGATTAATTCTTCGTGGCCTGCTTGATTCCCAAGAATCTAACGTCATCGAACAACAATATGTGAATTTGAATATATGATTTTGCTGACCAGACCATCTGTATATGCACCCCCTCCTCTTTTTTTTTTTTTTTTTTTACAATAAAAAATAGCCGGTGGTTTTGATTAAATAGTGTGAAAATTTGGCTATGTAACTACTAACCATTATAAAAAGCAATATTTAAGTGTCAGTCATAGTAAACACAGAGGGAACACTTTTCTGTTTGTCATCGCTTCTATGCTTTCTGTCCTTTTTTTTTTTTTTCCCACTAATCCAAACTTTTTTATGATGTCACCTAAAATGTCATAAATTGTCAAGATGATCATAAACACAAATTCCCCTTGAAACGAACGTAAATTCCAAGACCCCTTGTCACCCGTATAAGTAGAACCAGCCAGACCTTTTGCCTCTCACAATTTCACTTGAAATCATGGAAACATGGTACCTCATCATAATCAGCATATGCACCATAGCCCTCCTCAAAGCCACCTCAAACCTCTTGTTCCCTTCAAAGAAGCCCTCTCACAGCCTCCCTCCAGGCCCCTTTTCCATCCCCGTCATCAGCAACCTCCTACTGTTCCGCAAGTCTGTTTCTGAGCTCGAACCTATCATCCGAAGCCTCCATGCCAAACTTGGCCCTGTGATCACTCTCAGAATCGGCCCTCGCCCCGCCATCCTCATCGCCGACCGCTTTCTTGCCCACCAAACATTAGTCCACAACGCAGCCTCCTTTGCAGACCGGCCACCGCCTTCTCCTGTTACTAAGATTATAAGTAGCAACCAACGTAGCATCAATTCGGCTTCTTATGGACCTACATGGCGCCTTCTCCGCCGAAACCTCACCTCACAAATCCTCCATCCTTCCAGAATCAAGTCCTACTCGCATGCTCGAAAGTGGGCGCTGCAAATACTTGAAAACCAGTTCAGGATGGAGTCTAGCTCTGGAATTCCTGTTCAGGTTATGCCACACTTCCAATATGCCATGTTTTGCTTGTTGGCCTTCATGTGTTTTGGTGACAGGCTTGATAAGACCAAAATCAAGGAAATTGAGAGGGTTGAGCGTGATATGCTTCTGAATGCAAGGACGCTCAACATACTTAATCTCTGGCCGGGATTGACCAAGGTTGTCTTTCGCAAAAGGTGGAAGGAACTTATGCAAAAGCTAAGAAACCAAGAAGATGCATTGATTCCTCTTATCCGAGCAAGAACGAGCACCAAAGACGAAAGACTAACCAAGGCCAAGGAGGCTTACACAGAAGACAAAAAGGGGTGCGTTTTATCCTATGTTGATACCTTGCTGGATCTGCAGCTTCCTGAGGAGAAAAGAGGACTCACTGATGGCGAGATTGTCACTTTATGTAATGAGTTTCTTAACGCTGGCACAGATACTACTTCCACTGCCTTGCAGTGGATCATGGCTAATTTAGTCAAGTACCCACAAATTCAAGAGAAGCTGTTCGTGGAAATTAAAGGGGTTGTTAAAGATGGAGAAGAAGATGTAAAAGAAGAGGATTTGCAGAAATTGCCATATCTAAAAGCAATAGTTTTAGAAGGGCTGAGGAGGCATCCACCTGTGCATTTGTTGTTGCCACATGCTGTCACTGAGGATATTGTGTTGGGTAATCATGTGATACCAAAGGATGGGAGTGTAAATTTCATGGTAGCTGAAATGGGATGGGATCCAAAGGTGTGGGAGGATCCAATGGCATTCAAGCCTGAAAGGTTTCTGAGTGGAGGCTCAGGAGAATCATTTGACATAACAGGAAGCAGAGAGATTAAAATGATGCCATTTGGGGTAGGCAGGAGGATTTGCCCTGGCTCTGGTTTGGCAATGCTTCATTTGGAGTATTTTGTGGCCAATTTGATTTGGAAATTTGAGTGGAAAGCTACAGATGGAGATGATGTTGACCTGTCCGAGAAGCAAGAGTTTACTATAGTGATGAAGTATCCATTGCAGGCCCACATATTTCCAAGGTCGAAGAATTAGTCTCAGGCTATTCCGTGTGTTTTCAATCTCTGCGGTTCTGTTCAAATAATTGTAATAAATGTCAAGAAGCACTTTCCTTAGCAAGCATCTTTAACTCCATTTTAACAACTCTAATGGAATTTCAGTGAACATTTTGGATAGGATTGGATTTTTATTATCTGAAACCAAGCGTTATTGCAGATTGAAGGGGTGACCTATGAGAAGCAAAGCTGGTTATTTTTAGATATTATACTGATTTCGCAAGCAATGACCCCAGCGGTGACAGTGCCCGCAATACTTCGTATGCTATTAGACATTGAATTAATAATGATAATGATCATGATGAAAGGGATCATATGGATTGTGCATACCCGTAGATTTGCCTCAATAAATATGTACAGTGTTGTCTAGCTGTTACACCATTGCTTATATCATACAAGCCTTTCTTATTTTTTGTTTTTTATTGAGTCACATTATACAAACCTTTTTATGCGATTGCTTATATGCATTAAATAACTAAAGCAAATACCTTGTCAACTAAGCTTTTGAACGTTGAGACTTGTTTTTTTTTGGTCACTAACGACACGTCTCGTCTCTGATGAGATTAAATGTTGATGTCTGGTGATGAAACTGTTGCAATCTTAGTTTGGCCTCCATATTAAAAGACCAATAAACCCTGAAAAGAAAAAAAAAATCTCTGAGATCTAAATGGGAAAAATCTATACGAGTAAATTACCTGAGGCCTCAATTTTTCCATAGGATTTGTTTTTTTTTTTTTTAAAAAAAATAATTGATGGGTAATTTTAATGCAGGATTTTCTATTGAGTGCTAGGCTGGGCCAGCTCAGATGGGCTTGAGCCCAATGCAAGGAGACCAGCAATCACAGTTGAAAGGAAGATTTGGTCCAGGCCACCTAACTAGAAGGAACGAGAAACCGGACACCTCTCTTCGGTGAGACTTTTACGATGAATATTTAAATTTTTAATCTTTGAAATGTCTTCTTTCAACACTCACCACTGTTGTTCTTTTAGTTTTCCCTCTCTCTTTCTTTTTTTTTCTTCTTTTAATTTTAAATATATTGTTTACTCATTAATGATTGTTTATAAAATAATTTGAAGAGCACTAATAATATGACTGGCACAAAAAAAAAAAACTTGAATTTTGAGCATATATAATTTTCCTTTTTAAGGGCCAAATTGGCATGCCTTGCTTAGTTTCAGGAGCATTATGTCGAAAATCATGTTGAGCGGCACACTGTAATTAAGCAATATGCAGTTAAGTGGTTTAATGGTATATAGTTTCGTACAATTGGTAAGTGGTAACTATGCCTGTCCAGCCACCAAGAAAGTTTGAAAGTGAAAATATTAAAAAGAGATGTAACAAGTGAAAAGTGACAAGTTATGTATGTGTAAAAAAAAAAAAATTAAGTGACGAAAAGCAGTGAGCTCAGTTTGTAAAAAGGGGGCGATTGAGCAATCCGTGCTCATGTAATAATGCTTTGGTACTTGCAGAATAATAGAGCAAACGAGAGAAGCTGAAGAAACTTTTCATGATATGAACATGGCGTATCAGCTGTGCATTGGGATGGCCCCCCTTGAGCGGTGCCAGTGTGGTCACCTTGTTGGCCTAAATCCACCTAAAAATCGAGAGGATGGGAAGGTAAACATAGAATGCCTATTTGAACGGCTTGCTAAGACGCCAAATATCACACTCTTTTTGACTTTTTAGAATGCAATGTATAGTTAAAACTTGAACTTTTAATCAGTGAAGATTTTATTATTATTATTATTATTTTACAAATGAAATCAGCTTATGAAAAAAGGGTTTATTTTGTACTTTTGCGGAGCACGCAATCATATTTTCACAAGCTTCGACTTGTCAAGAGTTATGAGTGGGATGTTTTTGGGAGGGTGAAGGTGGGAGGGTGTGGGAGAGGGACTTAAACCCTAAAGCTTCTCCTTTTAACATGTTCTTTTAAAGATTTCAGATATAATATGAAGTGAAAGAAGCTGCAGGAACAGGGAACATGGAGCCAAGAGAATTATATCATGATCCAAACCCTTTACCTAGAACATATGAAAATCTCATCTAGGGATTTGCACATTTTGATTTTACTCTTAAGTTGTTCTAATTTGGAATTGTTTGCAAGAAATAAATGTTCAGCAGATTATGAACTACAATGAGATAATTGAGTGAAAAAAAAGAAAAGGTTATTCTAGACTAATTATGAGGAAATATTTAATTATTCTCAATAAGTATTAATTCAAAAAAATTTTTAACTAAGGCAAATCAAACATTAACAAGGAAATATAATCTCATTTATTTAATCAATTAGTATATGATTAGATTACTTAAGAATTAATATAATTTAATATTATAGAGTGACACTAATTTTTATTTTATTTTTAATTAAAATATTAATATAATTACATGATTGAACTATACTAGAATATTATGCTCGATAAAGTTAAACAAATTATCTGATATTATTGTTAGTTAGATGATCATGATATACTGTTAAATATTAATTTTGATCTATTAAATTAGTTAAATAAAAATTTATGATAAATTAATGTAGATTAATTATTTAAAACATTTAATTTATATTTATTACCAACAAATTGATGTCCCAATAAATAAATAAAATTGATAAAAATTTAAAGAAATAAATTAAATATATAATATTTAAAATATAAAAATTATAGGGCAATTTTATTAAAAATTTATGCACATCTCCCTGTTAAGATTCAAGAGTAAAAATTTCCTATTTAAACCCTATATTGCCTGCCACCCTAACTAGTCAGAGGGGCTTTTCGCCTTTCCCATCTCTTTCTATCTTAATATTAGTTAGATTGTAATTACGTTTAATTACTAGCACAATATATTTTTTAAAATTTAACAATTCAAATAATCATTTTATTATATATTTATTTGATAAATGTTTTGAAAATTTCTAATAATACTAACTAGTATGATCCAATGGAAAATGCTCTCAGGGTACGAAGCTGATATGCGAGTCTTAATGGATAATTAAGCTTCCACGACGAGAGTCAGAAGAACCAGACGCTTCCGATTCGTCAAGCTTGAGGTCGCCTTAATCTAGGGTTTGGTATGTAATCAATTAATGCAATTAATGTACTGGTTCGCTAGGTGTTAAACCCATGCACTAAAAAATAAAATAAAATAAAAATAAAAATAACCAAAAAAGAGGTCGCATTTGCTTTGTGTATGTCCAATTATATCATGTGAAAGTGCGTTTTGTGTAATATCAACTCGTGTCAGACAGACTAAGGAAAAAAAAGGAAAAAAAAGTTCAGACGAGAATTAAAATTGTTTTTTATGTGTATAAATACATTTTTTATATTTTTAATTACATATGTTGTTATCTTAATTATAAATCTAATTATTTTAAAATTTTAAAACCAAAAATTTTATTAATGTGTACCGAACAAATTAAAGAGGCGTGCATCTCTTGTGTAAATCTGGCTTTCATGGTCCAGCCTCCAATGCACCCCCATTTCCCCTCTATATAGGACGTGTCTTCTTCCATTTCTTTCTTCTCCATCACATTATCAAATTGCAAATTGAAACGATGGAGACGTGGTTGCTGATCCTAATCACCATTGCTGTCTCAGCTCTCCTCAAAGCTACCTTCGACATCCTATTTCCTTCAACCAAGTCCACCCACAGCCTGCCTCCAGGCCCCGTTTCCATCCCCATCATCAGTGGTATCCTACGCCTCGGGAAGTCTTTTTTGGAGCTAGAGCCCATCATCCGAAACCTGCACGTAAAATTTGGGCCGATGATTACTCTCAGTATCGGTCTTCGGCCCACCATCTTCATTGCGGACCGGTCTCTTGCCCACCAAACCTTGGTCAACAATGGAGCCATTTTTGCCGACCGGCCGATCCCACTTCTTCTTGACAAGGTGCTGAGTGGTAACCAGCATACTATTAACACGGCTTCTTATGGGCCTATTTGGCGGCGCCTCCGCCGAAACCTCACCTCAGGAGTCCTCCATCCTTCCAGAATCAAGTCCTACTGCCATGCCCGCAAATGGGTACTGCAAATACTCGAAAATCACATCCGAACAGAGTCAAGCTCTGGAAACCCCGTTCAGGTTTCGCAACATTTTCAATATGCCATGTTTTGCCTGTTAGTCTTCATGTGTTATGGCGACAGGCTCGATCGAAATCAAGTCAAGGAAATTGAGAAAGGCCAAAGAGATTCGCTCCTGAGCTTGAAAAAGTTCAACGTACTCAATTTCTGGCCAGGATTGACTAAGATTGTGTTTGCTAAAAGGTGGGCAGAATTTTTGCAGATGCAAAGAGTCCGAGCGGACGCATTGATTCCGTTGATAAGAGCAAGAAAGCAGATGAAAGAAGAGAGAACAAGTAAGGCCAAGGAGAATTGCAATGAGAACAAACATGGTTCTTTTATTTTGTCCTACGTTGATACCTTATTGGATCTTCAGCATCCTGGCGAGGAAAGAAATCTTAGTGAACGGGAAATAGTCCCTTTGTGCAACGAGTTTCTCACCGCAGGCACAGACACAACTTCCACTGCCTTGCAATGGATCATGGCTAATTTGGTGAAGTACCCGCAAATTCAAGAGAAGCTGTTCGTGGAAATTAAAGGGGTTGTTAGAGACGGAGAAGAAAATGTAGAGGAGGAAGACTTGCAGAAGCTGCCTTATCTAAAGGCAGTAGTTCTAGAAGGGCTAAGGAGGCACCCACCTGCACATTTTGTTCTGCCGCATGCGGTCACTGAGGATACAATATTGGGTGATTCTGTGATACCAAAATGTGGGGTTCTATACGTGGAGATAGCTGAAATGGGTTGGGATGCAAAAGTGTGGAAGGATCCAATGGAATTCAAGCCTGAAAGGTTCCTCTTGAACGGAGAAGGAGAAGCAATTGACATAACAGGAAGCAGAGAGATAAAGATGATGCCATTTGGGGTGGGAAGGAGGATTTGCCCTGGCCTTGGTCTGGCAATGCTTCACTTGGAATACTTTGTTGCCAATTTGATATGGAAATTCGAGTGGAAAGCCAAAGATGGAGATGATATTGATCTATCCGAGAAGCAAGAGTTCACAACGGTCATGAGGTGTCCATTGGAGGCCTACGTATCTCCCAGGCCGAAGAATTAGTCGTTGCAACTTGTCTAGTCCGACCTAGCTTGCTCGGCCCGCACTCATCATTAACCATATAATAATATAGTTATATAGAAAATGCATAAATTAGGCGAAATTTTGATGGGAGAAAACTTGCATTATATCTTGATTTGTTAGCAAGAATAAGATTGTCCAGGATACAAAGTAAGGATAAGGATACACCTGCTTGGATTATTATGTGTTGGTATCACAGTAATTTCACAAATCTGATCTTAATATAGGTTTTCAATTCGATCTGGTGAAATAATTGGTCTTTTTTTATTTTTTTTGATGTGAGTCTCAGTCAGACAATCGAGAAATTTCAAAATCGAATGAAACACCGTTCCAAACTTTTTACATTGAACATTTCTATATTTCTAAAACCAGGAAACATAGCCGGACCTTTTTTTTTTTTTAACGAAAATAATGTACATTCAATAAAGGATAATGAAGCTTAAGTACCACAATTACCGTAACAGCGTGTACAATGAGCCTTTATTAATCATTATTTTAAAATGCTGTTGCAAGTTGCAACTGCATTAGTCACAATTTGTGACGGTATTAATTGCAATGAGCATAATTAAACTTTGTTAAAAGAAAATTGAAGTTCTGATTCTACCACTGTTTAACGAATTTTTGACTACATTTGAACTCTGTTAAAAAACAAAAAAGGGAACATGTATGTTGACACAGGTGAGTTCAGGCATTTTAATTTTTGTTGCAAAATCTCAACTAACAACGGAGAGTGCAAGTATATAATTACAATCATTAAAGTACATCTTCAAATTTTCTCGAACCTCCAAAAGAAACTAGAGACAATAAGTTCCTTCCTGGTTCATTGGAGGTCTAGAATACGCAACAACATCGATCCTTCCAGGCAAGTGAGATGACGACTTGCTTGATGCAACAAAACCCTCGTCTATTATTGTAAGGTAGAATGGAGAAAGTAACCGTGCCATTAAACTCATTATTATAACATACAAATGCTAAGTGCTGACACACATGCACGGCACGCAAGTATGCAGAAAGCCACTTGAAAGCTTAGCTTCGTAATGCAACCAGTAGTAATTTTTCTTGCGGAAGAAGTACTAATGTTTTATCCTGGGAGATATGTGGGCCTGTAATGGATGTTTCATCACTACTGTGAACTCTTGCTTCTCAGATAGATCAATATCATCTCCATCTTTGGCTTTCCACTCGAATTTCCAAATCAAATTGGCAACGAAATACTCCAAATGTAGCATTGCCAAACCAAGGCCAGGGCAGATCCTCCTGCCTACACCAAATGGCATCATTTTGATCTCTCTGCTCCCTGTTATGTCAAATGATTCTCCCTCCCCATTCAGAAACCTTTCAGGCTTGAATGCCATTGGATACTCCCACACCTTTGGATCCCACCCAATTTCAGCTACCATGAAGTTTATAATCCCATTCTTTGGAATCACATGATCGCCTAATACTATATCCTCAGTGACCGCATGCGGCACCACAAAATGCCCAGGTGGATGCCTCCTCAGCCCTTCTAGAACTACTGCCTTTAGATAAGGTAGCTTCTGCAAGTCTTCTTCCTTCACATACTCATCTCCATCCTTCACAACCCCTTTAATTTCCATGAACAATTTCTCTTGAATTTGTGGATACTTGACCAAATTAGCCATGATCCACTGCAAGGCCGTGGAAGTG
Organism: Ceriops tagal; assembly: GCA_021533255.1. NCBI lineage: Eukaryota > Viridiplantae > Streptophyta > Magnoliopsida > Malpighiales > Rhizophoraceae > Ceriops > Ceriops tagal. The sequence continues at coordinate 13,727,695 of CM038594.1, forward strand.
GTGTCCGTCCCACCATTAAGAAACTCATTGCATAGCACCAACATTTCGTCCTCACTGAGCTTCCTTTTCTCTTCTGGAAGCTCCAAATCCAAAAGAGTATCCACATAGCACAAAACGTACTCGTCTTTGCCATATTTGTAATCTTCCTTGGCCTTAGTTTCTCTCTCTTCTTTCATCTTACTTCTTGCTCTAATCAAAGGAACCAATACATCCGCTCGCTCTTTTCGCATTCGAAAGAACTCTGCCCACCTTTTGCGGAACAAAATTTTGGTCAATCCTGGCCAAAAATTCAGTATATTGAACCTCGGGAGGCTCAGAAGCACATCACGCTCAACTCTCTCAATTTCCTTCACTTGGTTTTGATCGAGCCTGTCACCGAAACACATAAAGACCAACAAGCAAAACATGGCATATTGAAAGTGTTGCATCACCTGAACAGGGCTCCCAGAATTGGACTCTGTTTCGAAGCTATTTTCAAGTATCTGCAGCACCCACTTGCGGGCGTGGGAATACGCCTTTACCCTCGACGGATGCAGGATCTCTGAGGTGAGGTTTCTACGAAGCAAGCGCCAGTTAGGCCCATAAGCAGCCGAACTAATGTTATGCTGGTTGCAGCTCGCAATCTTTGCAAGAGGCAGCGGCCGTGGCCTGTCAGAGAAAGCGGCACCGTTGTGGACCAAGGCCTGGTGGGCAAGAGAGCGGTCGGCGACGAAGATGAAGGGGCGGGGGCCGATTCTGAGAGTGATAATGGGGCCCAACTTGGCGTGAAGGTTTCCAATGATGGATTTGCGCTGGTAGAAAGTCTTGCGGAGCCATAGGATGTCGCTGATTATTGGGATGGAAAGAGGGCCTGGAGGGAGGCATACGGAGGGTTTCTTTGGAGCAATCAAGAGGTCTAAGGTGGCTTTGAGGAGGGCTGCGATGCATACGGCGACTAGGATGAAGTACCAGTTCTCCATTATGGGAATTGCCATTTGCAAGTGATGATGTCGGAAAATGGAGAAATTGTGGCCTAAATAGAAGGAAGCAGTTGGGTCACACGCCTGCTCGTCAAACAGGAAGGTGCTGGGAGATCCCCTGGGAAAATTTCTCTCTCAAGAGACAAAGCACCCCTTATCTTCCGTGGTTATGTTTGACAATTTTGATACACTGACAACGAAATTAAAACTAAGGCACATTTACAAGTTGCAGAGAGCCAATAACAAGGTTTTTTTTTTTTTCTCCTTCTTCATGGGATCTAGAAACATATTTAATTCAAAAAAGTAAATAATAACCGCAAATTTAGACCAACAAAAATTAATTTTTCTTTTTCAAAGTTTATTTAGTTTCTTAAGGACGAAGAATTCTTAGGACCTTACATATTACTTTTGGGAATGATAGGCTTGTTTCAACAATATCATTAATGATGATGTATACAAAAAAGAATTTTTTACAATTAATTTGAGGTGCTAAAAAATTTATTTATTTATTTATTTATTTTGTTATGAAGCTAGTAGTTATGATGTTATTTTAAGTTGAAACACAATATAAAATATAAAATGTAAAATTAAAACACTAATTATAAGAAGATCTATTCTTAATAAAAAAAAATGGAGGTAAGTGCAAATTACTACTACATATTCAATTTACAAAACCTCGTGCATTGTCCCATGACAATTGAGTGGACCCCGTCAATATAATTACACAATTTGTCAGGCTATTTAGCAATTTAACTTTTACCTGTTTTTTTTTTTTTTTTTTTTTTTGTGGTGGTTGTTTAAGAGTGAGTGGTAGGGGCGTGGCTAAACAATCCAATTTCAAGCTCTTGGAGGTAATAATTTATCTTGAACAATACCTGGACTAGTCTGTGCTTGCAGGACCCATGTACTTTTGTTTTCAAAAATATGGGAGAGATGCAAATCACTTATTTTACATAATGAAATAATTAAGTAGTGGCATGGCTATGGTGGGGAACTTGGGTGGCAGGGTTCAATGCAAGTCTGTGTGCTATTCTGGTTTCCGGCAAGGTTTCCTTTCTTTGCGTCCTATCTGGCACGCTGCAGTGCAAGGCCTTTGGTAATGGGACCTTCAACCGATAAGAAATAAAAAAGATTAAAATTGAGTATCATCATAATAATAATAAAGAATAAATTGTAAATGCCGTAAAACTTCTTTTGTTATTCATCGTTTGACTTTCTAGCCTTCATAGACATAATCACAATTAATAATATAAATTATAAATATACTCTTGAATCATAATAGTGTCATTTGAATGTGCATTTTACACTAATGTATAATGAAATTCATGAAATAATTATAAGAGAAGAAAAATTTTAATTATGTAATTGATAGTCAATTTGACTTGTAACAAAAATAAAATATTTTCACTTATTTTAACTTGATCAAATATTATGTGAATAAGGGTAAATATTTAATAATTAATTGTCTATAATTATGAAAAATATGATCATTGTGCTAAAGTTTTTCTTACTTTATTATTAATTACATTTCATTAAAATATATTCTTTAGAATAAATATAGTTGACCCAATTTAATAATTTTTATAAATTAATCTTATCTTAAAATATTATAATAAATTATAAAAATAAAAAAAAATAATTATTGTAACAAATTTTTCTTACTCTAATTGAATACATTGGAGTGATCATTATTAAAATATTGAAATTAATTTTACTTTTGAAGATTCATATTATATTTATTTAAGTGTTATAACATATTGAATATTGGATTGAAATTCCTACCAATTTGTTAATTTGAAGGAAAATGAAAACTCTATAGAGAGAAAAAACACTCTTTCCAATTTCCATGTTTCTAGAATTGCAATCTTCATTAGCAGAATTTTTTTTACCTTTTGCACATCCAAAAAGTTGGTAGACTTTGGTATCTTCTACATTTGTATATCTTGACGTGTACTTCAAGCTTACATTAATTTCATTTGCTTATATAACTCAATTGCATAATATTAAATATTATTTATATTATTGAATTATGTTATGTTTAAGGGTGTTTATTTTATAAGACAAAATAATATTTCTATTTAATATTTTCTATAAATAATATAATATGATTGGGGTTAGTCTTCAACCAGCTCTTTCCTCCAAAGAAAAAGGTGAAAGGAAAAATCATTCTGTTACACACATGTGAAGTGCAAACAAAGCTCTGAATCGTCGGACTGGACGGCTATTGTACGGACAAGGAATCCGACACTCACGAGCCTGGTTTGCACATACACCTTTTTTTAACCAAATAAAAAGAAAAAACAATTAATAGTTAGCTTATTAATAGTTACCTTAACATAAGGCCTTGACAATAAGGTCAACAAAGAGGGCCTCGGTTCCTTTAGCGGGAGCATGTTAATGTGTGATTTTGACTACACGTTTACAAACATGGAAGCTTCAAATAAACCTCAAATTTCCCCAGTTAAACGGTATATTTCCCATTCATGACCTTGAAGTTCAAAAACAGCTCATTAAAAATTATGAACCAGTAAAATTTCTTTCATTCCTGCGATGGAGACTACTTCCTCTTCTTGTTATTTTTTTTTTATTTTATTTTGAAAAATGCTTATAAAGTACCTCGACAAAATTTTCACGGACCTTACAAAAGAAACTAGAGACGATAAATTCCTTCTTGGTTCATAGGAGGCCTAGACTACGCAACAAGATCGATCCTCCCAGGCAAGTGAGATGACGACTTACTTGATAAGACACAAATCTTGTATATTATTGCAAGGTACAATGGAGAAAGTACTACAACTCATTGTTACAAGGTACAAATGCTGAGTGCTGACACAAAATACAAAATGCTGTTCATGGAAGTATGCGGAAAGCCGCTTGAAAGCTTAGCGTCGTAATGCAACCAGTATTAATTTTTCTAGCGGAAGTCAAATGCAAGAAGTACTAATTTTTTATCCTGGGGGATATGTGGGCCTGTAATGGATGTTTCATCACCATTGTGAACTCTTGCTTCTCGGATAGATCAATATCATCGCCATCTTTGGCTTTCCACTCGAATTTCCATATCAAATTGGCAACGAAATACTCCAAATGTAGCATTGCCAAACCAAGGCCAGGGCAGATCCTCCTGCCTACACCAAATGGCATCATTTTGATCTCTCTGCTCCCTGTTATGTCAAATGATTCTCCCTCCCCATTCAGAAACCTTTCAGGCTTGAATGCCATTGGATACTCCCACACCTTTGGATCCCACCCAATTTCAGCTACCATGAAGTTTATAGCCCCCTTCTTTGGAATGACATGATTGCCTAATACCATATCCTCAGTGACCGCATGCGGCACCACAAAATGCCCTGGTGGATGCCTCCTCAGCCCTTCTAGAACTACCGCCTTTAGATAAGGCAGCTTCTGCAAGTCTTCTTCCTTTACATACTCATCTCCATCCTTCACAACCCCTTTAATTTCCATGGACAGTTTATCTTGAATTTGTGGATACTTGACCAAATTAGCCATGATCCACTGCAAGACCGTGGAAGTGGTGTCCGTCCCACCATTAAGAAACTCACTGCATAGCACCAACATTTCGTCCTCACTGAGCTTCCTTTTCTCTTCCGGAAGTTCCAAATCCAAAAGAGTATCCACATAGCACAAAACGTACTCGTCTTTGCCATATTTGTAATCTTCCTTGGCCTTAATTTCTCTCTCTTCTTTCATCTTCCTTCTTGCTCTAATCAAAGGAACCAATACATCCGCTTGGTTTTTTCGCATTCGAAAGAACTCTGCCCACCTTTTGCGGAACAAAATTTTGGTCAATCCTGGCCAAAAATTCAGTATATTGAACCTCGGGAAGCTCAGAAGCAGATCACGCTCAACTCTCTCAATTTCCTTCACTCGGTTTTGATCGAGCCTGTCACCGAAACACATAAAGACCAACAAGCAAAACATGGCATATTGAAAGTGTTGCATCACCTGAACAGGGCTCCCAGAATTGGACTCTGTTTCGAAGCTGTTTTCAAGTATCTGCAGTACCCACTTGCGGGCGTGGGAATAAGCCTTGACCCTCGACGGATGCAGGATCTCTGAGGTGAGGTTTCTGCGAAGCAAGCGCCAGTTAGGCCCATAAGCAGCCGAACTAATGTTATGTTGGTTGCAGCTCGTAATCTTTGCAAGAGGCAGCGGCCGTGGCCTGTCAGCGAAAGCGGCACCGTTGTGGACCAAGGCCTGGTGGGCAAGAGAGCGGTCGGCAACGAAGATGGAGGGGCGGAAGCCGATTCTGAGAGTGATAGTGGGGCCCAACTTGGCGTGAAGGTTTCGGATGATGGGCTCCAGCTGGGAGCCAGACTTGCGGAGCCATAGTATGTCACTGATTATTGGGATGGAAAGGGGGCCTGGAGGGAGGCATAAGGTGGGTTTCTTTGGAGTAATCAAGAGGTCTAAGGTGGCTTTGAGGAGGGCTGCGATGCATACGGCGACTAGGATGAAGTACCAGTTCTCCATTATTGGAATTGCCATTTGCAAGTGATGATGTTGGAAAATTGGAGGAGCAAGGGTGGCCTATATAGAAGGGGAACAGGGAACAAGAGGCTTTGGATCACACACAGGCTTGTCAATCAGGAGAGCATTGAGGGATCGTCTAGGAAAATTTCTCTCTCCTGATATAAAAACACACCTTATCTTCTGCTGATACGTTTGGCAATTTTGAGGCCCTGGCAAACAAAACAAACAATGGGACGTTTTCAAGTGACATAAAGTCAAAAACAAAGTATTTTTTTTTTCTTCATCGATTCTAGAAACATGCCCAATTCAAAAACGTAAATAGCGGCAAATTTAGACCAAGAAAAATTATTTTTTCTTTTTCAAAGAGTATTTAGGTTCTTAATGACGAGGGATTCTTTAGGACCTCACGTATTACTTTTGGGAATGATAGGTTAGTTTCAACAATATCAGTAATGATGATGTATACTAAAAGGAATTTTCTATAATTAATTTGAGGCGCTAAAAAATTTAACTTTTTTTTTTTTTTGGGTTATGAAACTAGTATGTTATGATGTTATTTTAAGTTGAAATAAAATATAAAAAATAAAATGTAAAATTAAAACACTAATTATAAAAAGATCTATTCTTAATAAAAAAATGGAGGTAAGTACAAATCACTACTACATATTCAATTTACAAAACCTCGTGCATTGTCCCATGACAATTGAATGGACCCCGTCAATATAATTACACAATGTGTCAGGCTATTTAGCAATCCAATTTCAAGCTCTTGGAGGTAATAATTTATCTTGAACAATACCTGGACTAGTCTGTGCTTGCAAAACCCATGTACTTTTGTTTTCAAAAATATGGGAGACATACAAATCACTCTGCTGATAATTTTGCTGAGACGGGGAGGTGGGGCTGCATATTGGATGGACTACTGTGGAGCATGGCTGTAGTGGGGAATTTGGGCAGGCGGGGTTCACTGCAACTTTGCGTGCCATTCCGTTAATTAACGAGGCTCCCTTTCGTTGCATCGTACCTGGCACGCTACGCTGCAGTGAAAGGTCTTTGGTAAATGGGACCTTCAGCCGATAAGAAATAAAAAATATTAAAATTGAGTGTCATCATAATAATAAAGAATAAATTGTAAATACCATAAAACTTCTTTGTTATGTATGATTTGTCTTTCTTACCTTTTATTAATATAAATTATAAATATACTCATAAATCCTGACGATATTATTTAAATATACATTTTAAATTGACGTATAATAAGATTCATAAAATAATTATAAGAGAAAGAAAATTTAAATTATGTGACTTATAATTATTTTAATTTGTAATAAAAATAAAAAAATCACTTATTTTTAACTTGATTAAATATTATGTGAATAAGAATAAATATTTAAAGATTAATTTTCTATAATTATAAAAAATGTGATCATTGTGCTAAAATTTTTCTTACTTTGTTATCAATCACATTTTATTAAAATATATTCTTTAGAGTATATCTAGTTTATACAATTTAATAATTTTTATAAATTAAATTTATCTTAAAATTTAAAATAAATTATGAAAATAATAAAAATCTGATTGTTACACTAAACTTTTTTTTTTTACTCTAATTGAATAAATTGGAGTGATCATTATTAAAATATTAAAATTAATTTCACTTTTGAAGATTGATATTACATTTATTCAAATTTTAGAACATATTGAATGCTAGATTGATCCTCTTACCAATTTGTTAATTTGGAGAAAAAAGAGGACTCTTGAGGGAGGAAAAAACACCCATTCCAATTTCCATGTTTCTAAACTTGCAATCTTAAGGATCTCACTTTTATGGTGTAGGGCTCAATATGCTTTTTCATTAGTAGAATTTTTCTACACATCCAAAAGATTAGTAGACTTTGGTGCTTTATACAATTGCATATCTGGATGTGTGCTTCAAGCTTACATTAATTTCACATGCTAATAGAAACAAAATGCAGTTACAAAAAAAAAAAAAAAATTGGTCCAACTTGAAAGCACATATGCTGTGATTCTTACTTTACAGCAAAGGTTCAGGGTCATAATCCCTCACATGACTTCCTATTGCCAATTCCAATCAGGAAAAAGAAAGTGAAGGTATAGCTTTCCTTTCTGTGTATATGCAGTCTTCAGTATCGAATGAAATGCACACCAAAGTTAATGTTTTACTAGCATGGCCTCCATCTTCCTGCTTCTAGCAGCGTGCTTTTGCTTCTCTAGTTCTCTGGACAAACCTATGCTGAGGAGAATGCTATGTAAAGTCAGGCATAAACTTGAAGTGCTGACAAATATAATTGGGTCTGAAAAAAACCAAAGGGCTTAGTTGCTGAAGGGTTCTGTTGAAGAGCAAGGTGCTGAGTTATATTAAAGGAAATTATTCAAGCAAGAGTATCGGTAGCATAAGATTATTCACAATTACAAAGAAGCAAACTATATAAAGAGACTACTCACCGCTTACTAATGTCCTCCCATGTAAAGCATTCATTATCCAGTCCATAGTAAAGACGTATACTCTCCTCTTTCTCGTTCTCCAAGTCAAATCAATGAGCTTGTTTACCTCATCCTGCAATTACGTTTTCTGATGTTTTAGCTTTTCTTCCTATAGAATTAGAGTGGAATCTGGAAATAAGAACAGTTGGTACGTTGGAAAAGTCATTACTTTTGATTTTAATTTTGTGATCATGAAGCACAAATGGTATAACTCGAATGTTTGTAATGTCCTCGCACCGACAAGCAGAAACTCAGGGATTGGCCCACACAAATTTTTCCAAAAAGCATTGAAAGAGGTCCACTGCTAATTAAGCGCCTACTCATCTACTCCATGCCATGGATTGTTCTCAATGCGATTCTCTCCAATGTACTTCAACCAGGACAAGAAGAAAAAGGTGAGTTAACGTGAACGAAAGAGACGTGAATATCAATAATATTCCCTTGCACATGAATCTGTGGGATGCCAACTGAGTTTCACTTACACTATGGTGGGTTTCTCCTTGGAGACCATCCATAGAGAGGAATGCTTACCTATCAAGCGAGAAGACTTTACTAATTGCCTACACAAAATGACATTGCGTGATAAGTAAATAGGAATCTAGAAAACAAGCATCTTCAGAATTGCTGTACCTCTGCAGCATTCCTCACTTCCTTCTGTGACATATTCAAAGACTCTGCAATTCTCTGGAAAAATAAGGAAAAGGAAAAGGAAAAAAGATGATTAGGAAATCAATGGTAGTATATACAGACATAAAAACAAATACAATAAAGCCGCTTTGATCTCAACAAAATGATAGACTTACATCAAGGGAGGGGGTCATTCCTCTCTCTTCAAGTCCAATCTTTGCATTGCGGATCAAGCCTAACCTTTCATGTAAATAATTAGGCAATCTTAAGGTTTTTGAATTATCAACTAAAGCTCTTGAGATAACCTGTGAGAGCAGAAAATTAATTATACACAAATAATAATGATATCATAAGCATCTTGACGTTGAGTTGAAAGGATAATAGAAAACAGATGTAAAATATTGATTTCATAGACATTTGCTGGATGAACACACCCCACCCCCAACTCCCCACGCGACCAGAGGGAGAAAAAAAAAAAAGATAGAGAATCAATAAGCGAAGGAGTCACAAGTAAAAGAAAGAAACAGCAGCAATAATGACATTACACATTGGTCAGTGTCGGCAATAAGGGGATCAATTTCTGAATCAGCTTGAAAAAGGACTCGGGAACATGGATCGCCAGGATACCCCAATACCCCAATATTACCGATTTTCACTGCTGTGTTGACACGTCCAAAAATTTCAACATTGATATTTGCTATTTTGGCACATGTAAGTTCACAACTAGAAAGAAAATTATCAGCATTACCTGACGTATCCACCAATAAATGTAAGTTGAAATTTTGAAAACCTTTGAGGAATCAAATTTCTCAATACCACGCAATAGTCCAATCAGACCTCACTGCATGAGAAATAATACAAAATGTAAATGTGATTAGGAAAATGTCTATACGAAGGTTTGTGGGCACCATCATTTTGTAACTAAACTATGCAAATGGTACATTACCTGAACAAGGTCAGCCATTTCAGCACCCATGTTATCATATCTCTGGGCAATAAACATAACCAGACGAACATTGCTCATTACTAGTCTCTCTCTTGCCAAAGAGCATTCAATCAATTTCGACTATAACTTGGTATGAGATATTCTCAAGGAAGCAGCTAGTTGTTCATCAAAAGGCTCACATCCTGATTTCTACTTCAGCCTGTAATTTCCAAGCATAACGGTATCAAGACTTCATTGAAAAAAATAGCATAATAATATATTGTTGCAACAGTAGTAGTTTTAATTTTTGAGACGCTTAACAAATCCAGAATGATAGCTGGTTATGCATCACAAACATTAGAAAGGGGAAAGGCTTGCTTAGGCAGAATAACCCTTGATACAGAAGAATAAAAGTCAAGGGAGATACTTCTATGAGTTCAAGCGAAAATGTAAAGATATGACACTGAGGATTAGACAAAGGAAAAAGTTAAAAAAGAAAGATCTTTTATTATGTCAATAAACTTCAAATCACCATTTATCGGGATGTAAAATGCCTCCCCTGTTAAGAATATGGAATGAGAGTTACGCAACAAGAGAAGAGAACCTCTAAAAATTACTCTTTGAAGTGGTCATTACATTTAATTACAGATCACTGTTGGGTCTATCTCCCCGCAGAAAATTTTATTCGTAGGACAGAAAACTTACCATAGAAATTGACAAGAGGCACGTGCAAATTAATAGCTAGACGGATTTGCAGTATCTTTTCAAATACAGAAAATCACATGCTCACCCGGATTTCTGCTCTTCCAATAAAAGGCCAGCTTTAATTATCCAAGACAGGCGCACAACTTCTGCTTGGGTGAGCAGCTCTTCACTAGCCACACCCTTCACGTAACCCTTTAAACGATTCTGCAGTAACTCTGGGTTTATAACAGAACTTAGCTGTTTATTGACAGTAGTGCATGTCATTAGTTTGCTCGAACTTTTCCTCCGAAGATTTATTCTCCGTTTTTGGGCAGACACCCTGGAACAAGTCGCTGGCATCCTCTCCTTGGTTTTTCTGCTTAGTATATCACTTGAGACTTTCTTCTCAAATGAAAGGTTCCACTGATTTTCCAACATAGATTTCTGCAGCAGAAGAAGTGCCTCCATTGAATAGTCAAGGTCAGAACTTTCCTCTTCTAAGTCATGTTGCTGTAACCGAAGAAGTAGAGGCAGTCTCCATGAGCTCTTTAAGAGCCTTAATTGATTGAGTAGTTCCATTGGACGATGGGAAACCGTGGCCATAATTGGATGACTTTTTTCCAACTATTACATTCTTCATATTGGCAACTTGACAGTAGGTTAGTCCATAATTGGTTGCATTATAGAGCTTGTAAGGTCAGAATAATGGTAGGATGCACTCAAGAGCCTTTTTCCCGTGCTAAGTCCAACAACTGCAGTTGTGGCCATCATATGGGTTCCTTTCAGGTAGGTGAAAATATCATCATCACAGGACTTCAAAAAATTGGATAAACAAGCTTGTTTTGCAGGGCTTCAACTGTAACCAATTCACTATGCTGAATTTCGTTTGCCAAATCTCCCAAATTCACTTCATCAAACTTCTGTTGAAATAGAAAGACAAAAAAGAAAAGAAGTCATTTGTAGGCTTCTTTTCTTCAGACCACTTGACTTGCAAGTATAGCAAAACTTTGTCACTCAAATCAAACAAGCAAAGGAATAAGCCCCCGTTCAAGTAATGAAAGAAAAAATGAACACATTGAATGATATTTTTTTTTCCAAAATAAATATACAGATTCCAGATTGAGGTCCCACAACACTGTGGCTAGTTTTCAAATTGGGTTTTGAAACAATAAAACATATATGATAGAACAAACATCAGATAGCAACAGCAAAAATGTAAAATCTTCCAAATGTTTCTAAGCCTGTTCATAACTTGAAGCTATAAAAAAAATGAAATCAAGGGTATAATGCCTTTGTTTTCAATCTCTGGCTTGCAGTTTCCAGTCTTCCAACATTTTTACTTCAGTTTGAATGCAACCCCATTTGCGTTCTATCTGTTAATCATAGTTTTTGCTATGTGCTAAATTTTTAGGTACTGGAAGTCATGTTCTTTTTAAACCGTGCATCAAGAGCATGTTGAAACGTCCTGGAATATTCTAGGGAAGTCTAGAGGCTTATTAGGACCCTAGAACATTCCACCTTATTCTAGAATTCTTATCTTATTGTAAAGCGTGTCTTATCTTATTGTAAAATGTGCCTTATCTTCTTGTAAAGCGTAGAGTAATAGGTACCGTTAGATCAAACAGATCCCAGTCATTCATTTAGAAGGTAGAGTTGTATATAAAGGAGAGTAGCCCCAAGGGTGGAGACATCCAATTCACTTGTATTCTCTCTCAAGTATAATATAGTGTTTCCTTTCTCTCATTCTCTCTTGTGTTTTCCATAGTGCTCTACTTTCTCTTCACTATCCAAGGGGGGAAGGCTGACTTAGCTTCTACGAAGGGCGTAGGAAGAGCTAAGTGCTGCACGGTCGTAAGGAAAATTCGTACGTCCGTGACAGTTGGTATCAGAGCCAGGTTTGTGGGGCATAATGTCGAGCACCATGGAGGAGAATGTGCTGAGGGAACACCAAGGGATGGAGAGGGGACGTGATCCATCTCCCACTCGAGATGGAAACAAGAAGAAGGAGCGTGGACGCAGCAAGACTCGTTCTGCCGTCACTCTTGCGACTTTGGAGGAAAAGTCCAATATCCTTGAACAGGTAATGTCTGAAATGGGTACACGCATTGAACATATTGAACATAATTTTGATGCTTTAGAATCTCACACATTGGAAGAACTTGATAAAGTTAAAGGGGACATCCAAGAGTGTTTTTCCAATACTGAAGGGTGTTACGGGAGTGAGCAAGCCTTCAAGGCGACGGTCATGCAGACCGTCAAAAGCTTGCAAACTCAAGTGACCTCTTTAGAAACCATTGTAGAGGAGATGCGCCATGACGTAGCTATATGCAAGAAGGTCATGGCTAGTGATAGCGGTCCAAGGGGAGCTCCTCGGGTAGAAGCTCCCAAGCCCAAGGAATTCTCGGGCAAGAGGGATGCCCAAGAGGTGGAGAATTTCCTTTGGCAAATGGAGAGATACTTTGAATGCATCAAGATGGTAGACGAGCGAGACAAGGTAAACATGGCAACCCTTTACCTTGCGGATACAGCAACTTTATGGTGGTGGAGGAAGCATGCGGATATGCAAAAGGGTATTTGCATCATAGAGACATGGGAGGACTTCAAAAGGGAACTCAAGAGGCAGTTCTTCCTAGAGAATGTGGTGTATGAGGCACGCAAGCAGCTGAGGAAGCTGAAACACAAGTCCTCTATCCCCGACTATGTTAGGGATTTCACTACGTTAATGCTGAAAATCCCTAGCCTAGGGGCAGAAGAGGCACTATTCTACTTCGTAGATGGACTCCAAAATTGGGCTAAGCAAAAGGTGCAACGACGAGGGGCGAAGGACGTCGACGAGGCCATTGCAATTGCGGAGTCCCTCACCGAGTATCAAAGGAGTGAGTCTTCTAAAAATAGGAGCTCCAGGAGTAACCCCAATAAAGGTGGGGGAGAAAGAGATAGAGGCCAAGGAAATCACAACCCACCTACTAGAAGGGACTATGAGGAGAAGAAACAATCTTTCACACCTAGAGGAGGGTGCTTTGTGTGCAAGGGGCCACACCCTATGAAGGATTGTCCAAAATTAGGTTCGTTGGCTGCGATGATCGAGCAACAAGAGGCGCAAATAGTAGATGATCCAGCAGAACAGATTGGTTCTCTACGATTACTCAACGCTCTTAAGGGCAAACAAGAGCTGCAAGCAATGAGAGGTAAGGGACTAATGTTTGTGGATGTACAGATAAATGGACAGCATGCCCAAGTCATGATTGACACGGGTGCCACTCACAACTTCATCACCGAGGAGGAAGCTAAACGGCTTGGTCTCTCTATGGCCAATGGTGGGGGTTGGCTCAAGACCGTCAACACTAGTGCCAAGCCTTTACGTGGAGTTGCCCGAAATGTACCAATGAGCCTTGGTCCATGGAGTGGTGCAGTGGACTTCTCGGTGGCGCACATGGATGACTTCAAGATCGTGTTGGGTATGGACTTCCTTCGTAAGGTACAAATCGTTCCTATGCCATATTTAAACTCTGTGTGTGTGTGCTTGAGAAGGAGGCCCCGTGCAGGGTTTCTGCCGTGTCGAAGGCGAGTGATAGGAAAGTTCTATCTGCAATGCAAGCCAAGAAGGGCCTCAAGCGGGGGGAAACCACATACTTGGCAACGATGGTGACAAGCAATCCCTCTAGCCCTCCAGAGGTGGACTTACCCCAGGCAATTAAAGACGTCCTTGAAGAAAACAAGGATGTCATGCCTCCCGAGCTGCCCAAACGACTTTCTCCAAGGAGAGAAATTGACCATAAAATAGAGTTGAAGCAAGGGTCTAAGCCACCCGCTATGACCCCTTATCGCATGACACCCACCGAACTTGAAGAATTGAAACGACAATTGGTTAGTTTGCTGGATGCGGGTCAGGTGCGACCTTCAAAGGCTCCTTATGGCGCTCCAGTCTTGTTCCAGAGGAAGCACGATGGTTCACTACGTATGTGCATTGACTACCGGGCACTCAATAAGATTACGGTAAAGAATCGATACCCCCTTCCTCTCATTCCTGATTTGTTTGATAGATTAGGGCAAGCCAAGTGGATTACAAAGGTGGACTTGCGTTCTGGATACTATTAAGTTCGTATAGCAGAAGGAGACGAGGCAAAGACCAGCTGTGTTACCCGCTATGGTTCCTTTGAGTGGTTGGTGATGCCCTTTGGGCTAACCAACGCCCCTGCTACTTTCTCCACACTCATGAATCAGATTTTTCGACCATTCTTGGAGCAGTTTGTAGTGATCTACTTGGACGACATTCTTATCTATAGTGAGACTCTTGAAGACCATGTAGACCACCTACAAACCGTGTTCAAGCTTTTGCGGGACAATGAGCTTTACATCAAAAAGGAGAAGTACACTTTCGCGGCACGGGAAGTACACTTCCTTGGTCATGTGGTGGGGAATGGACGAATTCGAATGGATGAAGAGAAGGTGCGGGCCATCCAAGATTGGGAGTCACTAAAGAACGTGTCACAGTTGCGATCGTTTCTTGGGCTAGCCAACTACTACAGGCGGTTCATTGAGGGATACTCCGCGCGAACGGCTGCCCTAACCGATTTGTTGAAGAAAAACCAGTCATGGGAATAGACAACTCAACAGCAAATGGCCTTTGAAGGGTTGAAGGCTACGGTAAGTAAAGAGCCTGTCCTTGTTCTCCCTGACTTTGCTAAAGCGTTTGAAGTCCATACAGATGCTTCCGACTTTGCTATAGGAGGGGTCCTAATGCAAGAAGGGCATCCCGTGGCTTATGAAAGTAGGAAACTGAACGACACCGAACGGAAGTACATAGTACAAGAGAAGGAGATGACTGTCATTGTTCATTGCCTCCGTACTTGGCGCCATTATCTATTGGGTTCTCAATTTGCGATCAAGACGGACAATGTGGCCACTAGCTACTTCCAAACCCATAAGAAGCTGACTCCGAAGCAAGCTAGGTGGCAGGACTACTTGGCTGAGTTTGATTATACGTTGGAATATAAGTCAGGCAAAGCCAATGTAGTCGCTGACGCTTTAAGTCGCAAAGCAGAATTGGCGGCCATCTCTCAAATAAAAGGGGATATCAAAGACCAGATTCGGGAGGGGATTAAGCATGATCCCATGGCTAGGCAAATCACCGACCTTGCTGTCAAGAGGGAGACAAAAAGGTTTTGGGTAGAGGATGGCCTAATCTATACTCGAGGTAGGCGACTCTATGTGCCTAAGTGGGGAAATTTAAGACGCTCCCTCATTAAGGAGTGTCACGATACCAAGTGGGCGGGTCACCCAGGCATGAAGAGGACGTGGGCATTGTTGGAGGCGACATACTATTGGCCTCAATTGAGGGATGAGGTTGAGATGTATGTTAGAACCTGTCTTGTGTGCCAACAAGACAAGGTTGATCACCAACTACCTGGAGGATTATTGGAACCGTTGCCAATACCTCAAAGGCCTTGGGAGACCATTACAATGGACTTCATCTCTGCACTACCCAAGTCAGAAGGGTCAGGGTTAATTATAGTGGTCGTGGATCGCTTTTCAAAGTACGGTACGTTCATCCCTGCCCCAACTGATTGTACAGCTGAAGAGGCCGCGCGGCTATTCTTTAAAAATGTGGTAAAGTATTGGGGGTTGCCGTGTCACATCATAACTGATCGTGATCATCGTTTCACGGGTCGATTGTGGGACGAGTTGTTCACACTCTTGGGGACTGAGTTGCATTTCTCCACGAGTTTTCACCCTCAAATTGACAGCCAAACTGAGAGGGTGAATGCTCTTTTGGAAGTGCCTACCAACGAGATTGGGGGAAACTCCTGGACGTGGCTCAATTTTCTTACAATTTACAAAAGAGTGAGGCGACCAGGAGAAGTCCCTTCGAGTTGGCAACTGGGCAACAACCTTTAACGCCCCATAGCGTGGATACAGATTCATCAAGCAAAAGCCCAGGAGCCCTAAAGATGGCCAAGTCGTGGAAGGAGCAAGCCGATATAGCCCATTCCTACCTTGACAAGGCAGCTAAGAAGATGAAGAACTGGGCAGACAAGAGAAGACGACAGGTCGAATTTGCTGTTGAAGACAAGGTAATGGTCAAAATCTTGCCCCAACAATTCAAAGCTTTTCGTTCTGTCCATAAGGGTCTTATAAGGAGGTACGAGGGACCTTACTCAATCTTCGGGAAGGTTGGTAAGGTCTCTTACAAATTGGATTTGCCTAAAAACTTAAAAATTCACCCAGTCTTCCACGTAAGCATGCTCAAACCATTCAAGGAAGACCGAAAGGATCCAAGACGTGGAGTATGCAACAGAGCTCCCCCGATTGTGGTAAAGTCCTATGACAAAGACGTCGAAGAAGTGCTTAGCAAGCGGATTGTTCGAAAACGAGGTATACCACCAAGCACTCAATACTTGATCAAATGGAAGGGATTGCCCGAGAGCAAAGCAACGTGGGAAAGCAAAGAAGATATGTGGCAATTTCAACGACAACTTCAAGCATACGAGGATTCGACGAGGGCGTCGAAGGATTAGGTGGGGGAGAGTGAAACGCCCTGGAATATTCTAGGGAAGTCTAGAGGCTTACTAGGACCCTAGAACATTCCACCTTATTCTAGAATTCTTATCTTATTGTAAAGCGTGTTTTATCTTATTGTAAAGTGTGCCTTATCTTCTTGTAAAGTGTAGAGTAATAGATACCGTTAGATTAAACAGATCCCAGCCATCCATTTAGAAGGTAGAGTTGTATATAAAGGGGAGTAGCCCCAAGGGTGGAGGCATCCAATTCACTTGTATTCTCTCTCAAGTATAATATAGTGTTTCCTTTCTCTCATTCTCTCTTGTGTTTTCCATAGTGCTCTACTTTTTCTTCACTATCCAAGGGGGGAAGGCTGACTTAGCTTCTACGAAGGGCGTAGGAAGAGCTAAGTGCCACACGGTCGTGAGGGAAATTCGTACGTCCGTGACAATGTGCACACCTAGAACATCCAAAGAAAAGGTGGCCAAAGGAAGAAAAATGGGAGATTAAGAGTGGCATAGTGAGCATATCAGAAGAGAACCATACATTTCGACCTGAATCCGAATAAAAGAAAGGGGAAAGACCCAAAGAAACATTTGAAACAAAAGAAAAGATTACAAATGCTTTCCATATATAAAAATGTAATTAACATTAAGAAACACATTAATGCATAGAACTAAATTTTGATAAGTTATATTAAATTGAGAGTGCATCTTTTCTTATTTCCAATGATTGAACATCATTTTAATATCAACAAATCCATGTTTTCTATCAACTTTCTCCACTGAAGCAATCATAACATTAGTTTAGCAATGCAATGATCAAAATAATGGATATTCTTTTTCTTCTTTTTTTTCCCCCTTTTAAGTACTTTAAGCAAATGTACATATTTATAAAATTTGAAAGTTTAAGTGGAACTGGACCTAAATGCTTACAAAGTGTGAGTTTTAATTTTGATATTTTATAAAAAAATTTGGAGGCGGTAATTCTCATCAATAGGCAAAAACTTTATATATATTAAGTCACTGAAAGCAGTAATAACAAAATTTTAAAAGAAAAAAAAATATAAAAAAATATCATTATATATTTCAATTTATTTAATTTAACTTTTTACTTTTGTTAATTAATTTTAAGTTGAAATTAAACTTCAAATTTTTTGTTCTAAAGATTTTAAATAAAATAATCAACCTCTATTTTGAGGAGAAAAGGAAAAGTTTGAGTTCAAATTTTCAAAAGTCATTGTAGATGACAACTAAGAGTAGGAAAAGAGGACAGGGAAATAATATTAAGAATGAAAAAAATTACTGAAAACACCCATTTACACTGATTGACTAGAGTGGAGGATGAAACAAAAATAAACAAAATGATGCACCACCATATAAAATATAAGCACAATTTTTATTATTTTTATTTATTATAAATTAGTGTATTTTTAAAAATTAATTATAATATTTTTAAATTTGTTCAATTAGTTATTTTATGGTTATTGAACTAATTATTTTATATTTGTTAAATTAATTATTATATGATTGTTAAAGTATTTGTTATGTATTAATTATTAACTATTATTAATTATAATAACTCTAGTTATTTATTATTGTTGAAATTTGTATTAATATTATTATATTTTATGAGTTATTTAGTTAAAATTAATATAAATTAATTTTTTTTTATTTTTTAAAAAATAATAACTATTATTTTAAAATAATCTATGACTTATTATTGAGTTAATCAAAATACTAAATTATTTTTATTATCATATTTTTTAAGGACATATCAATGAAAAATTTTATTGTATCCTTAAAGAAGAATTACTATACATTATAAAAATAAAAATTATTTTTAAAAATAATATCTAATACGCTTCAAATATGATATTATTTTTAATTATTTTATTTTTATTACAATATTATGTTATTTTATTGTTTTTTTAAAATATTATGTAGTCTAATAAAATCAATTTAAACTTACGTGAATATGCAAATATTTAAAAGTCCTTCGAGATGATCATGTTTCAAAGAAAAAAAGTCAACTGAAGTTCTCGACAACTAACACATACATTAGGAAAAAAGGTAAATAAAGGCAAGAAAAAACGAGAGAAATTTTACACTTGCTTAAGACAAGCTGATTTGTCCGATCTAGTGTTGAGCTAATTAGGTCCCTTCTTACGTGGAGGGAAGATCGATTCTTATGAAAGCGATAGCCCATTGTGCAATGTGTTCTCAATTGTAGATTTTTTTTTTTTTTTTTGCTCACTTTACCCGCAATACCAGGTCATAGATGTGAACGTTACGATAGATAAAAGATAATTGATTAATACATATATTAATTTTTATAAAAATAAATTATTAATAAATATAAAACTTAATTAAAAAATTATTAATTTCATTTTTAAAAATTAATCAGTTCTCATTATTAAATTTTTGAAGTGAATAATAAGCCTGAAAAGATCAAATTAAATTATAAAATATATTTTTTAAAAAATATATTTTTTCATTTTATAAATAATTAGTAAAAATAATTACATTATTAATAGTAATTATACAATGTTATTATTTCAATAATTAAATTATTGTTTTCAAATTTACTTAGTAAATTATAATTTACATAACATCACTAATTTGTTTATAATTAATTTATTTGATATAATTAAAGTTTTGTATATATTTTATACTTATTTTTTAATTATAGAAAAATTAATTTTAAAAAAAGTGTATTTTATAATTTTTATTCTTTATTTATTTGTAAAGTATTTTTTACTTAAATTTAATGTGTTATCTTATATGATTATTTAAATTATTATATTTATTATTTAATTAATTTTTTAACTATTCCACTAAACAAATAGATTTTCTATACAATTTTCCAATATCTAGTACAATGTCTTTCTCCATCTTTAATATTAAAATAATTTATCAATTTAGTTATTTATATCAAATTGGGAGTGTTTTTTATTATAATAAATATAATAAAAATATGCAAAGTATATCTTTGTAAAATTTTAATTCTTATCATCTTTATAAAAAAATAATATTTATTTTTTAAAACTTCACTTAAGAAATATAATTAAATAAATATAATTAAATATAAGTAACTAATTATTTATTTATATTATGTAAACTTTGAATTTTTGTTATGTTATTTAGAAAAAATAAATATACAAATAATTTTTTATAATTATGAAAATAATTAATAATTTTTAAATTATTATTTTTTTATAAAATCAATATAATGATGTAGTCTATTATGCACACTGAACTTAGTGCAATCTCTCTCTCCCGAAGTGCGAGGCTTTTTTTTTTTTTGAAATTAAAAAACATTCTCACGTGCCAACACCAATGAACAAACCATCCGTGCTTACCGACAATCAGATTCTCTCCATTGAAGGTGCGATGGCACCATCGCATAAGCAGTTAATCTTCAAGGTGCACAGGCGAGAGCCGCAGCTAATCCCGCCGGCCAAGCCCACCCCGCATGAGGTCAAGCCTCTATCGGACATCGACGACCAAGAGGGTCTCCGAACCCAACTCCCTCTTATCCATTTCTACAGCCACAAACCTTCCACGCAAGGCAAGGACCCAGTTGGGGTCATTAGAGAGGCACTTGCAAAGACACTGGTTTTCTACTACCCGTTCTCCGGAAGGCTCAGGGAATGGCCGAACCGGAAGCTTGTGGTGGAGTGCACGGGCGAGGGCATCTTGTTCATCGAGGCGGACGCGGAGGTTAGCCTAGAGGAGTTCGGTGATCTTCAGCCTCCGTTCCCTTGCTTGGAAGAACTGCTTTTTGATGTTCCGGGATCTAGTGGGATTACCGACTGCCCTTTATTGCTCATCCAGGTACTTTTTTTACTTTACAAAACATTGAGATTTGTTTTTTTAATTTGTCTTTTAGTGCCAAGATTTGAACCTGATTGTTAGAATTAAGAGTCGGAGATGCTCTACCCTTAAACTAACTAAATGGTGACAATATTCCAAATTCTTTATTGCTCTTGAATTTCTTCTGTCACATTCACATATGATTTTTTCTTGATTATGTGATACTTCTGTTATGATTTTCTTTATTGTTCATGAATTTCTTATGTCACATATGAGTTGTTTTTCATTTTTCCATTTTGGTCTTTCTTCTCATTTTGCTTTCATGACCTCTTTTCCTATTTGTGTGATTATTTATTTTAATAATTTCGCTAATCACACTTAGAACGGAAATATTTATAATGTAATATTACATTGTTTTATTATCATCCAAACTGAATGCAAAATTTTAGGATCTCAGCATTTGGTGTAGGGGAAAATTGTACCCAAAAATTATTTTGACCGTCTCTTTTGCTATCTTTAATTTTCACATAACCTTCGCAACATAAAGAATCTTAGCACTATCCTATTGCTGTGTATAAATGTGAATTCGTATAACATGGTTACTTAATGTCAATGGCCAAATGACTAGATTTAGAGCTAATAAAGGGGTAACATGGAAACTGACAGGTGACGCGCCTCAAATGTGGCGGATTTATCTTTTCTACACGTTTTAATCACACAATGAGTGATGCAGCTGGAATATCTCAATTCATGATGGCTGTGGGTGAGATGGCGCTTGGAGCAGATGCCCCTTCAATACTACCGCTGTGGGAGAGACACCTCCTGAGTGCCCGAGACCCGCCACGCATCACATGCATACATCATGAGTATGATCAATTGGCTGAACCTGAACCAATTGACAAAGTTGCCGATGTTACTTCTGATATGGACCATCGTTCATTCTTCTTTGGACTGGACAAGATTAATCATATTCGTAGATTATTTTCCCCACCCCACTTTGGCAAGTTAACTAATTTCGAAGCATTAACGGCTTGTCTATGGAAATGTCGCACGATTGCCCTCCAACCTGACCCCAATGCAGAAATGCGTATTCTGTGTATTGTTAATGCACGTCACAGATTTGCCACTCCTTTACCTGAAGGGTACTATGGAAATTGTATTGCTTACTCTGTTGCAATGGCGACAGCTGGAGAATTGTCGCAAAATCCGGTAGGATATGCATTGGAATTGATCAGGAAGGCCAAGGAAAATGTGACTGAAGAGTATATGAAATCGGTGGCTGATCTAATGGTGATTAAGGGTAGGCCTAAGTTTTCATTGGTGCGGTCCTACCTAGTATCAGATGCAACCCGTTCCAAGTTGCGAGAAGTGGATTTTGGGTGGGGTCAAGCAGCCTATGGTGCTCCAGCCAAGGGTAATGTGGCAAGCTTTCAAATATCACATAGGAACAAGAGAGGAGAAGATGGGATTCTTGTGACTCTTTGGTTGCCAGCTCCAGCTATGGAAATATTTGTTAAGGAGTTGGATAAATTGTTGTTGGAAGAGCATCCAACCGGAGGACACATTAGACCCCGAATATCTTCCTTGTGATTGGAAAGAAGTGAGAACCACTACTTTCTTTGACGTTGCTATATGAGAATATGGTATGTGGTGTCTACAACGTATTTTTTTGTTTGGGTGGTCAAGGTCTACAATGTTTAGTGATGCAGAAACAGAAACAACAAATAAATTGAAGAGTTGTGTCCCAGAATGTGTTTCTGATCACAAATTGTGGTATTAGAAAACCAAAAATATTCAGCATCAAAACAAAAGGGCCAGGAGAAAAGCGTGTGCAAATGCTGTAGCACTTCTTGGAATTGTAGAGACAAACAACAGAGATAATCCTGACATTCTCTCAAAATTCTATTTGTAGATCGTCTATAACAAGAAAGAAGTTCATTTATGCTAAGAAAGAACAGAACATGGGGTTCGTGATGCTGTGAGCATGAGCAGCAGGATGGAGCCGAAGAAGAAATAAGAGCCCACGCATTGTTAGGAGTTACCGTGGCGACGAGCAGGACTGCAGGCTGCTGCAAAGCCGAGTTCAACACATGCTTCAGAAAGAGAAAAATGAAAAAAAAAATTGCAAAAGAGAGACACAACTAGCAGGAAGAGGAATCAAATCCCAACTATGATTGATGAGTGAAGAAAAGGCTATGAAACAAGGAAAATTTAACTTTGTAAAGTCTTGAAGATTGCAAGAATCTCCAGGTTGATCTTTATTCTACAAGTAAATCAATGCTTGGACCGCTTCCTGATTTCTTCTACATGCTGATGATCAGATCAGAATCATCCGAAGAATCAAATTTGCAATCATTTGGGAGCTCAGCAATAATGAGGACTTTGTTTTGCAGCTTCGTTTCTAAGCTTCTTGTTGTTTCTATTGAAAATTGATAAGCTTTGATGAACCATCCCTCATTTTCCCGAGTTTTGCTAACATGTATAGGTCCCGTAGCCTTATTAATGGCATTGTTTGCCTTCATTTTCCATTGCTACTCATCCGCAGTAAACTGGCCGGTATTAGCGACAGGAGTCCAGCATGCGTCTCTTGCATCTATTGGTCGCTTCAGTAGGACACAAAGCTCAGCTATCTCTAACTTTGGAGCCATTCCCTCGTGTTTTTTTTTTTTTGGGCCCCGAAGGGATTGGCTGCAAGTGGAGCGAGAAGCCCTATCTTGCTTCCTAATTCTAGCGGTGAAAAGGGAAGGGCCTAGTTGGTCCCTGGTGGGCAAGTGGGATCGGGGCCCTCAACCCAAGGTCCATGTTCTCTGTTCCAGGATGATGTATATATTGTTGAAGGATGCTTCAATTTGGCCTACTTTGGAAGAGTGGATAGGAGTGCATTCAAGACTCGTGGAGGGGTCCCGGCAGCTCACTAGCTAAGTCATGGGGGTAAAATTGCTTCCCTGAAGTATGCACAATCAATGCCAGTTTTGGGAATTCCCAATGTAAGTTCCGACTGTTCGACTTGGCGCTGCCATCAATGCCGACAGGAAAGGCATTCTCTCAGGTCACTACTCACGACTTGGTGTGGTTTCAGACATTTATGCTGGATCCTCACGGGGCCTTCCATGAAACTGAGGTTTCATCGTTGTCCAACAATAAGGTCGCAGAATATCATCAGGCAAAAGAATGATCAATCAAACTCCAAGGGACTTAAAAGATTCATATTTTAATCAACATACACTTGTGGTGCAACTAATGATATGGTTCTTTTAGTTGTTCTAAGTCAAATGGTTAAAAAATATATAATTAATAGCTAAATATATCAACGTATGTCACACATTAAATATTTTACGTTTGCAAATCTTTCTCATTCGTGCGATGAACTTAACAGTAGATGACTAATAAAACTAAAAAAAGGATAAATACGTTTTTATGTTGCGAACTATTTTGCATGATTTGTCAATTTGGGTTGCTCACTCGTTCAGTTTTGTCAATTTATTTTGTGAGCTTTAAAGTGTTATCATTTTTAAGTTGTTCTTTTAAATTATGCCATTAAGTGAGACATCACGTTTCATGCGACAATTAACAACGTAAGAAACTAACACACATATTGTTAATCAGAGTTATTTTTGACAAACACTCCCTTCATTTTCTTTTCCTCTTGTCTGCCTCTCTTCACTTTTTGTTCGCCCGTGGCTCCGACAAATCCATGGCTATTCCTTCTTTGACAAACACTCCCTTCATTTTTGACAAACTACTTCTAGTTAATGTAAAGAAATTAGAATCACATATTATTGATTTTATAATGTTAAACTTTTTTTTTTAATGTCTGATCAATTCATGTATATAATCATTTAATTAAATCAAATGATTAAAATTATGAGTAAACTATTAAATTTTTTAGATAAATATATACTCTTGGCTAAATTAAATTACATATTTAAAATAAAAATTATACAATTAATAATTTATGATCTAATTCATTTTTATTATAACAATATGTTTATTACAACCATAACCCGCAATAATCACTAGTAATAGCAATGAGATTAGCAAAAGGAGGTAATGGCAACAAGTAAAGCAAAGACCCCCTTATAAAGCTGACACAAGTCAACCGTATGCAGCAGACCACATGGCATTAGAAGAATGCTCTTCTACTGCTACTACATCACGTTGCAACAGTTACAGGTTATTCCCTCGTCGCATGGTCCCCCACCGCCGTTGCTGGTGCCTTGCTTCTGATCTTCCCCAAATGAGTTGTTCTATGACCAAAAGAATGTTAATTAATTTAAATTTGATTGGTAATTTCTCGAAATATTTGTTTTTTTTAAATTAAGTAAACCTAAAGTTTTTTATTTGAAAAAAATACAAATCAATAAAGATAAAAAAATACAAATTAACAATTTATTGATTTCATTGCTATTTAATTTTTATAAAATTCTCTTTTCTTTGTTGTTAGATGAAATTTCTTATAATTTTATATACAAACCAACGTGAAATTTTTAATTATTAAATTTATTTAGGTAAAATAAGTTTAAAACTTGTCATCTCATTTTGGTTAATTTCTTGTTTTATTGATTTCTTAATAATTTAATCTTTTATTTTTTTATTTATCTAAATTAAAATTACTACTACATAAATTTTAAATTAAAAGATATAATAAATATAATATACTTTTTAATTAATTAAAAAATTTATGCAATAAAAATAAAGTGCAGTAAAAACATAATTAAAGTGCGAAGAAGAGCATAAAAATCTAAATAAGAAATAAAGGAAAGCTCTTAACGAGAACTTAAGATCTTAATTTTATCTATATATACATATTATGCAATTCCCGGTGATGCACCTTTTTCGGTGAACGAACTCCGCTGGCGTTTGCTAGTCTGCTGCTGATTTCCACCCGCTCGTGTGCCGGATGAGAGGTCAATAAATTTCGCTTATTTTTGCCGTCAGCCATGATTATTAAGAAAGAGATGCTGCCTAAGAGAATCAATTGCAATAGATGAAGTGAAGAGGGCTTATTATAAGGATGCGCAAAAACCTTGATGAGGACGACTCGCGGCATTTTTACGCGTCCCTGACGCAATATAGCTAACATGTTGATGCTTGCGAAAGACGCGGCATCTTTGGCTTTCGACGTCGTTCCTTTCTATTCATTTAAAGATACGTCTCGAAATACATCAAATTTGTGTAATTGTTTAAAAATTTGATAAGAAATATTTATCTACTCGTTAAATATTTATAATTTATTCACTGGTCGTTGCACTGAAGTGAGGGAGCCGCAGAGCCTCCGAGAGATGCTAAGGAACCCTCTGTTGATGATGGACTAAGTAATAAGAATTTTAAAAGAGAATCTTTGAATTTAATCCATTCTTAAGTCTTTCAATTTAATTATTAATTTTTAGATGATTTAATTAGTTCGAATAATTTTATTTACATATATTATTATTCGCATGGAAATAAAAAAATTAGAAGTGTTCATTTTAGACAACCAATAAAAGAAACTTAAGAGACATATTTCTCTAGAAATTCCACAATTAAGTGTTAAATAGTTGAGTTAATTTGATTTAAATTCTTTTAATTTTGATAATTGATTGGATTAAATGCTTGCAAAATATTACAAAAAGAAAAACTAAGAAGAAATGAATGAGTAGTTTGATATTAATATTACAAAATTTGATTTAAATAATATTAATTAAGTAATTATGAAAGGGTAAATAAAAATATAAAATTGTATTAAAGAACCTAATTATTTTAAAGATTAGAAATAACTCACATTTTATGTATTTTGGGCAACATGATATCATAAGACTTATAATGATTTACATGACACTTAAGTTTATTTTATAAAATATTTATTTATTTAATAAAATTATAAATAATTTGATAAATATTTTAGACACTTAATTTTAATTGGTTACTTAAAAAAAGATGACTTTTGAATAAAATTTTTCATATGTCAAGAGATATAACTTTAGATAAGTCTTAATGAAACTTATCAATTAAAGTTTATAAATAGGAGTCTCGGCCTCTCAACTCTTTAAAATAATAAAATTAACATAACACATAAATGATTAAAACATATATAGGATATTTGTGCTATTTTTATCATCAAAACTAAGAGTTAAGAAAAAGAAAATATACTTTATTAATTTTTTACATAAAAAATTCTTCAAATTTTAAATATAATGAAATGTTTTTTTAATTATTTGAAAATTATAAAATTCTAAGATTTATGACTAAAATTTTATGTCTACTTATTCATATATTAAAATGAATGTGTCTTACAGACATTTTCTCGAAAAAGCAAAATAGTGGTACCGTCTAAAAGACTCAAAAAGAAATTGATTTCATTTTCTTATACAAAAATTTTAGGTTAATATAAAAAATAAATGAGAATATAAATATAAATTTACAAATATACAATTGCAATAATTACTGTTTATGATTGAACGACGAAATTTGTATTCAATTCCTTTTTTTTTTTTTCTCTCTCTCCGCAACACAATATTCAATCAATGCACGCAACAGGCTTGATCCTGCACCGCCAACTGGGTACTGCGGTAATGCCTTTGCTTTCCCAGGCAACTGCCGGCAACCTCCCGCAAAACCCATTGGGCTATGCATTGGAATTGGTTAGAAAGGCCTAGGCAGACATGAGCAAAGAGTACAATGCAATCTTCGGCTGGCCTTATGGTAATCAAGGGGAGGCCTCACTTCACGGTGGTGAGGTCCTGCCTCGTGTCGGACATGACACGGGCGGGATTCAAAGAGATGGATTTTGGGTGGGCCAAGCCTGTTGTTTATGGTGGACCTGCCGAAGGTGGAATTGGGGTCATCCCTGGAGTGACTAGCTTTGATATTCCACACAAGAATCGCAAGGGAGAACAGGGGATTGTGCCGCCTATTTGCTTGCCAGCTGATGATGCCATGAAACGATTTGTGCATGAGTTGGAAAAAATGTTGAAAAAGCATGAAACATGAATAAGAGTATATTAATCAAGCTATGACAAAAATGTTACATATTCAATATGAAATCTTATTTTATGTGAAAATAAAGTGTGATAACACTGCCAATTAACCTTTATTTAATTTTCTCATTTGTTTGTTAGGGTTAAGAACTACCATAAAACTAAAAAAATCTCACGATCTCATATAAGAAATTCACCTTAATCCAAAGTTTAAGCTAATTATTTTAAATATTAATATCATGGTATTTCTAAATGTCTTGGTGGATGATTATTTGGTATGTAATTACTTTTGACTACCGTAAAATATGTAAAGCACAGGAGGGAATATTATTCATATGTTTTTTCTGCTTGCTTGCTTCATTCGATGATCTAACTAATGATATGGTTTTCTGATTTGTTTTAAGTCAAATAGTTGAGGAAAGAATTTTTCAAAGTTGCATGGGTGAAATTGAAGTTAATAGTCTCAAGTTGGGAAGAAAATAGGAATAAAGCAACGTATAAGAGATAAGAACTCATAAATCTAATGTCTTAAATTTTACAATAAAAGTACAGTATTATGTGGCCATAAAATGTCATTTGGTTGATATTCTTTGTGATTCTTCTCTGATCTTGGGTTCTACGATAGTTATTAGCAATGCATATTATTTCTTAATTGGATCACAAATGAAAAAATTAGCAGTGCATATGACATTTTGTTTGGTTACATACTCTGCTCATTTATTTCAATCTATGCTCCCAATATTAAGCTCAATTGTTTGAAAAATTAAATAATAAGTTAAAAGAAATAATAATTTCTTATATTGAAAAAAAGAATAACATAATGTCTGAAAATTTTAATTAAAGAAACAATGTCAAGACTCATAATTTTTTTATTTAATGAAAATAAAATATTACTTCTAGAAAATGTAAAATAAGAAATTAGAATTACATGTTATTAATTTTATAATGATGAATTCATGTGAATTATTATTTAATTTAACTGAATGATAGAAAATATGAGTAAATTATTAAATTTTTTTTATAAATATATTCTCATAAATAAATTAAATTTAATTTTCAAAATAAAAAATTAAACAATTAATAATTTATAACCTAATTAGTTCTTTTATTATAATAATATATTCATTACAACAACCACCCGTAATAACCATTAGCAATAGCAATAAAGCAACAAAAAGCAATAATAGTAACAATCAAAAGCAAAATGACCCCTTACAAAACTGACAAAAGTCAACCGTATGCAGCGGCTCATGTTCCATTAGAAAAATGCTCTACTACTACTACGTTATGTTGCAACAGGATGTTCCCCGAGTTCTGATATCTCTTTTAGATTGCATATGAAAGACCACTCAAAAAATAGAAAAATAAGCTTATTATTTTCTTCCTTCAATAATTTGAAAATTTTGCCAAAATTCTCTCCAAAATAAATTATTCTGTGACAAAAAGAGAAAGATAATTAATTCAGATTTAAATGGTTAAATTTTCAAGATATTTCTTTTTTTCATCCTAAGTAGACTTAAATTATTTCATTTTAATTACACAACAAGTACAAATTAATAATTTATCAATCTCATTTTAATTTAATTTTTATAAATCTTCATTTTCTTTTAAATTGTGAGTGAATTTTTTTATAATTTCATACACAAAAAAATAATTTTTTAATTATTAAAATTTTTTAAATAAAATAAAATTTAAGAAATTTCATCTCATTTTGATCAATTCTTCAGTTTATTGATTTTTTAATAATTTAATCTTTTAATTTTATTTTAATTTATCCAAATAAAAGACGTCACTTTATAAATTTCAAGTTCAAAGATATAACAAATATAATTTTTTTTATCTCACTAATTAAAATATTTGTACAATAAAAATAAAGTGAAGTAAAAATAATAATCAAAGTGAGAAGAAAAACATAGAAAAATAAAACAAGAAACAAAGGAATACTGTTAATGAGCACTTAGCTTTCCTACCTTCAAAGTCTCATATTTTAATTATAAAAAAATATATAAAATTATTAAAAAAATTAAGCTTATTATGCAATTTGCAACGATGCAATTCATAATAGCTCTGACGTCCTTACCGACAGTGGATGCACGACAACACAGAGAAATTAGGTTCTCAATAACTCCCGTGGCGTTTTCCGGATATACCGGCCGCGGCGCCCTTTTCCCGCCGGCTACAGGACCAGAGTGTAGGGAGAGGAGGAGCGAATATAAATTGCCAAGACCTCTCCCACTTGTCCTATCCGTAAAAAGTTAATTAAATAATAAATTAATTAATTTAAACAATTATACAATAACGCATCATTTTTTTCATATAAAAAACTCCTTCAAATTAAAGAGAAAAAACCACATTACACACTAGTCCAGAAATCAACTTTATTATAATTAATAAGTAAAAATAACAGAGGTATACCACCTCAATTATATCAACTAAATTAAACAAACTCAATTTGAACAAAAGTGAGGGATCAAATAAGTTAACCAATACAAAAAACACTTTTTATCAATAATAACTCAACAATCAAACTTCAATGCAGTAATCTAACCGTTCAAAATGAACCCCCAGATGTCCCCTATCAGCTAGCCAAATTTCAGCTCAAAACACGGATTAATAATATATCATATAGTTTACCAATTCTACCATAGATAAGAGAGCAGAAATTTAGCAGAATTGAAAGACTTCGGTTTGAATGGAATACCTACCCTTGTAGTTCACAAAAACCTAATCCAACCGTCCACAAAAAAGATCTATGTGTCCTTCAATTACTGACCAAAAATCAGCTCGATCGGATCACAAACAATCTTTTAATTACACGGTTGATCAATTCTATACACAGAAAATTACTTAGAAAATAGAACTACGAAAATTAAAGAGAAGCAGAACTTACAGTTCTCGAAACCCAATTTCTATTATTTAAAAATAAGAACCAAATGTCCTCTATCAACCATCCAAGTTTTAAACTGATTGGACACCAATATCCTTTCCAAACATAAGATTAATACTTTTCACCTTTTCTTTTTATTTTTATACCTAACACAGAGGCCCTTAAATTTCCCTCTTTTTGGTCGTTGCCGTCGTCCATGATTGTTAACTTGTCTCGGTGAAATCAGAAAGTGATACTGCTAAAGAGAATCAATTTCAATCAGCGAAGTGAAGAAAGCGTCGGTGCACAATTTTATAAGAACGACTGGCAGCATGATTAGCAGTCAATGATTTAGAGGTGGTAATTAGAGGCATTTTTTTAATTTGGAAGAAATATTCACCCACTTGTCAAATATCTTGATGCACTGTAATGAGAGAACCACAAAGTCTTCACGAAAAGTCAAGGTACCACGATGAACTAATAAGTAATTATAATTCTAAAATTTGAATTAAAAAAATCTTAAGATAAATTTTTTAATTTAATTAATTCTTACATTTTTTAACTTAATTATTAAATCTTAGACAACTTAACTAGTTTAAATACTACTATTTGCATATAATATTATAATAGAAAAATAAAGAATTACAAGAATTATTTTTAAACAATCAATTATAATAACTTAATACATATTATGTAGAAAAAAATTAAAAGACTTGATAAATCATTCAATTAAGTGTTAAATTATTGAGTTAGTTAATTTAATTTTTTAAAATTTAATTAGACTGAATACTTGTAAAATAAAAGAAAAAAATTTTAAAATAAGTAATTTTATATTTATATTTTAAAAATAATTTTAAATTATAAAATTAAATAAAATATAAAATTTAATTTTTTTTAATTATTTAAAAATATTTTTTATAAAATTTAAAAAAAACTCACATTTAAACATATTTTAATGGTGACATTAAATTTATCAGTCAGTCATTTCGGTGGTCAAGTAAGCGTAATCCGGTTGCATGATGTGTTAGCCTCTGCTATAGTACTTGTGCCGAGCAATCATGGGGCTGTAGCTTCAAGGTTGACGTGTTTGTCAGCCTGTCAAGCCTCGTTATATCGCTAACTTTCATTGAAATTTTTCTGACCGACAGGAGATGCAATTTTTAACGGCTTCAAAACGGTTGATTGTCAAAATCTAACTAGAATCATAACACACAGAAGGCAAGTTTTGAGTCATAGAAATGTACTCTTTACAAATACAACGTTAAATTGTACGTGTACACTTAGCCTCCTCTCAGACTCTGCCCTCCTTTCAAAATTTCTGTGGAATCAAAAAAACCTGGAAATGTTTGATACCCAATAATGCACCGAAAATAGTAAGATCTGATGTAACATTGGACCTTGCTCTGTGTTGTTAATGACTCCGGCGGCATTGATGACGGAAGACGCCATTCTCCT
This sequence comes from Ceriops tagal, assembly GCA_021533255.1. Lineage (NCBI taxonomy): Eukaryota > Viridiplantae > Streptophyta > Magnoliopsida > Malpighiales > Rhizophoraceae > Ceriops > Ceriops tagal. The sequence goes on from CM038594.1 coordinate 13,759,482, forward strand.
CATGCCTCTGTAATATTCGGGGGGAAGGTGTTCCTACCTTTCCTCCTTTCTGGCTGCTGTTGTTATCCATGGTTGTTATCTTGTGTTAGTAATTTGAGAACGAGATATTGCTGAAAGAAGCTTAGCCAAGATTCAAGCAATAAACGCAATTATGCAAAGGAAGACAAGGAGCATTGGAAAGAATATGGAATAATTAGACAGTTGTGAGTAGTTCACCTAAGAATATGAATAAGACGCAATTATGCAAAGGAAGGTAAGGAGGATTGGAAAGAATATGGAATAATTAGGCAGTTTTCGTTGGTGCGGTCCTACCCAGCATCAGATGGGACAGGTTCCAAGTTGCGGGAGGTGGTTTCTGGGTGGGGTCAAGCAGCATATGGCGCGCCAGCCAAGGGTAATGTGGCAAGCCTTCAAATATCGCATGGGAACAAGAGAGGAGAAGATGGGATTCTTGTGACTCTTTGCTTGCCAGCTTCAGCTATGGAAAGATTTCTTAAGGTGTTGGATAAATTGTTGTTGGAAGAGCATCCAAGTAGAGGTGACATTAGACCCCGAATATCTTCCCTGTGATTGGTGAGAAGTGAGAACTACTACTTTCTTTGACGTTACTACATGTGAGTTTGGTATGTGGTGTCTACAACGTATGAATTGTTCTTATCATAAATGAACGTCTTTCTTATTACAGACGATCTACAAATAACTCGACTAATAGTCTCGAGTTGAGAAGAAAGGCGATAAAGCAACGTATGAACGACAAAGACTTATAAATTGTATTAGTAGATCAACGCTGATCAGCTAATACGTTAAAAAGAAGATGGCCGGAAGGATATGGCTGCAGTATTTTGTCCGACAGAATTGGCTGCACGTGGAGCTGAAAGCCATGTCTTGCTTCATAGTTCTGGTGAAAAAGGTCCGGGCCTAGTTGGCCCCGGATTGGCAAAGTGGGATCCGGGCCCTCAACCATTTTGGCTACTATAGCGACGCAGCCGGAAATCTAAAACTTTACTCCATACATTATATTATTATTATTATTATTATTAAAAAATTTTAAAAATATGTAATTAACAGTCACGATATATCAGCGTATGTCACACGTGACATATTTTACGTTTGTAAATTTTTTTCCTTCGTGTGATGAACTTAACAGTAGGTGACTAATGAAATTAAAAGGGGATAAATACAATTTTATTTTGCATACTTTTTGCACGATCTGTCCATTTGGGTTGTTCACAATAAATCATTAAATTTAGTGTTTTTTATATAAATATATACTTATAACTAAATTAAATTTTATTTTTTAAATAAAAATCACACAATTAACAACTTATGATCTAATAAGTTCTTTAATTATAATAATATATTCGTTACAACATCAACTCGCCATAACCACTAGTAATGGCAATAAGACAACAAGAAGTACTGTAACAAGCAAATGACCCCTTATAAGGCCGTCACAAGTCAACCGCGTGGAGCAGCCCATGTTGCATTCGAAGAATGCTCTACTACTACTACTACAGTATGTTGCAAACTGTAGAGCTTGTTTCCTTGCCGTTGTTGGGAAGTTGGCTTTGATTCTGAAAGATCGTTCAGAAAAGAGAAAAATAAACTTATTATTTTTTTCCTGGTGTAGTTTGAAAATTTTATCAAAATTCTCTCCAAAATGATTTGTTCTAAGACAAAAAAAAATAATTAATTTAAATTTAATTGGTGATTGTTAGTTAAATATTATGTTGATAAATTAATATTAATTTGATTGTATCAAATATTGTGTTGATGTTAAATTAATTATGTCAAATATTGTGTTATCAAAAATAAAACAAAATTACATAATTATTTTTTTATTTTTGCATCTATAGTTCTATAAATAAAACTTTTATTTGTAAATCAAAATATATAGAGCAACACAAATATAATTCTTTTTAGTTTATTCTGTTAGTGACTTTTTAAGATATTTATTTTTTAATTTAAGTAAATTTTTATTTTTTTATTTCAGTTGAGTAAAAAGTATAAATCAATAATTTATTATATTTACTGTTATTTAGTCTTTGTAAAATTTATTTTTTTATTATTTGTAAAATTTCTTATAATTTCATTTACAAATGGCCAAACTTTTAATTATTAAAATTTTTTTAGGTATAAACAGTTTAAAACTTGTTATCTTATTTTGGTTAATTTTTTATTTTATTGATTTTTTTAAATAATTTAACCTTTTATTATTTTTTAAATTTATCTGAATTAAAGGCATCACTATAAATTTTAAGTTGAAAGATATAAATAGTATAATTCTTTTTTTTTTACTAAATAAAATATTTGTACAATGAAAATAAGGTGCAGTAAAAATGTAGTTAAAATAAGAAGAAAAGCATAAAAATCTAAATAAAAAACAAATGAAAAATGTTGACAATAATTTAAGATTTTGATTTTAATTATAAAAAATTATAAAAAATAATAAAAAATTAAATTTATTGTGCAATTCACGGTGATGTACCTTTGGCGGTGAGCAAACTCCCCAGGCGCGTTGGACGCTGCACAATAATGGGATGGCTGGAGGGTCAGAGGTCCCTAAGTTTTCCTTAATTTTGCAGGCATACTGGCGTTCCTGGTGTTCGATGTCCATGATTATCAACTTGTTTTCGTGAATTCAGGAAGAGATGCTGCCGAAGAGAATCAATTTCAATGAATGATGTGAAGAGAGCTTCAGTGCATGATTTATTATATAGATGTACGACTTAGTGAGGAGGACTCGCGGCATTTTAACGCGTCCCTGGCGCAATATAGCTAACATATAGATGCTGATTTAGACAGTTGACGAAAGATGGTGCATCTTTGGCTTCCCACGTCGTTCCTTTCTGTTCATTTTAAGATACGTCTCCGAAATACATCAAATTTGTGTAAATATTTGCGAATTTGATAAGAAATATTTATCCACTCAATAAATATTTATAATTTATCCACTTGTTGATGCACTAAAATGATAGAGTCACAAAGTCTTTGAGAGAAGCCGAGGAACCCTCTGTCGATGGTCCAATAAGTAATAAAAAGTTTTAGATGGAATCTTTAAATTTGATTAATTTTCATACTTTTCACCTTAATTATTAATTTTTAGACAACTTGATTAGTTTAAATTGTTGTATTTGCACGTAGCACTAACAGGAAAATAAAGAATTACAAGGGTTATTTTTAAATAAAAAATAAAATTTTGTAAAAAAAATTAAAACTTAAAAAAACACTTAATTTGATGTTAAGTAGTTGAATTAATTTGGTTTAATTTTTTTAGTTTTGATAATCAATTGGATTGAGATGCTAAAAATAATTAAAGAGAAATGAATTAGTAGTTTGATATTAACATTCTAAAAATTAATTTAGAGAATATTAATTAAATAATTATGAAAGAGTGAATGAATATATAAAATTTTATTATTTTTCATTTTTTAAGTACCTAATTATTTATAAGATTGGAAATAACTCACATTTAGTGTATTTGAGGCAACATAATATCATAAGACATATAATAATTTGTATGATACTTAAGTTTATTTTATAAAATATTTATTTATTTAATAAAATTATAAATAATTTAATAAATATTTTAGATGCTTGACTTCAATTGATTGGTAATAAAAAAAAAATGATGACTTAAGAAATATAACTCTTGATAAGTCTTAACAAGACTTATCAATTAAAGTTTATAAATAGGAGCCTTGGCCTCTTAACCCTTCAAAATAATAAAATTAATAGAACATAAAAAATTGATTAAAATATAATAGGGTATTTGTGTTATTTTGATCATTAAAACTAAAGGTCAAGAAAAAGAAATATGCCTTATTAATTTTATTTTCTTAAAAAAAAAATAGATTAATATATGAAATAAATGTGAATATAAATATAAATTTACAAATATGTGATCACAATAATTATTGTTTATGATTGAACGAAGAAATTTGTATTTAACTCGTTTTTTTTTTTCTCAGAGATACAGTATTCAATTAATGCACGCAACAGGCTTGATCCTGCACTTCCAACTGGGTACTACGCTAATGCATTTGGGTTCCAAGGTAACTGCCGGCAACCTCCCTCAAATCCCAATGCATTGGAATTGATTAGAAATGCCGAGGCACACATGAGCAAAGAATACATGCAGCCTTCGGCTGACCTTACGGTAATCAAGGGGTAGGCCTCACTTCACGCTGGTGAGGTCCTACCTAGTGTTGGACTCGACACGTGCCGGATTCAAAGAGGTGGGATTTTGGGTGGGCTAAGCCTGTCTATGGTGGACCTCCCGAAGGTGAAATTGGGGTCGTCCCTGGAGTGACAAGCATTTATATTCCATAGGAGAATCATGAGGGAGAACAAGGGACTGTGCTGCCTATTTGCTTGCCAGCTGATGCCATGTAGCGATTTGTGCATGAGTTGGAAAAAATGTTGAAAAAGCTACCAACAATTATTGTATCTGCCTTATACCTAAGCTATGAAACATGAATAAAAGTATATTTTAATCCAAAAAAAATAATAATTAAACTATGATAAAAATATTTATTATATAGTCAAATATTATTTTATATGAAAAAAGAATTTAATGAAGGTATATAGCTAAATTTATTTTGTATTAAAATTTTTAATTTATTGACATCTTATATTAACAACAACGAATTTTATTAATAATTAAAATTAAATGTACTTATATATTATAAACTATTTACTTTTATCTAACTACCAATTAATTTTTATTTAATTTTGTCATTTGCTTGTTAGGTTAAGAACTATTATAAAACTAAAAACATTTCATGATTTTATATAAGGAATTTCTTTTTAATTTAAAGATTAAACTAACTATTTTAAATATTAATGTCATGTTATTTTTGAATATTTTTGTAAATGATCATTTGATGTGTATGTCTTCTTTTGATTGCTTTAAAATATGTAATGTGCGAAAGGAAATTGTCCAAATATATTTTTCTCTGTTTATTTGCCTCGTCTAGTGCCTACTTAATGATTTGATTCTCTTATTTATTTTAAGTTGAATAGTTAAGGAAAGAATTTTTCGAGGTTATAAGGATAAAATTGACGCTATTAATTTCAAGTTAGGAAGAAAATAGGAATAAAACAACGTATAAAAGATAAATATTTATAAATTTAATATCTTAAATTTTGTAATAAAGGTACAATATTATATGACTATAAAATGTTATTTTGTTGATATTCTTTGTTATTCTTCTCTAGTCTTCGAGTTTTATGATAATTATTAATAGTGCATATTACTCCTTAATTGGATTACAAATGAGAAAATTAGTATTGCATATGACATTCCGTTTGGTTATACACTTTACTTAATTACTTCAATTGATACCTACAATATTAAGTTAATTTTTTCAAAAGATCTGCAATGAATTAAAGAAATAAAAAAGTCTCACATTAAAAAGATTAATAATATAATATATTAAATTTTTAATTAAAAATTAATATCAAGATTTATAATTTTTTTATTTGATAAAAATAAAATATTACTTATGAAACTACTAGTAATTCATAAAATAAGAAATTAAAATTACATATTATTAATTTATATTTATTAATTTGTGTAAATTATTATTGAATTTAATCAAATGATTAAAAGTATAAGTAAATTATTAATTTTTTAATAAATATGCACTTATAACTAAATTAAATTTAATTTTTAAATTAAAAATTATATAACTAATAATTTATTACCTAATTAAATTTTATATTATAATAAAATATTTATCACAACAACAACCCGAAATAACTGCTAGTAATAGCAATAAAACACCAAAAAGCAATAAGATAAAGCAAATGACCCCTTACAAAGCTGACACAAGTCAACCGCATGCAGCAGCTCATGTTCCATTAGAAGAATGCTCTACTACTATTTGCAACTGGATGTTCCCCGACTTCTGATATCTCTTTTAGATTGCATCTGAAAGATCACTCAGAAAATAGAAAAATAAATTTATTATTTTCTTCCTTCTATAGCTCGAAAATTTTGTCAAAATTTTCTCCAAAATAAGTTGTTTTATGACCAACAAAATAATAATTAATTAAAATTTGATTGGTAACTTTTCAAGATATTTTATTTTCACATTCTAAAGTAGACCTAAACTTTTTCATTTTAATCAAATAGTAAATACAAACTAATAATTTATCAATCTTATTGTGATTTAATCTTCATAAAATTTTTTTTTTTTGAATTGAGAATGAAATTTGTTATAATTTTATATACAAATGAACAAACTTTTACTTTTTAAAATTTTTTTAGATAAAATAAGATTTAAGACATTTCATTTTATTTTAGTTGATCCCACAATTTATTGATTTTCTAATGATTTAATCTTTTGATTTCTTTTTTTGTTTGCGTTACTTCATAAATTCCAAGTTCAAAGATAAAATAAGTATAATTTTTTTCTCCTACTAATCAAAAGATTTGTGCGATGAAAATAGAATGTAACAAAGATATAGTCAAAGTAAAAAAAAAAAGAGTATAAAAAAATAAAATAAGAAACAAAGGAAAATAAGCACCTAATTCTTCTATTTTCAAGGTCTCATATTTTAATTATAAAATAATTATGTAATATATATATATATATATATATAAAGCTTATTATGCAATTTGCAACGATGCAATTCCTAATAACTCTGGCGTCGTTGCCGACAATGGATACACGACAACACAGAGAAATTAGGTTCTCAATAACTCCGGTGGTGTTTTCCCGATATTCCGGACGCGGCACCCTTTTCCCGCCGGCTGCAGGACCAGAGGCCCTTAAATTTCCCTCTTTTTGATCGTTGCCGTCGTCCATGATTGTTAACTTGTCTTGGTGAAATCAGAAAGTGATACTGCTAAAGAGAATCAATTTCAATCGATTAAGTGAAGAAAGCGTCGGTGCACAATTTTATAAGGACGACTGGCAGCATGATTAGCAGTCAATGATTTAGAGGTAGTAATTAGGAGGCATTTTTTTACTTTGGAAGAAATGTTTACCAACTCGTTAAATATTTATAATTTATCCACCCGTAGATGCACTATAATGAGAGAACCACAAGGTCTTCACTAAAAGTCAAGGCACCCTCTATGGATGGACTAATAAGTAATTAAAATTCTAAGATTCGAATTAAAAAAAATATTGTAAGATAGATTTTTGAATTTGATTAATTTATACAAATTTTAACTTTTTTTAAAATTTTAAACAACTTGATTAGTTCAAATAGTATTATTTGCACATAATATTACTAATAATAAAATAAAGAATTAGGAGAGTTATTATTAGACAATTAATTACAATAACTTGAGACATATTATGTAGAAAAAAAATTTAAAAGACTCTATAAATCATTTGATTATGTATTAAAGTATTGAACTAGTTAATTTAAAATTTATAATTCATTTAAATTGAATATTTATAAAATAAAAGAAAAAATTAAAAAAAATAAATGTATGATTTGATATTTATATTTTAAAAATAATTTTAAAGTATAAAATAATGAATAAAAATATAAATTTTTATTATTTTTAACCATAAAAAGAATTTATTATTTATAAAATTAAAAATAACTCACATTTAAACATATTTAACGGTGACATTAAATTTATCAGTCAATCATTTCGGTGGTCAAGTACTATGTAAGCGTAATCCGGTTGCACGATGTGTTAACCTCTGCTATAGTACTTGTGCCGAGCAATCATGGGGCTGTGTAGCTTCAAGGGTGACGTGTTTGTCAGCCTGTCAAGCGTCGTTATATCGCTAACTTTCATTGAAATTTTTCTGACTGACATGAGATGCAATTTTTAACCGCTTCAAAACGGTTGATTGTCAAAATCATAACACACAGAAGGCAAGTTTGAGTCATAGAAATGTACTCTTTACAAATACAACGTTAAATTGTACGTGTACACTTAGCCTCCTCTCAGACTCTGCCCTCCTTTCAAAATTTCTGTGGAATCAAAAAAACCTGGAAATGTTTGATACCCAATAATGCACCGAAAATGGTAAGATCTGATGTAACATTGACCTTGCTCTGTGTTGTTAATGACTCCGGCGGCATTGATGACGGAAGACGCCATTCTCCTCATGCCTCTGTAATATTCGGGGGGAAGGTGTTCCTACCTTTCCTCCTTTCTGGCTGCTGTTGTTATCCATGGTTGTTATCTTGTGTTAGTAATTTGAGAACGAGATATTGCTGAAAGAAGCTTAACCAAGATTCAAGCAATAAACGCAATTATGCAAAGAAAGGCAAGAAACATTGGAAAGAACATGGAATAATTAGAAAGTTGTGAGTAGTTCACCTAAGAATATGAATAAGACGCAATTATGCAAAAGAAGGCAAGGAACATTGGAAAGAATATGGAATAATTAAATAGTTGTGAGTAGTTCACCTAAGAATATGAATAAGACACAATTATGCAAAGGAAGGCAAGGAGCATTGGAAAGAATATGGAATAATTAGACAGTCGTGAGTAGTTCACCTAAGAATATGAATAAGACGTAATTATGCAAAGGAAGGCAAAGAGCATTGGAAAGAATATGGAATAATTAGACAGTTTTCGTTGGTGCGGTCCTACCCAGTATCAGATGGGACACGTTCCAAGTTGCAAGAGGTGGATTTTGGGTGGGGGTCAAGCAGCCTATGGCGCTCAAGCCAAGGGTAATGTGGCAAGCCTTCAAATATCGCATGGGAACAAGAGAGGAGAAGATGGGATTCTTGTGACTCTTTGCTTGCCAGCTTCAGCTATGGAAAGATTTGTTAAGGAGTTGGATAAATCGTTGTTGGAAGAGCATCCAAGTAGAGGTGACATTAGACCCCGAATATCTTCCTTGTGATTGGTGAGAAGTGAGTAGTACTACTTTCTTTGACGTTACTATGTGGTGCCTACAACCTTTTTCTTCTTTTTTTTCGGTGATGCAGAAACAGTAACAACCAAGAAATTGAAGACATCTGTCCCAGAATGTATTTCTGATCACAAATTGTGGTATTAGAAAACCAAAAATATTCTTCATCGAAACAAAAGGGCCAGAAGAAAAGCGTGCACAAATGCTGAGACACTTCATGCAATTGTAGAGACAAACGACAGAGATAATCCTGACATTCTCTTAAAATTCTATTTGTGGATCGTCCATGATAAGAAAGAGTTTCATTTATGATAAGAAAGAACAGAACACGGGGTTTGTGATGCTGTGAGCATGAGCAGCAGGACAGAGCTAAAGAAGAAATAACAGCCCACACATTGTTAATAGTTATCGTGGCAACGGGCAGGACTGCAGGTGGCCAGCCTGCGGCGAAGCCGTGTTCAATACACTTCAGAATAAGAAAAACAAAAATTGCAAGAGAGAGACACAAACTAGCCGGAGGAGGTATCAAATCCCAACCATAATTGATGTGTGAAGAAAAGGCTAGGAAACAAGGAAAATTTAACACTCTCTCTGAATCTTGAAGACTGAAAGAATCTCCAGCTTGATCTTTATTCTATGAGTAAATCAATGCTTGGACCGCATCCTGATTTCTTCTGGATGCTGATGATCTGATCAGAATCATGAGGAGAAGAATTCTGATTAAATTTGCAATCATTTAGGAGCTCGGCAATAATGAAAATTTTGTTTCGCTGCTTCGTTCTAAGCTTCTGGTTGTTTCTATTGAAAATTGGTAACGCTTTGATGAACCATCCCTTTTTTTCATGAGTTTTGCTGACATGTATAAGTTCGGTAGCCTCATTAACGACATTGTTTGCCTTCATTTTCCATTGCTGCTCATCCGCAGTAAACTGGCCGGTCTCTCGCATCTATCGGCCGCTTTTGTAGGACACGAAGCTCAGCTATCTCTGATTTTGGATCCATTCCCATGCGTAATTTTTCCGACAGGATCGGCCGCAAGTGGAGCGCAAAGCCAATTCGGCTATCTGGTCCCAGGTGGGCAAGTGGGATCCGGGCCCTCAACCCAATTCGGCTATGAGAGCGATGCGCAGGCCGATGAAGCCCCAACTCTAGAATGTTACAAGAATGCAAATGGATTGGCGTAGATTAACAGTTACAATGTCTTGGCGTATGTTACACATTACATTGTTCACGTCGGTGTAATGGACTTAACGTTATGAGAGTAATAGAGACTGAGAAGGGATAGCTACAATTTTAGACTGCGAACTTATTGCGCGATTTGAAAATTTGAGGTTGCTAACTCAGTCAGATTTGTCAATTTAGATCGAAAGCTTTAAAGCGTTATCAATTTAAGTTGTTCCTTTATATTATACTGTCACACGAGACACCACGCATCATGTGACATGTAACAGTATAAAAAATTGTCAACACATCTGTTGAGTAGGGTTATTTTTAACAAACACTCCCTTTATTTTCTTTTCCTCTTTTCTCCCTCTCTCCGCTTTCTGTTTGCTGAAGTGGCCCAAAAGAATCCATGGTAATTCCTGTTTGGGGCTGCTAAAGATGGCTATTGTTCTCTAAAAGGAAGGCCCATGTTCTATGTTGCTAGGATGATGTATATATTGTTGAAGGATGCTTTAGCTTGGCGCACTTTGGAAGAGTGGATAGGAGTGCATTCAAGACTCATAAAGGGGTCCTGACATTTAATTTTAGCTTACTAGCTAAGTCATGCGGTAAAATTGCTTCCATGAAGTATGCACAATCAATGCCAGTCTTGGGAATTTCCAAGTGCAGTTCAGACGTTTCGACTTGGCGCTGTCACCAATACCGACAGGAGAGGCATTCTCCCAGGTCACGACTCACGACTTGGCATGGTTTCAGACATTTATGCAGATCCTCACAGGCCTTCCACGAATCTGAGGTTTCATCGTTGTCCAAGAAAAAGGTCACAGAATTTCATCAGGCAAAAGAATGATCAATCAAAATCCCGGGGATTTAAAAGATTTATATTGATTGTCGGGGAATATGCAGGGAAAGGGAGGGAATAATCCACATATGTTTTTTCTATTTATTTGTTTCATTTTGTAGTTTAACGGATGATATGGTTCTCTTATTTAAGTCAAATAGTCGAGGAAAGAATTTCATGAAGTTGCGAGAGTGAAATTGAGACTAATAGTCTCAAGTCGAGAAGAAGGCTTATAAATTGTATCAGTAGACCAAGGCTGGTCAGCTAATACGTTAAAAAGAAGATGGCCGGAAGGATATGGCTGCAGGTGGAGTGAAAAAGCCGTATCTTTCTTGCTTCCTAGTTCTAGTGAAATAGGAAAAGGCCTAGTTGCCGGGCCCTCGACCTTGTTGGCTATTATAGCGATGCAGCTGGAAATCATGGATGTTACTTTATACATTATGTTATTATTGTGATTGATAACAAAAATGTATAATTAATAATTGATATATCAACGTGTGTCACGCATTAAATATTTAACGTTTGTAGATTTTTCTTGTTCGTGCGATGTAGGTGACTGATAAGCTGACCAGCCTTGGTCAATTTGTAAATTTTATATTGCGAACCTTTTTTGCACGATTTGTCAATTTGGGTTGCTCGCTCAGTCAGCTTTGTCAATTTATGTTGTGAGCTTTAAAGTGCTATCAATTTTAAATTGTTTCTTTGTATTATATTGTTAGGTGAGACATCACGTTTCATGTGACAATTAACAACGTAAGAAACTAACACATATGTTAATCAGAGTTATTTTTGACAAATACTCCCTTTATTTTTTACAAACTACTTCTAATTGATGCAAAACAAGTAATTAAAATTTAATATTATTAATTTTATAATGATTAATTTTATCTAACCATATCAATTTATGTGAATTATTAATTAATCAAATCAAATGATCAAGATTATGAATAAGTTATTGGATTTTTTTTATAAATATATACTCGTAACTAAATTGAATTTTATTTTTAAAATAAAAATTACATAAATAATAATTTATAATTTAATTAATTTTTTATCATAATACTATGTTCATTACAAGAGCAGACCTCGGTAACCACTAGTAATAACAATAAGACAGCAAAGAGAAATACTGGGAACAAATAAAGCAAAATGACACCTTATAAAGCTGACACATGTCAACCGCACGCAGCAGCCCATGTTGCAAAATGACCTCGGTAACCGCACGTATCATTCAGAAAAGAGTAAAAATTAACTTATTATTTTCTTCCTGGTGTGGTTCAAAAATTTTGCCAAAATTTCCTCCAAAATGAGTTTTTTGATGATCAAAAGAAAGATAATTAATTTAAATTTAATTAATAACTTCTTGAGATACTTGTTTTTTTGTTTTTAACTAGTTTGACAGAAAATATAAACTAATAATTTATTAATTTTACTATTATTTAGTCATTGTTGTTATTGTGAGTAAAATATTTTATAATTTAATATATAAATAGACAAAATTTTAATTATTAATTTTTTAAAAATAAAATAAACTTTAAGACTTTTCATCTCATTTTGGTTAATCTCTCATTTTATTAATTTTTTTTAGTAATTTAATCTTTTCTATGTCTCTTTAGTATGTATCAATAATAGATAATCTTTCTATAACGAGACAGTAATAAATATCGTAACAGAAATTCTTTTTATGGTAAAAGAAAGCTAGTCAAGTCCTTTTTCCCCCACCCCCACAAACAGAGTTTCATCAGCCTTGGGATAGGAAACCGACAAAGGCTGAAAGCGGCGAAGATGGGGGCGTCATTTCAAGCTGAAAGATCTAATGAACATAGGTTTTTCTTTCGGTTTGTGCAATGAAAATAAAGTGTAGTAAAAATATAATCAAACTAAAATATAGTCAAAGTGAAAGAAAAGCGTGGAAACAAAAGAAGACTGTTGGTAACAACATAACATCTCGATTTTAATTCTTGAAAAAATTAATAAATTTTACAATAAAAAGTTAAATTTATTGTGCAATTCACGGCGATGTACCTCTTGAGCTGTTGTAGGTGCTGGTTCAGCTCCATAGGAGTTGTTTCTACCGCTGGGGCGGGTACATCGCCGGTACTCCCTGGCTGCAGGATCAGAGGTCCCTAAATTTCCCTTATTTCGGTGGTTGCCGAGACCCATGGTTATTAACTTGTTTTCGTGAATTCAGAAAGAGATGCTGCCAAAGAGAATCAATTTCAATAAATGAAGTGAAGAGAGCTTCAGCGCATAAATTATCATATGGATGCACAAAACTTAATGGGGGCGACTGGCAGTGATATTTTACATGGATAAAATAACTCCTTTACAGGTAAATGAGATACAGATCACACAAAAAGACAAAATTTTCTAATTTCTTTTCAATTTTTTGCTCCTAACTTTTCCTTTTCCGCATCTTCCATGAAATTTCCCTTTCCCACTTAAAAGAATCAATTTCAACAAATGAAGTGATAAAAAAGCTTCCGTACACGGTGACACGAATGTCAATAATCACTGTCAGGTCAATAATACTGTCGATTGGGTCAAAGCAGCCACGAAAGTCACTCGCAATTTCATAGCTACCCTTCCGGAAACAAATAGGTGTCGGCCGAGCTTGCCGTCATATTTTATGTCAAAAAGTAATTTAAAAAATATACTTCTTACAAAATACGACGTCAAATTGTACGTCTACATTGAACCTCTCTGATCAGTCTCAGCCCTTCTTTCAAAAGTTCTGTGGCTTGGAAACGTTTGGTGCTTCAATAATGCACGAAAAATAGTAGGGTCGGAAGAAACCAAAACGTATCTAGTTCTAATATAAAATATCGATACCGAAAACGGTTGTTCTTTGGATCTTGCTCGGTGCAGTTAATAACTCCGGCGTCATTGATGACTGAAGCGGTCAATCTCCTCGCCTATGTAATATTCCCCCCCGGGGGGGGGGGAAGGTGTCCTTCCTTACCTCTCCTCCTTTCCGGTTGGGTGCTGTTGTTATCCACGGTAGTTATTATTTTGGATATTTTTAAAATAAAAATCAAATATATATTTTAAATTTATTTGGTTGCCATAAAAAATATTTTTTTAATAAAGAGAAGTATTCAAAAAACCGTTTCTATTATATTTAAAAGAAATTTTTTTTAATCAAATATCCTTTTAATTACTATATATATCGTAATGTTTTTCAATTAAAATAAGATAAAAATATATAAATATATTATTTTAAAATAGAATAATTTTGTATGATATACAAATTTTTTGAATTCTTAATTTTAACAATAAAAATTATAATTAAATATATTTTATTTTATTTTGTGGAAAAAAGTATTATAATCTATTTACGTTATTAAGAGAATAAATTTTGTTTTAAAGTTGTTTCCATTCCCTGGTATAAGGGGAAAATGATTAAAGAAAGACAAAGTGAGGCAACGTTTCCTTTCAAGCCCAAGACCCACGAATTAACCGTTAAGCCAGTGACCACTTACTGTTTAATTGTTAGAAGTATCGTTTTAATACACGTCACTTTGAAGTTCATCATATTGAAGAAAAAAAAAAAAAACAGAGAGAGAGTTGCATCCGACGGATTTTGGTTAAGGCTTTAGAATGAAAGGGAGACGTGGTTATCACAGGGATGGCGATTTAATTAATACTATTACTATCATGCATCTTTTGGGTTTAAATTATAAAATAATGTGTTTATAAATAATGTATTATTTACTTCTATCTAATTATTAAATTAATTTTTATTTAAATTTATCAACTGTTTGTCATACTTAAAATTATTATCAACTAAAAATATCTCTTTATTATCTCATTTAATAAGGAATTTTATATTAATTTAAAGTCTAAACTAATTATTTTAGATATTAATAATATTACCAAATTTTTTAATATCTTTGTGAGTAGTTCTTTTAATTGCCCTAGGATATGTAGGGCATGAGAGGGAATCGTTTACATATATTTTCTTTGTTACTTGCTTTATTATGTGGTCTAACTAATGATATGCTTCTATTTTTTGTTTCAAATCAAATGATCGAGTAACAAATTTTTTAAAGTTTTAAGTGTGAAATTAAGGTAAATAAATTCAAGTTGGAAAGAAAATGAGAATAAAACAACATATAAATGAGAAAATTAATAAATCTAATGCCTTAATTTTTTTTAATAAAGATACAGTATCAAATGACCATAAAATATTATTTGATTGGTTTTCTCTATAATTCTTTTCGATTTTGAGATCTAAGATAATTAGTAGCGCATATCATTCCTTAACTGGATCACAAATGTGAAAATTAGCAGCGTATATGGCACTTCGTTTTATTACACACTCTGCTCACTTACTTCAATCTATACTCACAATATTAAGTTAAATTTTTTGAAAAATCAAGTGATGAATTAAAGAAATTAAATAGACTTATGTAAAAAAGGCTAATAATTTAATATTTTAAAATTTTAAATAAAGAAGTGATTCTAAAATTTATAAAAAAATATATTTTTTGATGAAAATAAAATATTATTTATAAAATTACTTCTAGTTGATATAAAAAAAATTAAAATTACATATTATTAATTTTATGATGATCAATTCAAGTGAATTATTATTTTATCAAATTGAATGATCAAAATGACAATAAATTATTAGATTTTTTTAATAAATATATGTCCATAACTAAATTGAGTTTTATTTTTTAAATAATAAATATAGTTTTCTTTCTCTACTAATTAACAAAGTACAATAAAAAATAAAAAGAAAGAGTATAGAAATCTAAATAAAAAATAAAGGAAAACTACCGATAAGGACTTAAAAATTTTGTTTTTAATTATAAAAAATTATAAAATTTGTAATAATAAAAAATTAAATTTATTATGTACTTTACGTTGATTGATGAGAAATATTTACCTACTCGTCATATATTTATAATTTATACTCTTATTAATGTGCTAAAGTGAGAGAATGATAAAACTACAAAAAA
>CM038594.1:13777989-13791407 GCA_021533255.1 Ceriops tagal
AAAAATTGCACAACTAATAATTTATTATCTAATTAATTATTTCATTATAATAATATATTCATTACCAACAACAGTAATAACAATAAGACAGCATAAAGCAATAATAGTAACAAGTAAAGCAAATGACCCCATATAAAGCGGATGCAAGTCAACCTCATTCACCAGCCCATGTTGCATTAGAAGAATGCTCTACCACTGCTGCATTATGTTGCAACAGGTACTGCATGTTTCCTCGTCACTGTTACTGGGAGTTCTACCGTCTCCTTTAGCTTGAATGTGAAAGATCCCTCAGAAAAGGGAAAAATAAACTTATTATTTTCTTCTTTGTGTAGTCTAAAAATTCCGCCAAAATTCTCCCTAAAATGATAATTAATCCAAATTTAATTTGGTGACATCTCAAAAAAAAAAAAAAAATATATATATATATATATATATATATTCAACCTTAGTAAAAATAAATTCTTTTATTATAATTAAACAAAAGATACAAGTTAACAATTTATTGAATTCACTGCAATTTATTTTTTGTAAATTTTAATTTTTTTTTATTGTTGGTGAAATTGCTTTTAATTTCATGCACAAACTGTCAAATTTTTAATTAGTATATATATTGTGAAATAAACTTTAAGAAATATCATCTCATTTTTATTAATCCCTCGTTTTTTGATTTCCTAGTGATTAAGTATTTGGATTTTTTTTTTCAATTTTCTCAAATTAAAAGCGTCACTTCATAAATTCTAAGTTCAAAGTTACAATAAGTATAATTTTTTTCTCCCACTAATCAAAAGATTTATGCAATAAGAACAAAGTGCAGTAAAAAAAAAAAAAAAAACTATAGTGAGAAGCAGAGCATAAAGAAAAAAACAAAACAAGAAACAAATAAACACTTTTGATAATAACTTGGATTTCTATCGTGGTTTCTAACATGAAAAGGAAAAAATATATATATGAAATTTATAGAAATATATGGAGATACTCTTTCTTTGTAGCTCGTCATCCAAGAAATTTTTCAACAGACAAAAAAATACAAAAAATGGTAACAAGTAAACGGATGTACTTTGGATCTTGCTTGAGCTAATAATAGAGCCGGCGGCGTTGCTGGCCATAGACATCCTAGTTTCAGGATAACATTCCTGAGATACCGGATATTCTGGATATGGCACCCTTTTTCCTTTGTAGTTCGCGACGAGTACCTTTGAATCTTGCTCTGAGTTCATAACTCCGTCGGTGTTCCTGACAGTGGAGCTCTCAATAAAGTCGGCGAGAAGAAGATAATCCGGTATGGCTGCAGGACCAGTTTGGTCGTTGCCATCATCCGTGATTGTTAACTTGTTTTCGTGAATTCAGGAAGAGATACAGCTAAAGAGATTCAGTTTCGGTCAGTGAAGTGAATAAAGCTTCATTGCATAATTTATTATAAGAATGCACAACTTGATAAGGACGAGTGGCAGCATGATTAACAGTCAATGGTTAGACGTGGTGGTTTCGTGGCATTTTTACGCAATATAGGCTAATATAGATGGTGACTTTGACAGTTGACGAAAGAGGGGGCAACTTTGACTTTTGACGTCGTCCCTTCCTATTCATTTAACGATACTTTCTCCGAAATACATCCAATTTGCGTAATTGTTTTGACAATTTGATAAGAAATATTTGCCCACTCGTTAAATATTTATAACATATTTACTCGTTGAGCCAGAAAGTCATTGAGAGAAGTTAAGGAATCCACTCTCGATGCCGATGGACTAATATATAAAAGGAATTTAAAGATTTGGATTTTAAAAAAAAAAATCACCATGAAACCTTTGAACTAGATTAATACGGACGTCGTTCAACTTAATTATTAATTCTTAGACAATTTAACTAGTTGAAATAGTACTATTTGCACATAGACAGGCTTGAAAATTACTCACATTTAGTTTATTTGTTTAATGGTGATATTATAAGCCAATCATTTCCAGTGGTTGCGTGCGATCCAGTTGCATGACGCGTGCTCCGCTGTACTTGTGCCGAGAGGCCTAGGCATGCTAGGCCTGAGATCATGGGGCTGTGTGGCTAGAAGGGTGACGTATTTGCCAGCCTGTCAGGCCTTGTACATATCACTAACCTTAATCGAAAATTCAAAACCGCTGATTGTCGAAATGTAGCCACTAGAATCACAACACACAGAAATATCATTCCATTTGTGGCATAGAGATGGCATGTTTGAGTCATAATGCAACGTTAAATTGTACGTGTATTTTTTAACCGCCTATCAGACTCTGTCCTTCTTTTAAAAGTTCTGTGGAATCAAAAACCTGCAAATGTTTGATACTCAATAATGCACCATAAATGGTAGGATTGGATGTACCTTTGGACCTTGCTCGGTGCAGTTAATAACTCCGGCGGCATTGATGTCTGAAGTGGTCAATCTCCTCTTGCCTCTGTAATATTCGGGGGGAAAAGGTGTCCTTACCTTTCCTCCTTTCTGGCTACTGTTGTTATCCATGGTTGTTATCTTGTGTTAGTAATTTGAGAACGAGGTATTGCTCGAGGAAGATTAACCAAGATTCAAGAAATAACGATGAGATTATAAATAGTATGCAATTATGCAAAAGAAGGCAAGGGGCAGTGAAAGGAATATTGAATAATTAAGGATTACTTGTAACAGATTTAAGAGTTAATGGCTAGACAGTTGTGAATAGTTCACATAAGAATCTTTCATGTTTGAAGACTTTGTTAGTTTAATATGTGGAAAAATTAAATACAGTTGTTTCCAATGATAATTGATTTTTTTTTATACGATGATTAACATGTAATAACCGGATTTCAAATTTTTAGCAAAGTTCCTTATTTCTTATTTAAAAAAAAAAAAAGAGTACGGCCTTTGTGT
The DNA here is from genome assembly GCA_021533255.1 of Ceriops tagal. Lineage (NCBI taxonomy): Eukaryota > Viridiplantae > Streptophyta > Magnoliopsida > Malpighiales > Rhizophoraceae > Ceriops > Ceriops tagal. Next base: position 13,780,862 of record CM038594.1, read on the forward strand.
TATGGGGCGAGGATCGGTACCAAGTTGAAGGTGGTGGACATTGGATGGAGTCAACCAGCCTATGGTGCCTGAGCCAATCGCCGTGTGGCAAGTTTTTAAATGCCAAATATTTGCCAACCAGTGCCTGGGGTTGAAATTGTATCCCCGGTGCGTTTCCGCTTGAAATTGTTATGGCATCAAAAATCAAGCAGGACATCAGTAGATCATTGGTGCGGGGATCATTAGCGAACATGGATACAATTTAGCCTCCATCGACTAGTCAGAATTCTTTGTTTCCATTCTTCAATCCCTGAGTTGAGTAATGAGTTTGAGCAGAAAATTCTTTCGAGGCTTAAAAATGTGTCTTGTCTTTTGCTTCATTATATGCAAATGATCAATTAAGCATTCATACGTAATGTAATGTAAGGCAATGGAGTTCAATTGTTCGCTTCCTTTCTCCTTGGATTTTAAGAGAAGACAGTAAATTGAAAATCCCTGCGAACAAACGATGCATACGGAGACAAGCTAAGCTTGTCGCCAGCCAGCTGCAATGCTTGAGACCCGTACGAAAGACATCAGAAAGAAACAATGCAAATGAGCGTTGCGCAGAATAGCCACAGGATTCATATGCTAACCATGGTTAACAGATCCAATAGTTGCCGGCCCAGTTACGAAGCAAACTATTTGACCTACCGATTATTGGTGTTTACAGTGAAAAAGCGCGAGAGTAAATCAATAATATCAGTAATATCGATTAAATTTTAAAAAATAAAAGTTACAAATCACCTTAAAAAAAAGTTCTTTTAATTAGAATAAAGTATAATACTTTTTGTCTCTCACTAAAAAACTTTAAAATATATATATAATGCATAAAATTATTTTAAAATTATGAAAATTCTGTTTTATAAAATTTAATTAAAATTACAAAAAAATCCATCGCAACTTCTTATTCTTTTTTTGTTTGTCCATGTACTCCTCCGCTATTTGGTCCATGTCATTCTCTCCCACTAGAGAAGAACTCGACCCTGAGTTCTCTTAAGGGTATAAAGTCATATTATTTAAATAGAAAAAAGATAAATCAGCTATATTGAATGTCTTGGAGATGTTCATATCATTAGAAAGCTTGACAATATAAGCATTATCATTGATTTTACGCACAACTTTATAAGGATCATACTTATTTGGCTGTAATTTGCTATACTTGCCCACAGGAAAGCGTTCCTTCCTCAAGTACACCATCACCTAATCACCACCCTTAAATAGTTTCTCCTTCCTGTGTCTATTAGCAGCCGCCTTGTATTTCGCATTCGCCCTCTTAATTTTCCCTTTTACCTTTTCAATGATAGCTTGGCACTGCTCTGCCATGTTCTTAGCTGTCAATAAAGCTGATACAACACAAGGACTCATACTATCTCAAACAAACCCCTTATCTAACAACTATTGGACCTTCTTCTGTAGGACCTCAGTTTCCTTATGATTTATCCTATAGTGTGGTAAATTTGGAAGACTTGCTTCAGATACTAAGTCTATTTGATGCTGAATATCCCTTAGGGGTGGTAGTCCCTTAGGTAGGTCATCAAGAACCACATCTTTATACTTTTCCAATACTCCCTTAAACGCTTCAAAGACCTCTTCATTTACATTTTCATCCCTAATGATCATATTCTTGACAATAAGCGCATGAGCCACCTTTGACTCTTTCAAATCCTTGACCATCTCCTTCTCTGACTGGGCAATAGTCAAGAAAAAGCGTCCCTCTATCCTACGAGCTATAGAACGACCCTCTAACTTCAAAGGTAACAAAGTATACTTCACACCCCCATTATCTAACTTATAAACATTTTCTTTACCTGCATGTTGGGCATTCACATCGAACTGCCAAAGTCTCCCAAATAGCAGATGACATGTATCCATGTCAACAATATCACAGAAGATTTCATTTCGATACCTCCCTATAGAAAATGGCACCTTGCACCTCTCCTTCACTTCAATCTTCTCGGCTGCCTTAATCCACCCAATAGTGTATGGGTATGGATGTTTTTTGACAAGCAACTGTAATTGTTTAACAACTTTTCTCCCGATGATGTTTTCACAACTTCCACTGTCTACAATCAAGTCAAATACCTTTCCCCCAATTGTACACCTGGTATGGAACAACTGGTGTCGTTGGGTATTTACCTCCTGTTTTGGTGCTAACATCATCCGCCTAATCATATAAGCTGGCTCCACTTCACCATTCTCCTCCTCATCATATTTATCCTCTTCATCAGGCTCACAACACACCTCTTCTTCATCATCCCTATCTACAATATGAACACTCCTCCTACTAGGACATTCATTAGATCTATGACCAGACTGATTACAACGATAGCACTTACCCAAGATTGGTCTGGCATACATGTTATTTTGCTTCTGGACTCCCTTAGATTCCATAGGCCTATTCCCTTCAGCCCTTTTATCCCTTTTAGCACTATCTTCTTCAAATTTGCTCGACACATTTTTATTCTTCTTAACCCCCACCTTACTGACACTAGCAGTATCACTCCCAAATTCTCTTCTTCCACTTGCATATCTAGTGCTCTGCTCCTGCAACATTAACTCAGCTTGAAGAGCCATATTTTTCGCCTCATTCAAATTTCTAAGGACCACAACTCCTATTTTATCCTTAATTTGCAACTTCAACCCATCCACATATTGTGCAACCTGTTGACCCTCACTCTCTCTCAAGTCATTTCATTCTGCCAATCTCATAAACTCTGCGGTGTACTCATAAATAGATCTTGGCCCTTGGCGATATCATTGATACTGTTGGAACAGTATTTACTCATAATCTAGAGGTAAGAAATCGTGTTGTAGTAGTTGTTTCATACGGAACCATGTTCTCACCAGATGTCTCCCTTCTCTCTGTCTCTTGGTCTGCAGCCTCTCCCACCAGGCAAAAGCTCCACCCTTCAATCTGCAGGCCACCAATCTAACCTGTTGATCTTCTGGTATCTTCATGTAGTCGAAGAACCTATCAACGTTTGCTAACCAATCTAAGAACTCCTCAATATTAAGATTACCATTAAAATATAGAATATCAACCATTAAATGGTATCCTCTTGATCATACCCATAGTAGTTCATTCGATACCCTACATCACCACCTCGTCTCTGTGGTTGCCTTACTCCATACATAAACTCATCCTCCTCAGCAAATTCATCATCCGAGATCTACGCAATCCTATTAACAGCTCTGGGTCTGTTAATTGGATTAACATACCTATCTCTTGCCCCAAGCCTATTACCGCTAATATTCATCGAGTCAAAGCGCTCAATCAAATCTTCAAAACGCTGTTCTAAGTGTTGGACTCTTTGATCTAAAGCATTAAACTCTGCCCTAAGAACTTATTGATCGGCCCCTCGGACTCTCACATCCTGAACACTGTAAAATACACGACCGCCATTAACACCTCGATTGACTGACATCTTTACTGGAAATTACTTAGCTCTGATACCAATTTGACGCAGTGAGAAAGCGTAATCAACAACAGTAAATCAATAACAACGATTGAATTCTAAAGAACAAAAGGCACAAGCTGCTTTAGAGAGAAATTCTCTCAATTAAGGTAAAGTATAATACGTTTTGCTTCTCACTGAAAAACTCTAAAATATATATAGTAAAATATATATAATGTATAAAATTATACTAAAATTATGAAAAATTTTGTTTTATAAAATTTAATTAAAATTACAAAAAAACTCATCGCATCTTCTTATCTCTTTTCTTACTTGTCCATGTACTTCTCAGCTACCTGGTCCACGTCAGTTTACCAAGGAAATGTCTATGCTTCCACGTTGGTCATTTGCCGCTGACGATGATCCCGTCATCGTCGGTGGAAGAAATCTTAACAAATATAGAATTGTTTAGTTAAAGCAACGACAGTGGAAGCTTTCTCTTCAACTTTCTTTCTGGTCGTCTTCTTGTTTGTCTTGAAATTTGGAAAAAATCCGTTGAAGCCAGTCGTTAATTATCCCGTCGAAACAACGTATTGAGACAATCCATAAAAATGGTGTCGTTAATGACACTGGTAGGCATCACCCGTTATTTTTGAGAATTGCTCATAGGAAATTACATTCAACAAAAAATTGGCTCTGTTCCATCTTTCATTGTCAATTGTACATCTTCTTGGCTCACCATACCCGCAATCAAAGGGTCAGAGATGTGAACATCACAGCGGATAGAGAGAATTGATGAATACATTATCTAATTCTTATTAAAAATAGGTCATTAATAAATATATAACTTATTATAAGTTTAAAAAATATTAATTTTATTTTAAAAATTAATCATTTTTTATTTTCAAATTTTTAAAGTAAGTAATGAATCGTAAAAAATTAAATTAAATATTAAAATATATTTTTACACACGATTTTTTTTTTATTTTGTGATAAAATAGTAAAAATAAGTAGAATTATAAGTTTCAATAATAATTATATAATATTATTAATTAATCTTTTTCTTTTACTTTATAGAAATGATTCATTAAGTACTTTTAGTAAATATCTCAAACTTTGTTTAATAAGAGATAGTGAAAGGTAATTGAATGTAATGGTTGCTTTTCCCTTTTTGTAACGATTTTTAAAGAAGACAGAACACTGACAATCTAATTGGTGCTGCAAAGTAAAGGCGCAGGATTTCTTTGTTCACCATAGTTTATATACGCAAAGGTTGCCAGCTTTGCAACAAAACGAATTGAAAGAATCTGCAGGCTGATCTTCATTGTATGAAGTTAATGCCAATGCCTTGAAATTGGTCGCTTGTTGCTACCGATCATCACTTGCACAGTTATTTAGGTTGATGAAACCCCATCAAATTTGAAGTTATTTGGGAGCACAACAACACTGGAAGCTTTCTCTGAAGCTTCCTTTCTGAACTTCCCTTCACTTGCCGTGAATGCTGGAAGCAGTCTGATGGAGCACCCCTTACCTCGTCGCATTTTGTAGTCATACGCAACTTCCTCGGCCTCTGCGATGACTTTTTCTGCACTAATTAGCCATTGCTCAACATCTGCCGCAATCTGTTCCATTCTGCTTTTAGCATCATCAACCAAATGCTGCAACCTATTCCTTGTAACCTTTAGACCCACAACTTGATTATGAAGCACTGTCCTTGAGTCTGTCCTCTTAAATGGGCTCATAACTCCAAAAGAGTTTGAACTACTTCTGTAGGAGCTCCATATATCTTTTCACTCTTCTGTTGAAGTGTCCGAGTGTACTTCTGTTGCCTTTTTACTCTACTCTTCTGCTTCTACTGCTTTTTGTTATGTATTTTCCAAATTTATTGGAATCAGACCGAAAGATACAAAATAAAACAAGAAAAATGAAGATATTAAGGAAGTAGTGCTGAAACTGCCAAGCGAGACAAACAAAACAAAAACAACGTGGTGATAAACCCATTAGAACTTAAGATTCAAATTGATTATTCAGCTGAAACAATTGATAGCGGTAAAAATAATAGTTAGATACAAAATTAAAGAACTTGAGAATTTGTGTAACTTAAACGCCACCGTTTTATCAATTTTTATTTTATTTTATTTTTTTAACATCCAACAAGGTCGGTAGAATAACGCAATTTACAGAGGTATAATTATGGACAATGAAACGCTAGAGATGTCTTTCAGCAATTAGCTGACAATTTGGACAGAGGCCTGCTCAGATCGTGGCGTTCACTCAAAGCTTTTGATAATTAGCTATGCAGCTTTAGATTTGTCCAATCTTCGTATGGATTAATTCAATTTTCGGGTACAACGCTTATTCTCTGTTGTTCTGGGGTCATGAATCACCATGCTGCTTCTATTTCTAAATCTAGTTTAGCCTTTCCATTTTTTTTCAAATTAATTTTTCATTTTTGGCATTGGGTTCACACTAATGCCTCTAATTGCTTTTAATTATTAGTCAAAGTGCCACTAAATTTACGTGACAATATTTGTTTCAAATAGGCAAGGCCTAATTTTCCCCTCCCCTAATCATAAAAGAAATTTCAAAAGTTCTAGATGTTTGAAACTTTCCTCTGCGAAACCTTCCATGCAAGGCAAGGACGCATTTGGGGTCATTAGAGAGGCACTGGCAAAGACACTGGTTTTCTACTACCCGTTCGGAAGGCTCAGGGAATGGCCGAACAGGAAGCTTTTGGTGGAGTGCACGGACGAGGGCATCCTGTTCATCGAGGCGGACGCGGAGGTTAGCCTAAAAGAGTTGGGTAGGAGGGCATTTCGCGCTAAGTCAAGGGTCCGATGAATAGGGGTAGGCTCTGATATCCTTTACAGTGTGTATTACATCATTCAAGCAGCCCGGGCGCTCAAGCCAAGAGAGGAGAAGATGGGATTCTTGTAACTCTTTGCTTGCCAGCTCCAGATATGGAAAGATTTGTTAAGGAGTTGGATAAATTGTTGTTGGAAAAGCATCCAACTAAAGGTGACATTAGACCTCGAATATCTTGCTTGTGAAGGTGAGGAGTGAGAACCACTACTTTCTTTGACGAATTGTTGTTGGAAGAGCATCCAACTAGAGGTGACATTAGACCCGAATATCTTCCTTGTGATTGGTGAGAAGTGAGAACTGCTACTTTCTTTGACGTTACTATGTGGTGCCTACAACCTTTTTCTTTTTTTTTTTTTCCTTGATGCAGAAACAGAAACAACCAAGAAATTGAAGACTTGTGTCTCAGAATGTATTTCTGATCACAAATTGTAGTATTAGAAAACTAAAAATATTCAGCATCAAAAGAAAAGGGCAAGAAGAGAAGCATATATAAATACTGAAACACTTCATGAAATTGTAGAGACAAATGACAGAGATAATCCTGACATTCCCTTTAAATTCTATTTGTAGATCGTATGTAAAAAAAGGTTCATTAATGACAAGAAAGAACAGAACAGAACACGGGGTTCGTGATGTTGTGAGCATGAGCAGCAGGACGGAGTCAAAGAAGAAATGAGAGCTCACACATTGATAAGAGTTATCGGGGCGACAGGCAGGACTGCAGGTGGCAGCCTACTGCAAAGCCGAGTTCAATACACGCTTCAGAAAGAAAAAAAAAAAGAAAATAATAATAATAATAATAAATTGCAAAAGAGAGACACAAACTAGCAGAAGGAGGAATCAAATCCTAACTGTAATTGAAGTGTGAAGAAAAGTCTATGAAACAAGAAAAATTTAACTTTGTCTGTAAGTTTTGAAAATTGCAAGAATCTCTAGGTTGATCTTTATTCTATGAGCAAGTCAATGCTTGGACCGCTTCCTAATTTCTACTGCATGCTGATTATCTGATCAGAATTATCAGAAGAAGAATTCTGATCAAATTTACAATCATTTAGGAGCTCAGCAATAATGCAAACTTTGTTTTGGAGCTTCGTTTCTAAGCTTCTTGTTGTTTCTATTGAAAATTGGTAACTCTTTGATGAACCATCCCTTATTTACCCGAGTTTTTCTGACATGTACAAGTTCCGGAGCCTCATTGACGACATTGTTTGCCTTGATTGTCCATTGCTGCTCATCCGCAGTAAACTGGCCGGTATTAGCGACAAGAGTCCAGCATGCGTCTCTTGCATTTATGGGTCGCTTCAGTAGGACACGAAGCTCAGCTATCTCTAACTTTGGATCCATTCCCCTGTGCTTTTTTTTTTTTTCCAACAGGATTGGCTGCAAGTGGAGCGAAAAGCCCTATCTTGCTTCCTAATTCTAGTGGTGAAAAAGGAAAGGCCTAGTTGGTCCCGGGTGGGCAAGTGGGATCGGGGCCCTCAACCCATTTCTTCTATTAGAGCGATGAGCGGGCCTATGAAGCCCGAAATCTAGAATGTTACATGAATGCACATGGGTTGGCGGAGATTAACAGTTACGATGTGTTGGCATATGTCACACATTAAAATTTTGTAATGGACTTAACGGTATGAGAGTAATAAGACTGTGAGAAGAGATAGGTACAATTTTAGATTGCAAGCTTTTTGCATGCTTTGTAAATTTGAGTTTGCAAACTCTGTCAGTATTGTCAATTTAGAGTGTGAACTTTAAAGCGTTATCAATTTAAGTTGCTCCTTTATATTATGCTGTTGGATGAGACACCATTTATCATGTTGACATATAATAGTATAAAAAATTGACAAAACAACTGTGAAGCAGGGTGATTTTAAACAAATCGCTCCCTTTATTTTTCTTTTCCTCTTTTCTCCCTCTCTCTGCTCTCTGTTTGCTCTCGTGGCCCGAAAGAATCCATATGGCTATTGTTCTCAAAAAGGAAGGTCCATGTTCTCTGTTGCCAGGATGATGTATATATTGTTGAAGGATGCTTCAGTTTGGCCCACTTTGGAAGTGTGGATAGGAGTGCATTCAAGAATCATAAAGAAGTCCGGGCACCTCACTAGCTAAATCATGGGGTAAAATTTCTTCCATGAAGTATGCACAATCAATCCAAGCTTTGGGAAGTTCCAAGGACATTTCAGACTTTTCGACTTGGCTCTGTCACCAATGCCGACAGGAAAGGCATTCTCCCAGGTCACCACTTGGTGTGGTTTCAGACATTTATGCAGGATCCTCGCAGGGCTCCCATGAAACCGAGGTTTCGCCGTTGTCCAACAAAAAGGTCGCAGAATTTCATCAGGCAAAAGAATGATCAATCAAACTCCAAGGGGTTTAAAAGATTTATATTGATTGATTGCCATAGAACATGTAGAGAACGAGAGGGAATAATTAACATATGGTTTTTTTTTTTTTGCTTTATTTTGTGGTCTAACTAATGATACGGTTCTCTTAATTATTTGAAGTCAAATCATCGAGAAAAGAATGTCACGAAGTTGCAGGAGTGAAATTGAAGCTAATGGTCTCAAGTTGAGAAGAAAGCAATAATGCAAACGTATAAACGACAAAGACTTAAATTTTGCATCAGTAGATGAAGGCTAGTCAGCTAATACGTTAAAAAGAAGATGGGCCGGAATGAAGTGGCTGCAGTATTTTGTCCATCAGGGTTGGCTACACGTGGCGCGAAAAGCCAAAACGTGAGACGCCACGTTTCATGTGACGTGTAAATAAATACTAACACAAATGTTAACCAAAATTATTTTAGACAAACGCTCCCTTTATTTTCTTTTCCTCTTTTTCTCTCTTTTTCTGCTTTCTGTTTGCCCCTTGGCTCAGAAGAATCTGTGGCTATTTCTTTTTTTTATTATTTTTTATTTTTCTGACTAACACTATCTTTATTTTTGACAAATTTATTGTAATTAATGCAAAACAAAAAATTATAATTACACATTTTTAATTTTATAATATTAAAAATTTTTATGTGTGACCAATTTATGTAAATTATTGTTTAGTCAGATAAAATAATTAAAATTATGAGTAAATTATTAAATTTATTTTCTTAATAAATTATACTTATAAATAAATTGAGTTTTATTTAAAAAATAATTACACGACTAATAATTTATGATCTAATTAAATTTTTTATTATAATGACACATTTATTACAATAACAACCTGTAATAACCACTAATAATAGTAATAAAATAACAACAAGAAAATAATGGTAACAAGTAAAGCAAATGAACACAAGTCCGTATGCAGCAGCCCTTGTTGCATTAGAAGGGTGCCCTTCTACTACTACAGTATGTCGCAACAGCAAGAGGATCTCTTACTGGGGTCTGACAGATCATTTAGAAAAGAGAAAAATAAACTTATTATTTTTTTCTTTGTGTAGTGTGAAAATTTCACTATAATTCTCCTTAAAATGAGTTGTTCTATAACAAAAGTAAGACAATTAATTCAAATTTAATTCTTGGCTTCTCAAGGTATTTGTTTTTTTTTTTCAATTTAAATAAATCTTTTTTTTTTCATTTCACTTAAAGAGGAATTACTATTTTATTAATTTTATTGTAATTTAATCTTTTTAATATTTTTATTTTTACGTAAAATTTCTTACAATTTTATACATAAATGGACAAACTTTGAAATATTAGAATTTTTTTTAGGTAAAATAAACTTGAAGGACATATCGATTTGCTTAATTTTTATTTTATTAATTTCTTTATAATTTAGTCTTTCTATTTTTTTAAAATTTATTCCAATTAAAGCCAACACTTTATAATTTTAAGTTGAAAACATAAATAATATAATTTTTTTTTCCTTGTTAACGAGAAGATTAGTGCAATGAAAATAAAGTACAATAAAAAAATAAAAAGAAAGAGTATAGAAATCTAAATAAGAAATAAAGGAAAATTGTCGATAAAGATTTAAAAATTTTGTTTTTAATTATAAAAAAATTATAAAATTTGTAGTAATAAAAAAATAAATTTATCGTGTAATTTACGATGATATACCTTTGGCGGTGAGATAACTCCGCCGCCGTTGGGGCGACTGGCGGACGGGACCTTCGATCCGACGTGACACGTGCAGGATTCCATGAGGTGGATTTTGGGTGGGATAAGCCTGTCTATGGTGGACCTGCTGACGGTGGAGTTGGGGCCATCCTTGGAGTGACAAGCTTTTACATTCCACACAAGAATCACGAGGGAGAACAACGGATCGTGCTGTCCCAT
>CM038594.1:13791507-13820199 GCA_021533255.1 Ceriops tagal
CAATTGGCCAGATTGCATATTGTATCCATGCTTAAAGGTACCTGATGTGTTTTGAATGGATCCATTTCCATCTTGCTGCTCTATCCAGCTTGCAGTACCAGCATTTGACTGCCTATGTAAAGGTAAACTTCCCAATACAGTAGGATTTGCCTCAGCTTTGCTAGAGCTGAGACCTTCAGTAATTTGTCCTTTCCAATATGAAGATGAACTCTCTTGAGATTGAGGACCTCCAAAATATCCTTTTCTTCTATTGTATTGGGCAGCTATGGCAATTTTCCCTAAACGGGACCCATAGCAACTACTTGCAGGGGAAGTAGGTCCATAATGACCAGGAGAACCAGTCGAAACTTGAGAGTAAGAGCTTGGTGGAGTAAATTGGGATGGACTAGTACCAAGGAGTGGTGAAAATTTTCATTCAGATGGACTTATACCAAGTCAACTCCCATTTGAGTACTGTATAAATCTGTGTCTTGCATCAGGACTACTTCTAACCATCGACAGACCAGCCCGGGGATGCATGTTCGTCCCACAGGGACCAACTGGTGAATAATATGCAAACATATTACTGCTATCTCCATAGCTACTCCCAAGGTTAATACCATCATTGTAACTACCATGGCTTCTAATGCTACCACAGCTATTTGCATGTGCATGTGGAAACATTTGAAAATGTGGGTTCCCATGAAGTCTAGTCCTACCTGGGATCTGCATTCAAGTAAACGTTATTTAGTCCTTTCTTTTTTGTCTTCAGGTCAGCTTCCATTTTTCCGCGTTTCTACAAAGACATATATAACAATGCAGACATATCACAAAACTAGCCTAATTGCAAAATTTCCCTCTTTTTCTCCTTTAAGATGAGAGCTGGGGGAGGAAGAAAAGGCAGCAAGTGCTGTAGACAATCTTCAACAACTAAATTGCGAGAAATTTCAAAGAAAGTGAGCTCACATTGGGAAAGAGACCAGCAGCAAACCAATGCCTTCCACTTGGGTGATGGTCCACCTTAATGTTTTGAGTGACAAGCTGGAAAAGTATGTAAAGGACCAGTATTAGTTTAATAAGTATGCTTACTACATCACACAAGCCCTAACTTGTACAAACTTGTCAATGCCCAATAAAACAAAGCACTACCCACAAGCACACACATACACAATGAGGAACAAGACCTGGAATGTTGCAAAAGCACACAAAATGTGGAAGCCATATGCATGACCTATTTCAAAGGTCATCTACCTTCCTTTGGGTAGGCAAAGCCAGTTATTGAGTAGTTAGGTGTCTTGAACAACTCCATTCTTAACATTTTAAACGTCTTGAATATGCATGGTTGAATCATGAATGAGTCAATTATGTTTAGTGGGGATATAATTAGAAAGCTTGTAAAATGTCTACCTTTTCTTTATTTGAGCAGCATAAACCTAAGAGACGTAACAAAAAAGTGTCAACGGAAAAGTCAACCCTCACATCCATTCTGTTTTTCTTTTGGTTTAAAGCAACAAGATGCTCTAACATAAATAGATGCCGCCGTTTCTGTTTTTTTTTTTTTTCTTTTTCCACAACGAGAATATTTCCAGAATATTTAAATCAATTGGATTTGCGGAGGGTGGCCAGTTGACTTGGGACATCAATAACATTCCTTACTACAGTAAATAAAAATCACAAATATCAATCCCTTGCTTTTTGATAATTCTCTTAGTGTTGCCCTATAATTTGCAGTTAGCTTCATTCCGTACGTGCAGTTAGTTTTATTTGTACAATGTCGTCAACTATTCTTGCTGATGGCAACATGCCATAACCCGTGGCAATAATCAGTAAATTAGAAATTGAATTAGTTTATGTGCATAACAATTTAGCTTATAAATCAAAGCCTCGTTGATGAGTACTTTCAGCAGATGTACATATTTATAAAATTTGAAAGTTTGGGTAGAATTGGACCTAAATTCTCACAAAGTGTGAGTTTTAATTTTGATGTTCTATAAAAAAAATTGGAAAGCGGTAGTCCTGGTCAATAAGCAAAATCTCTACATAACAGCTTTCTCTGATGTTCCTGGGCCATGCGCGAATCATCATTCCCCTTCTTATTTTAAAACAAGTTTAGCCTTTTTTCTGTTTTTTTTCTACAAAAAGGTTAAATTGATACGAGAAATAAATATAAATTTTAAATATATAATTATAATAATTAATGATTAATGATTATATTTAAATGATAAAATTCATATTTAATACTCATTTTGTTTTTTTTTCTCTGCAATACAATATATCAATATATATATATATATATATAATCAAATGAGTAGTTTTTAGTAATTTTCAAGAGTTACTCCCACGGATATGACGTATTTTTGTCAAGGAAATGCATTAAATCCGGTAGGATATGCATTAGAATTGATCAGGAAGGCCAAGGAAAATGTGACTGAAGAGTACATGAAATCGGTGGCTGATCTAATGGTGTGTAAGGGTAGGCCTCAGTTTTCATTGTAGCGGTCGTACCCAGTATCAAATGGAACCCGTTCCAAGTTGCAAGAGGCGGATTTTGGGTGGGGTCAATAATGCGGGACGGAAAACGTTAGATGATATTAAATAATATAAATCTAAATTATGATATTATTTAACTTGGATAAAAATATAAAAAATAGATAATAAAAAGTCAACACTCCGTTCAAACTTTAATAAAAATTTACAAAATTTATTGAGATAATTTTCAAAATAAAATAAATTAATTTATAAAATTACAATATTTACAATATATCTTATCTCATAAGTTTACATGATATTTATAATTAATATTATTTATCTAATTAAAAAAAATATTTTAAGTTAAATAAGAAAATATTTTAAAATAAATTAAAATAAAAAATTACTAAATAATTTAACTAAAATTTATAAATATATTAAAACAAATAAATAGATTATAAAATAGTATTTACAATATAATTTATAAGATGATAAGAAAATATCTTTTATAATGTGTCATAAGTTAGACCCCTCCACTTAAAAGAAACTCGTTCTGAGAAATTGAAATCTTCTATAATATAAAAACAAATGCTTCCCATAAATTAGTGTTTTCAATATAATCCAATAATTCTTGTAAACCATTATATGAACCATTAATACTAAATCATCTCTTTGATACTTTATTAATAAGATGAAAAATCAACAAAATCTTGGGACCTATGGATTATGAGTTTAAATTTATAGATATTTTCTTTAGAAGATATAAAATCAACTTATTTAATCATGTTATGAACAACGATGAGTGTTTCTTAATATATTATCATGCAATTCATCAGTTGGTAAGAATTAAATTCCTCTTAACTCTTTTTAAAATCTCATCAAATATATCATCACCATAAAATTTTTCATATTTACCCATGATTAAATTTCAGACTTACCACACTTTAATTAAAAATATTGAGTATCATTCCACCATTTAGCTATACCATCTTAAAGTTTAAAACATGCTATAGTCATTTTCTCCTCTCGTAAATATTATTATATTTGAAATAGACTTCAATTTTTACTAACTAACCGATAAAATTTTTAATAAAAAAAATTCCAAAAGAAATATTTTTGAAATTAGAAACATGAGTGTGAATATACTGCAAGCAATATCTTCGATATAAGATTTGTAACATTCATGATCATGTAAAATTACTCTAAATAGTATTTTCCTTCGCAATCTTGGTTATTGAAGAGATTACCTTGGACCTCGTAAGACAACATCAACATAAGTTAAACCTACTTTGATACCACTTAATGTGGGATGGAAGCATGGGACATCAGATGATATCAAATAAGGCAAATTGACACAGGACGAGGAAAGAAAGGGGAATATAACAAGCTAGTCTAATACTCATGGAAATTCCTTCTCTTACAACAGCTAGTGTCAGAAGCAAGCCCATGGGAAAAGATAAGATCATTCATTCATGATATGAAATCTACATCATAATAGTCTCATTATTTACTCCTCATAAAAAAAATGATTATATAAATTTATCATATTAAGTGGACAGACATTTATGTATAGCTCAGCACAAACCTGGTCCGCCTGTTGTCTTTGGGCATACGCGAGGGAGACATATGTGATCTATCTAAACAGATGGTGTTATAATATAAGTAAACTTACCAAAGTAGAAAGCAAAGACAAATTGCAAATGTGAATGGATACCATAATCATGTGCGAGAAAAATAAATAATAAAAGACTTGAACTTTTAATAAGAATTTTTAAAATCTAGGAGGATAACTCTCAAAAGTAAATAAATTGATTAATAAAATTATAATATTTGTCATATATCTTAGCTCATAGGTATATTTATAACTAAAATTATTTATCTAATTAAAAGAATATTTTAAACTAAATAAAAAATATTCTAAAATAAATTAGAATAATTTTTTAAAATAATTTAATTAAAATTTTTAATTATATTAAAATAAGTAAATAAATTATAAAATAATAATTACAATAAAATTTATATAATAATAAAAAATATTCTTTATAATGTGTATTACGTCATTCAAGCAGCCCAGGCGCTCAAGCCATGAGAGGAGAAGATGGGATTCTTGTGACTCTTTGCTTGCCAGCTCCAGATATGGAAAGATTTCTTAAGGAGTTGGATAAATTATTGTTGTAAAAGCATCCAACTAAAGGTGACATTAGACCTCGAATATCTTCCTTATGATTGGTGAGAAGTGAGAACTACTACTTTCTTTGACGAATTGTTGTTGGAAGAGCTGTTAAATTAATTAACATGAGTGACCCTTATTATTTAAAGTATGACCAAATATAAAAGGCCTAATACGATGGTCGGTTAGGTATAATGGTAATTTGGGTTATCGGGTTTAAAATCCCTTCACTCTCCCTATTTAAAGATAACTGTTGCGGGGAAAAGATAATTGTTACAGGAAAGATAACCGTTATCGGAAAAGAGGGGTAACTCCCTATTTAAAGTAATGGTTACAAAAAAAGGGATAACGTTTTTTTTATCATTATGGATTTTTTCTCATCTCTACCATCAAAGAAAACGAAAGAAAAGAAAGGAAAGAGTAGGAGAAAAGAGAAAATTTTTTCAAGAGCAAATCGGAAGAGGATCTTCATCTTCGTGACAGGACCTCATCATTATGGACAATGGTATGTTGATTCCATTACGATTTGTGTGCTAGTATTCGCATAAAGAAAAGATCTTGCATTATAGAAATAAGAATTTCATGAAAGAGAAATTCTAGAAAAGTCTAACAATTGGTATTAGAGCGGGTCTGCGAATATTGCAATTTGATTTTTTCTTTTTCATTTATTTGCGCTGGAACAACGAGGCGTATGAAGGAAACGACCGGCGTTGAAAGGAAAATCAATCTACGCCGGCCACTGGGATCTCCACGTTGCCGAGACCCAAATCAATCTGGATATGATGGAACGACCTCCCAGTGAAGGCTGTACTTCCGGGTACGGCTGGAGACCCAAATCGATCTGGGTATGACAGAACGACCTCCTGGTGAAGCTTGTGCTTTTGGGTACCACCGGAGACCCGAATCGATTTGGGTATGGCAGAACGAACTCCCGGGAAGATCGCGGTTCCGGGTGTCATCGGGGACCCGAATCGATTTTGTGGGTATGCCGGGACCTGAATCGCTGGCGGAAAGGCTTCCCAACAAGCGCCCGCTTCCGGGTATGGCCGGTGACCCAGGTTGAGCGTGGGTCTTGGGACTTTACGACGCGGGGCTTGCCGATGTGGGGTATGCGCCGGCTGTTGGACTCTGCACCATCGGGGGCTTGTCGGCGTAGAGCATTCGCCGACCACTCGACCCTGCGCCACAGGCGGTTGTCAGCGTGGCGTACGCGCCGGCTACTGGAACAGTACGCCAACAGCGTATTAGCCAGTGTTGACTCTCAAAGAATGGAAAATTTAAATATCATGATAGCTTGTTGATATTTTATTAAATTGAATGATCTTCATAATTGAAGATTTTGAAGTTTATTGAGATCACATCAACATGAATCAAATATTGAAAGCTTGTTAGTCACCAAAGTGGCCTGACTTGGAATGATTTGAACAGTTGATTGTGAATTTCAATTGTTCATTTCTTTGGATGCTAATAAAATGTTGTACAAATTTGAAATGAACAATTGTGGTTATTAATTATGAAGGTAGGAGATCATCCAAAGATGAATCATTGCTTGTAATTAATGACATTAAAGGGGAATGATATACTGGGTAAACGTGATTGCATATCCAAAGATAACATCCATGTTAACTCTAATATGATTGATTGATTTATCAAAGTATATCTGAACTAGCATCATTATTGATTAAATTATGTATTTGAGGATCACCCAAAGGTGAATTTAAATACATAATCAAAGTTTGTAGTGTATGTATCTGAATCCATTTGAGTTTACTCAAAGTATTAATGTTTAAATTTGGATTATGTTTGTAGCTTCCAATAATGTATTCGCCTTGGGCAATGCGATAATCAAATTCAATGGGCTAAACAATGCAGAATGGTTTGAGCATATTCAGTTTCATTTAGGTGTTTTGGGCTTGGACTTAGCAGTCATGTCGGATGAAAAGCTTGCAGCCATTACCCAGACCAGTACAAAATCTGATAAGTCTCTTCATGAGACTTGGGTACGGTCTAATAGGTTAAGTTTGAATTTGATGCGAATGACGATAGCTGAAAATGTCAAGTCATCGATGCTTAAGACGGAAAATGCTAGGGAATTTATGTTAAGAATTAAGGAATACTCTCAATTAGATATAGCTGATAAATCCATCGTAAGAAGCCTAATGAGTGAGCTGACGACCAAGAAATTTGATTGGTCACAGCCTATTCATGATCATGTGACTAGTATGACTAATCTAGCAGCAAAGTGGAAAACAATGAAAATGGATGTGAGTGAATCCTTTTTGGTTCAATTCATCATCAACTCACTCCCTTTTGAATTTGGCCAGTTCCAAGTGAATTATAACACTATTAAAGAGAAATGGAACTTTCAAGAAATTAAGGTTATGTTAGTTCAGGAAGAAGGGAGATTAAAGAAGATGAAGGATCACTTTATTCATCTTGTTGTTCGTAATGATGCTAGTGGTAGCAAGTCTAAACCATATAAGAAGAGTAAGAAGAAGGACAAGGCCTTTATGAAAGTCACTGGAGGTCAGATCCAAAAGGATCAGAAATGCTTTTTCTGCAAAAAGATAGGTCACTTCAAAAAAGATTGTCCAAAAAGAAAGGTTTGGTTCGAAAAGAAAGGTATGTACTGTATATCAGTATGTTTTGAATCAAATGTAATTGAAGTACCCAATAATACTTGGTGGTTAAACTCTAGAGCTACTATTCATGTGTCACATATTATGCAGGGATTCCTTTCAATCTAACCCATAACAGGAACCAAGAAGTTCCTTTATATGGGAAACATAATGAAGGCACAAATAGAAGGAATTGGGATGTATAGATTGATCTTGGACGCTAGGTGTCACCTAGATCTAGAAAAGTGTCTATGTTCCTAAATGTGCTAGGAATTTAGTTTTTGTTGCAAAGTTGGATGAAGTAGGATTTAACTTTAAGATTGGAAACGGTGCATTTTCATTGTATAGATATTCGTACTATTATGGATCTGGTACTTTGGTTGATAATTTGTACCATTTTAATCTTGATGTTATGTATGCTGATTCTCTATTTCTTGTTGAGCATAGTATAGGTAGCAAACGTAATGCACATGATGATAATTCTATTTTTTTATGGCATCAAAGATTGGGTCATATATTCAAAGAAAGGATATTGGGGTTGGTGAAAGGTGATGTCCTGCCTCAATTGGATTTTACTGATTAGGATGTATGTGTTGACTGTATAAAAGGAAAACAAACAAGACATACATAAAAGAACCCAACCATGAGAAGTAATGAGCCTTTAGAATTGATACACACTGATATTTGTGACCCCTTTGATATCCCAACATGGGGTGGTGAGAAATATTTCATCACATTTATAGGTGACTACTCACGATATTGTTACTTATATCTGCTGCATGAAAAGTCTCAGTCAGTAAACACTCTAGAGGTGTTTATTAATGAAGTGGAAAGGCAGTTAGATAGAAAAGTAAAAGTGATTAAGTCAGATAGGGGTGGTGAATATTATGGAAAATTCAATGAAAGTAGACAATGTCCTGATCCATTTGCAAAACTTCTTCAAAGTCGAGGTATATGTGCACAATATACAATGCCTGGTACACCACAACAGAATAGTGTAGCAGAAAGGAGAAATCGCACACTTATGGATATGGTTAGGAGCATGTTGAGTTACAGTACTGCACCTTTATCCTTGTAGATGCATGTGTTAAGAACTGCTGCATATCTGCTGAACAGGGTTCCTAGTAAGGTTGTCCCTAAAACTCCTTACAAGTTATGGTAGGAAGGAAACCCAGTTTGAGACACCTTCATGTATGGGGTTGTTCAGCAGAAGTAAGGATATATAATCCATATGAAGGAAAGCTTGATGCAAGAACCATTAGTGGTCACTTCATTGGCTATCCTAAAAAGTCCAAAGGGTATAGGTTCTATTGTCTTAACCATAGTATTAGAATAGTTGAGTTTGGTAATGCTCGGTTCATTGAAAATGGTCAGTTCAGTGAGAGTGGGGAATCACGAAAGGTGGATATTAGAGAATTACAAAATGAAAGATCCACAGTGAGCACTCCTGCTTAAGTTGGTATCCCCACACCCAATGTTTTTACTCAAGTTGTTCCTTTTGTTGCATCACAGTCACGTGATATGCAAGGACAACAAATTGATACTCAAAACACGCAAAGTGAACACATAAGAGATGAACCAAGTGACAATATGCAATTTACAAATGAACAAGTGATACGACAAGAAATGACATTACGGAGGTCTACAAGACAGAAAAGGCCAGCTGTATCGAATGATTATGTGGTTTACTCACTTGAGCATGAATCGGAATTGAGCATTGATAAAGATCTAGTCTCATTTAAACAGGCCATGGATTATAATGATTCTGAAAAGTGGTTCAATGCCATGATGGAAGAGATGAAATCGATGGATGTAAATCAAGTCTAGGAACTAATAGAGTTGTCTGAAGGATCAAAATGAGTTGGTTGTAAGTGGGTCTTCAAGACCAAGCGAAACTCAAAAGGTAACATTGAAAGGTATAATGCCAGACTTGTTGCCAAAGGTTTCATTAAAAGGGATGGTGTTGACTATAAGGAGACTTTCTCTCTAGTTTCTAAGAAAGACTCCTTAAGAATTATTATGGCTTTGGTGGCTCACAATGACCTAGAGCTCCACCAAATGGATGTAAAGACTGCCTTTTTAAATGGTGACTTAGAAGAGGAAGTGTATATGGACCAACCTGAAGGTTTCATAACCACAGGGTAAGAAAATTTGGTGTGTAAATTAAATAAATCGATATATGGACTGAAACAAGACTTCCGACAATGGTATATTAAGTTCAATAATACCATTACGTCATATGGTTTTGTAGAGAACACCGTTGATCGGTGTATCTATATGAAGGTCAGTGGGAGTAAGTTCATTATATTGGTCCTATATGTTGATGACATTTTTTTGGCTGTTAATGACATGGGTTTGTTACATGATGTCAAGAAATTTCTCTCTGAAACTTTTGAAATGAAAGATATGAATGAGGCATCCTATGTGATAGGAATAGAGATATTCCGCAATAGATCACGAGGATTGTTAGGATTGTCTCAGGAAGGCTATATCAATAAAGTATTAGAAAAATTTAGAATGGAAAATTGCTCTACATGAATAGTTCCAATTTAGAAAGGGGACAAGTTCAGTGAATTGCAATGTCCAAAAATGATTTGGAACGAAGAACAATGGAATCCATTCCCTATGTATCGCTAGTTGGAAGTTTGATGTATGCTCAAACATGCACTCGGCCAGACATTAGTTTCACTGTTAGAATGTTAGGCCGATATCAAAGTAATCCTGGAATAGATCATTGGAAAGCTGGAAAGAAAGTACTTAGGTACTTACAAGGCACCAAGGATTATATGCTTACTCATAAAAGATTAAGTCATCTTGAAGTAGTAGGCTACTCAGATTCAGATTATACTGAATGTGTATATTCGAGGAAATCTACATTTGGTTACATACTTCTGCTGGCTGGAGGAGCGGTTTCATGGAAAAGTGGGAAGCAGTTTGTCATTGCTAGTTCCACTATAGAGGCTGAATTTGTAGCACACTTTGTGGCTACTGTTCATACATTGTGGTTGCGAAATTTTATCTTAAAGCTTGGTTTGGTCGACAGTATAGATTAGCCGTTAAGAATTTATTGTGATAATTCTGTAGCTGTTTTTTTTCTCTAAGAATGATAGGTATTTTAAAGGTGCGAAACATATGGATTTGAAATACCTATCTGTTAAGGAAGAAGTGCAAAACCAAAGAGTGTCCATTGAGCATATTGGTACTAAATTGATGATAGCGGACCCATTAACTAAAGGTTTGCCACTGAAAACATTTACTGGACATGTTGAACAGATGGGCATTTTGGACAGGTCTTTATTCTCTTGAAAGCCAATATTTTATGCTGCTCATATCATTGTGACACTCATGAATTCAATTAAGGTCATGGTTTTGCTTGTACTTTGTTATCTCTATTTAGTTGTATACAGTTATAGTTTATGAGATAACTGGTAACATATTTGGAAATGACAATTTAAAGTTTCAATGTTCCTCAATTATATTATTATGAATTATGATGATTATGTGATACATGGAAGGAATCATGTCGTTAAAAGATATGTGACCGCCATGATCCAATCATTTTAATTCAATCATGTATTATGGTTTGATGATCTTTAAGTATTGTGCACACTTATTTGTTATTGATGCATCAAGTCATAACATGGGCCAAGTGGGAGATTGTTAAATTAATTAACATGAGTGACCCTTGTTATTTAAAGTATGACCAAATATAAAAGGCCTAATATCATGGTCAGTTAAACATAATGATAATTTGGGTCATCGGGTTTAAAATCCTCCACTCTCCCTGTTTAAAGATAACTATTGTGAGGAAAAGATAACTGTTACAGGAAAGATAACCGTTATCGGAAAAGAGGGGTAACTCCCTATTTAAAGTAACGGTTACAAAAAAAGGGTAACGTTTTTTTTATCATTACGGATTTTTCCTTATCTCCACTAGCAGAGAAAACGAAAGAAAAGAAAGGGAAGAGTAGGAGAAAAGAGAAAAGTTTTTCAAAAGCAAATTGCAAGAGGATCTTCATCTTCGTGACAAGACCTCGTCATCATGGACAATGGTATGTTGATTTCATTACGATTTATGTGCTAGTATTCGCATAAAAAAAAGATTCTGTATTATAGAAATAAGAATTTCATGAAAGAGAAATTCTAGAAAAGTCCAACAAGAGCATCCAACTAGAGGTGACATTAGACCCGAATATCTTCCTTGTGATTGGTGAGAATGGAGAACTACTACTTTCTTTGACGTTACTATGTGGTGCCTACGACCTTTTTCTTTTTTTTTTTTCCTTGATGCAGAAACAGAAACAACCAAGAAATTGAAGATTTGTGTCCCAGAATGTATTTCTGATCACAAATTGTGGTATTAGAAAACCAAAAATATTCAGCATCAAAACAAAAGGGCAAGAAGAGAAGCATGTATAAATGCGAAACACTTCATGGAATTGTAGAGACAAATGACAGAGATAATCCTGACATTCCCTTTAAATTCTATTTGTAGATCGTCTGTAAAACAAAGTTGATTAATGATAAGAAAGAACAGAACAGAACACGGGGTTCGTGATGCTGTGAGCATGAGCAGCAGGACAGAGCCAAAGAAGAAATGAGAGCCCACACATTGTTAATAGTTATCGTGGCGACAGGCAGGACTGCAGGTGACAGCCTGCTGCAAAGCCGAGTTCAATACACGCTTCAGAAAGAGAAAAATGAAAATAATAATAATAATAAAGTGCAAAAGAGAGACACAAACTAGCAGAAGGAGGAATCAAATCCCAACTGTAATTGAAGTGTGAAGAAAAGTCTATGAAACAAGGAAAATTTAACTTTCTCTGTAAGTCTTGAAAATTACAAGAATCTCCAGGTTGATCTTTATTCTATGAGTAAGTCAATGCTTGGACCCCTTCCTGATTTCTACTGCATGCTGATTATCTGATCAAAATCATCAGAAGAAGAATTCTGATCAAATTTACAATCATTTAGGAGCTCAGCAATAATGCAAACTTTGTTTTGGAGCTTCGTTTCTAAGCTTCTTGTTGTTTCTATAGAAAATTGGTAACGCTTTGATGAACCATCCCTTATTTACCCAAGTTTTTCTTGTTAGAACTTTTCTAAAATTTCTCTTTATGAAATTCCTATTTCTATAATACAGGATCTTTATTTATGCGAATACTAGTAATAAACTGTAATTGAAATCAACATACCATTGTCCATTATGCTGATGTTCCTTAGCAAAAATGAAAATCCTCCTTTTCTTTTGTTCCTGAACGTTTCTCCCTTTTTCTCCTACTCTTCCCTTTCTTTTCCTTACGTTTCTCTTTGATGGTTAAGAGTACCAGGAAAGGTCCGTAATAACATATATATATATATATATAGATACACATCCTTCCTTTCCTGTAACCGTTACCTTAAATAGGAAGACCCTCCCTTTCTGTAAAAGTTATCTTAAATGGGAAAACCCCTTTTCCTGTAACAATTATCTTAAATGGGATGAAACTCCTCTTCTTGTAACGGTTATTCTTAATAGGAAGATATTTCTCTTCCTGTAACGTTTATCCTTAATAGGGAGAGCGGAGGGATTTTAAACCCGATGACCCAAATTGACATTATGCCTAACCGACCATCATATTAGGCCTTTTATTTTGGGTCATACTTTAAATAACATGGGCCACTCATGTTAATTAATTTAACAATCTCCCACTTGGTCCATGTTATGACTTGATGAATCAATAACAAATAAGTGCGCACAATCCTTAAAGATCATCAAATCACAATACTTTATTGAATTAAAATGATTGGATTATAGCGGTCCCACATCTTTTAGCGACATGATTCTTTCCATGTATCACATAATCATCGTAATTCACAATAACCTTACTGAGGAACATTGAAACTTTAAATTGTCATTCCTTTATATGCTATAGTTATCTCACAAACTATAATTGTATACAACTGAACAGAGATAACAAAGCACAAGCAAAACTATAACTTTAATCGATTCATAAGTGTCACAATGATATGAGTAGTACAAAATATTGGCTTTCAAGAGATTAAGGACCTGTCCATAATGCCCATCCGATTAACATGTCCAGTAAATGTTTTCGGTGGCAAACCTTTAGTTAACGGGTCCATTATCATCAACTCAGTGCCAATATGCTCAATTGACTCTCTATGGTTTTGCACTTCTTCTTTGACAGATAGGTATTTCAAATCCATATGTTTCACACCTTTAGAATACCTATCATTCTTAGAGAAGAAAACTGCTGCGGAATTATCACAGTAAATTCTTAACGGCTTTTCTATGCTGTCGACCAAACCAAGCCTTAAGATAAAATTCCGCAACCATAATGCATGAACAGTAGCCTCAAAGCATGCTACAAATTCAGCCTCCATAGTGGAAGTAGCAATAACAGACTCCTTCCCACTTTTCCAGGAAACTGCTCCTCCAGCTAAGAGAAACATGTAACCAAATGTAGATTTCCTCGAGTCTACACATCCAGCATAATCTGAATCCGAATAGCCTACTATTTCAAGATGACTTGATCTTTTATAAGTAAGCATATAATCCTTGGTGCCTTGTAAGTACCTAAGTATTTTCTTTCCGACTTTCCAATGATCCATTCCAGGATTACTTTGATATCGGCCTAGCATTCCAACTGCGAAACTAATGTCTGGCCGAGTACATGTTTGCGCATACATCAGGCTTCCAACCAGTGATGCATAAGGAATTGATTCCATTGCTTTCCATTCCAAATCATTCTTTGGACATTGCAATTCACTGAACTTGTCCCCTTTCTGAATTGGAACTATTCCTGTTGAGCAATTTTCCATTCTAAATCTCTTTAATACTTTATCGATATAGCTTTTTTGAGACAATCCTAACAATCCTTGTGATCTATCACGGAATATCTCTATTCCTATCACATAGGATGCCTTATTCATATCTTTCATTTCAAAAGTTTCAGAGAGAAATTTCTTTACATCATGTAACAAACCCATGTTGTTAGCAGCCAAAAGAAATGTCATCGACATATAGGACTAATATAATGAACTTGCTCCCACTGACCTTCATATAGATACACCGATCAATGGTGTTCTCTACAAAACCGTATGACGTAATGGTATTATTGAACTTAATATACCATTGTCGGGAGGCTTGTTTCAGTCCATATATCAATTTCTTTAATTTACACACCAAATTTTCTTGCCCAGTGGTGATGAAACCTTCAGGTTGGTCCATATACACTTCCTCTTCTAAGTCACCATTCAGAAAGGCGGTCTTTACATCCATTTGGTGAAGCTCTAGATCATTATGAGCCACCAAAGCCATAATAATTCTTAAGGAGTCTTTCTTAAAGACTGGAGAGAAAGTCTCCTTGTAGTCAATACCATGCATTTGAGTGAAACCTTTGGCAACAAGTCTGGCCTTATACCGTTCAATGTTACCTTTCGAGTTTCTCTTGGTCTTGAAGACCCACTTACAGCCAACTCGTTTTGATCCTTCAGGTAACTCTACTAGTTCCCAGACTTGGTTTACATCCATCGATTTTATCTCTTCCTTCATGGCATTGAACCACCTTTCAGAATCATTACATTCCATGGCTTGTTCAAATGAGACTGGATCTTTATCGATGCTCAATTCCGATTCATGCTCAAGTGAGTAAACCACATAATCATTTGAAACAGCTGGCCTTTTTTGTCTTGTAGACCTCCGTAATGCCATTTCTGGTGGTATCACTTGTTCACTTGTAAATTGAACATCGTCACTTGGTTCATCTCTTATGTGTTCACTTTGCGTGTTTCGTGTATCAATTTGTTGTCCTTGTATGTCACGTGACTGTGATGCAACATAAGGAACAACAATTTGAGTAGAAACACTGGGTGTGGGGATACCATCCTGAGTAGGAGTACTCACTGTGGATCTTTCGTTTTGTAATTCTTTAATATCCACCTTTCGTATTTCCCCACTCCCACTGAACTGACCATTTTCAATAAACCGAGCATTACCAGACTTAATTATTCTAGTACTATGGTTAGGACAATAGAACCTGTACCCTTTCGACTTTTCAGGATAGCCAATGAAATAACCACTTATAGTTCTTTCATCAAGCTTTCATTCATGTGGATTATATATCCTTACTTCTGCTGAACAACCTCAAACATGGAGGTGTCTCAAACTGGGTTTCCTTCTTGTCCATAACTCATAAGGAGTTTTGGGGACAGCCTTACTAGGAACCCTGTTCAGCAGATATGCAGCAGTCCTTAATGCATGCATCCACAAGGATAAAGGTACAGTACTATAATTTAACATGCTCCTAACCATATCCATAAGCGTGCGATTCCGCCTTTCCACTACACCATTCTGTTGTGGTGTACCAGGCATTGTATACTGTGCACATATGCCTCGACTTTCAAGAAGTTTCGCAAATGGACCAGGACATTGTCCACTTTCATTGAACTTTCCATAATATTCACCACCCCTATCTGACTTAATCACTTTTACTTTTCTATCTAACTGCCTTTCCACTTCGTTAATAAACACCTCTAGGATGTTTACTGACTGGGACTTTTCATGCAGTAGATATAAGTAACAATACCGTGAGTAGTCATCTATAAAGGTGATGAGATATTTCTCACCACCCCATGTCGGGATATCAAATGGGCTATAAATATCGGTGTATATCAATTCTAAAGGCTCATTACTTCTCATGGCTGGGTTCTTTGATGTATGTCTTGTTTGTTTTCCTTTTATACAATCAATACATACATCCCAATCATTAAAATCCAATTGAGGCAGGACATCACCTTTCACCAACCTCAATATCCTTTCTTTGGATATATGACCCAATCTTTGATGTCATAAGAAGGCAGAACTTTCATCATGCACATTTCGTTTGTTACCTATACTATGCTCAACAAGAAATATGGAATCAGCATGCATAGCATCAAGATTAAAACGGTACAAATCATCAATCAAAGTACCAGATCCATAATAGTACGAATGTCTGTACAATGAAAATACACCGTTTCCAATCTTGAGGTTAAATCCCAATTCATCCAACTTTGCAACAGAAACTAAATTTCTAGCACATTCAGGAATATAGAGACACTTTTCTAGATCCAGATGACACTTAGTGTCCAAGATCAATCTGTACGTCCCAATTCCTTCTATTCGTGCCTTCATTCTGTTTCTTATATAGAGGAACTTCTCAGTTCCTGTTATGGGTTGGATTGAAAAGAATCCCTGCATAATATGTGACACATGAATAGTAGCTCCAGAGTCTAACCACCAAGTATTATTGGGCACTTCAATTATATTTGATTCAAAACATACTGATATACAGTACATACCTTTCTTTTCGAACCAAGCCTCTCTTTTTGGGCAATCATTCTTGAAGTGACCCATCCTTTTGCAGAAGAAGCATTTATGATCCTTTTGGATCTATCCTCCAGTAACTTTCACGAAGTCTTTGTCCTTCTTCTTACTTTTCTTATGTGGTTTAGACTTGCTACCACTAGTATCATTACAAACGATGAGATGAATGGAGTGATCCTTCATCTTCTCTAATCTCCCTTCCTCCTGAACCAACATGGCCTTAATTTCTTGAAAGTTCCATTTTTCTTTAATAGTGTTATAATTCACTTGGAACTGGCCAAATTTAGGAGGCAGTGAGTTTATGATGAATTGAACCAAAAAGGATTCACTCACATCCATGCCCATTGTTTTCAACCATGCTGCTAGGTTAGCCATACTAGTCACATGATCATGAATAGGCTGTGACCAATCAAATTTCTTGGTCGTCAGCTCACTCATTAGGGTTCCTACGATGGATTTATCAGTTATATCTGATTGAGAGTATTCCTTAATTCTCATCAGAAATTCCCTCACATTTTCCGTCTTAGGCATCGATGGCTTTACATTTTCAGCTATCGTCATTCGCATCAAATTCAAACTCAGCCTATTGGACCGTACCCAAGCCTCATAAAAAGACTTATCAGATTCTGTACTGGTCCCTGTAATGGTTGCAGGCTTTTCATCCGAAATGACTGCTAAGTCCAAGCCCAATATGCCTAAATGAAACTGAATATGCTCAGACCATTCTGCATAATTCAGCCCATTGAATTTGATCATCGAATTGCCTAAGGCGAATACATTATTGAAAGCTACAAACATAATCCAAATTTATACGTTAATGCTTTGAGAAACTATAATGGATTCAGATATACTACAAACTTTAATCACGTAATTAAGTTCACCTTTGGGTGATCCTTAAATACATAACTCTAATCCATAATGATGCTAATTTAAATATACTTTAATAAATCAATCAATTATACTAGAGTTAACATGAATGTTATCTTTGGATATACAATCATATTTACCCAGTATATCAATTAATCCCCTTTAATGTCATTAATTACAAGCAATGATCCATCTTTGGATGATCTCCTAGCTTCATAATTAATAACCACAATTGTTCATTTCAAAACATTTTATTAGCATAAAAAAAAATGAACAATTAAAATTCATAATCAACTGTTCAAATCCTTTCAAAGTCAGGCCACTTTGGTGACTAACAAGCTTTCAATATTTGACTCATGTTGAATGAATTTAATAAACTTTAAAAAAATCTTCAATTACGAAGACCTAAATTATCTTTTATGTGGGAGTTTTCTAATAATCGATTCCTTTTCATGTGGTATCCATTCGGACCCGAATACCACCATACTGCAAGTGGGACCCGCGTACTAGGTAACCCACGATGGCTGCACCATCGTGCTATGGGCAACGCCCATAGCACGCCTCCGGCCAAGTGACAGAGGCAGCACCACCGTACCGCTGCCTCCAACTGATCGACCCACGGTGGCAGCACCACTGTTCTGCTGCCTCTGGCCGGTCGACTCACAGTGGCAGCACAACCGTTCTGTGGGTGTCGCCCGCATGCTGCCCCGGGTTATCTTTAACGGGTCGACGAAGCCCCGTTCCGTCGATCCAAACCCACGCTCGACCCATTGGTGCAGAGTCCAGCGACCGGCGCACGCCCCTTACCGGTAAGCCCGCGTCGCACAATCCAGCGACCGACACACACCTTATACCGGCAAGCATGGCGTCGCAGTCCCAGACCCACGCCCGACCCGGATCCCTGGCCATACCGAGGAGATCATTCTGTTCTGCTGTACCCACCAGACCAGATCAATCTGGGTCCGCAGCGTCACCGAAATCGTGATCTCCTCGTTCCGCCATACCCAGTAGATCCGATCGGGTTCCGCCACACCTAGAGCCACGGCCCTTACCGGAAGACCATCCCTTCATACTCAATCGATTCGGGTCTCCCACCGACAACGAAAACACAGCCTTCATCAGAGCCGATCCGCCATACCCAGATCCGTTCGGGTCCGGCAGCGTACAGTCCTCGTGCTGTTTCGCCGGTGCCGACTTTCCATGGCCGGCGTTTCCCCTTTCAACACCGGCCGTCGTTCCGTTAAGCACAACAAAATAAATTGTGAGAGACAAAAATCCTTTTGCGCCTCGCTGTACAGCGCAAACAAAAAGGAAAAACAGTTCAGCCCAAACAATTAAAAGAAAATAAATTGCAGTATTCGCAGACTCGCTCTGATACCAATTGTTAAAACTTTTCCAGAATTTCTCTTTATGAAATTCCTATTTTTATAATACAGGATCTTTCTTTATGCAAATACTAGCAATAAAACTGTAATTGAAATCAACATACCGTTGTCCATTATGCTGATGTCCTGTAGCAAAGATGAGATTCCTCCCTTTTCTTCTGTTCCTGAACGTTTCTCCCTTTTCTCCTACTCTTCCCTTTCTTTTCTTTACATTTTCTCTCTGATGGTTAAGAGTACCAGGAAAGGTCCGTAATAACATATATATATATACATCCTTTCTTCCCTGTAACCGTTACCTTAAATAGGAAGACCTTCGCTTTCTGTAATAGTTATCTTAAATGGAAAAATTCGTTTTCCTGTAACAGTTATTTTAAATGGAAGAATACTCATCTTCCTGTAACGGTTATTCTTAATAGGGAGAGTGGAGGGATTTTAAACCCGATGACCCAAATTGCCATTATGTCTAACCGACCATCATATTAAGCATTTTATTTTGGGTCATACTTTAAATAATATGGGCCACTCATGTTAATTAATTTAACAAATGTTACCTTGGAACAGTTTGGTGACGCACTTCATCCTCCATTCTCTTGCTTGGAGGAGGTCCTTTTCGATGTTCCCGGCCCCAGTGGAGTGCTAAACTGCCCTTTGATGCTTATCCAGGTAGTGCCATCTCCTTGTTAAATGTATACAAACGGCATAGGTAAGATTTCATTTTCTTGTGATTGTCATTTTTCTTTAACCATACCCGATGGATTTTACGCCAATGAATCATAGGTGTCGGGATTCATATCCCGCGACCTTCTATTTTTTGATGGAATCTAGATTTGGCAAGCAATTAAATTGGAGTATATCAAAAAAAAAAAACTGAAGCTCATAATATCAAAACTTTAACACTATTGGTTAGTTCGAGACTGCCAATAAAGTGCAACAATAACATTCTGAAAATTAATGAAAATTGCTCGATTTCTGAAATTTGACACAGGTGACGCGTCTCAAATGCGGAGGTTTCATCTTTGCTTTCCGCCTCAACCACACCATGAGTGATGCCCCAGGCCTAACACAGTTCTTGTTCGCTGTTGCTGAAATGGCGCGTGGTGAGCATGCACCTTCGATCCGACCGGTGTGGGAAAGGCACGTCCTCAATGCGCGAGAACCGCCGCGCGTGACACGCACGCACCGTGAATATGAAGAAGTGGCTGACTCTGAGGGCACAAAAATTCCAGTCGACGACATGGCCCATCGCTCGTTTTTCTTCGGCCCAACTGAAGTATCGGCCCTTCGGCGACACGCTCCCGCCCATCTCCGCAATTGCTCCACCTTTGACATACTAATTGCATGCGTTTGGAAGTGTCGCACCCTTGCCCTCCAGCCAGACCCCAATGAAGAGATGCGCATGATGTGCGTCGTCAATGCGCGCAAGAGGCTCAGGCTTGATCCTCCATTGCCAACTGGGTACTATGGTAATGCCTTTGCGTTCCCAACCGCGGTGGCAACCGCCGGCAACCTCTCTCGAAACCCATTGGGTTATGCATTGGAATTGGTTAGAAAGGCCAAGGCAGACATGACCGAAGAGTATATGCAATCTTCGGCTGACGTTATGGTAATCAAGGGTAGGCCTCACTTCACGGTGGTGAGGTCCTACCTAGTTTCGGACGTGACACGTGCTGGATTCCAAGAGGTGGATTTTGGGTGGGGTAAGCCTGTCTATGCTGGACCTGCAAAAGCTGGAGTTGGGGCCATCCCTGGAGTGTCAAGCTTTTATATTCCATACAAGAATCAGGAGGGAGAACAAGGGATGATGCTGCCAATTTGCTTGCCAGCTGATGCCATGGAGCGATTTGTCCAGGAGTTGGAAAAAATGTTGAAGGTGCAACCAAAATCTATTGTGTCTGCCTTATACTTAAGCTATGATACATCGATAAGAGTATATTGCAGTCCAACAAATATATATATAATAATAAATTATGATAAAAATGTTATAGAATTAATATGAAACCTTGTTTTATGTGGAAAGAAAATTTGCAATAAAGACATGTAGTTGAATTCTTTTTGCATCGGTATATTAAATTTATTAATGTCTTATATTAAATATGATCTATTTTATTAATGGCTAAAAGTAAGTATACCTACACATCATGCACTATTTACTTTTATCCAACTATTAATTGAAATTTATTTAATTTTTTCATTTATTTGTCGGAGTTAAAAACTACTATTAACTAAAAACATCTCATACTATCTTATATAAGAAATTTCATGTTAATCCAAACTCCAAGTGACCATTTTAGATATTAATAACGTGCTACTTCCGAATATTTTTGTGAAAGATTATTTGGTATGTGATTTCTTATGATTGCCCTAGATTATTGAATTTTTTTAATAAATATATACTCATAAATAAATTAAGTTTCATTTTTAAAATAAAAAATTACACAACTGATAATTTATAATATAATTAAATTTTTTATTATAATAATATATTCATTACAACAACAGTAATAGCAATAAGACAATATAAAGCAATAATAGTAACAAGTAAAGCAAATGACGCCTTATAAAGCCGACGCAAGTCAACCTCATTCACCTGCCCATGTTACATTAGAAAACTGCTCTACTATTGCTACATTATGTTGCAACAGTTACTGCCTGTTTGCTCATCGCTGTTACTGTGAATTCTGCCATCTCCTCAAATATTCCTCAGAAAAAGGAAAAATAAACTTATTATTTTCTTCCTTGGGTAGTCTGAAAATTCCGCCAAAATTCTCCCCAAAAACAGTTGTTCAAAGGAATGATAATTAATCCAAATTTGATTTTGTGGCTTCTCAAAAAATATATATATTTTTCAACCTTAGTAAACCTAAATTTTTTCATTTTAATTGGACAAAAAATATAAACCAACAGATTATTAATTTTTCTGTGATTTAACCTTTAATTTGTAAAATAAAGTTTAAGAGGTTTCGTCTCATATTTTGTCAATCTCTCAATTTGTTAATTTTTTAGCAATTTAATTTTTAAATTTCTTTTTGAGTTTGCCTAAATTAAACTCATATAAATTTCAAGTTCAAAGATATATGCGAGCCTACGCTGCATACGGAGACAAACTAAGCTTGTCACCAGCCAGCTGCAATGCTTGAGACCCCTACGAAAGACATCAGAAAGAAACAATGCAAATGAGCGTTGCGCAGAATAGCCACACGATGGATAGTTAAGATTTCATTTTCTTGTGATTGTCGTCTTTCTTCAATCATCACAGTGCATGCCTATCACGATGGATTTTACGCGAATGGCTCATGGAAGTTAGGCACAAACTTCTATTTTTTTTATAATATTTAGATTTGGCAAGCCACTAAATTCTAGTATGTCAAATGGATGCTTCAATATACAAAATAATATGCATCACTATAATTATCATAATTTATTTTTAATTCATAAAATATTTTTAATTTGTAATTTTAAATAACAATATATACTGTATTTAATTTTTTTTTCTTATTTAAAATTATATTATATTCATTATAAATTTGCTATTATATTGATCACATCATATATGAGATGGAGTAATCATTTACCAATTTCTTGTTTGGGATCAAAGAGAATTAAGAAAATTGAAAAAAAAAGAAAAAAATAGATAATTTTTAAAAATTAAAAGAAAATTAAAGAAGAATAGAAAGAGATATTTCTAATTATAATTGGACAATATCATAATACTTTTGATACAAATTTATACTAAAATATTAGAGACACTAAAAATAATCTTATAGCAAATAGAACTTAGTTGGTACATAATTACTGTTTTACAATATATACATATTAAGTGGTTCATATATATTATGATACATGTTCACAAGTTGTAATAATGGTCTTAATTTGCATTGATGGTTAAGGAGAAAACAAAACAATTTATTTATCCCAAAATTTTGTGCCCAAATTCATTTAGCAACTCTCCTATTGTATTAATGAAATTTTACCATAAATGAAGATAATTTTCCAAATGGTGACAATATTCCAAATTCTTTATTGCTCTTGAAATTCTTCTGTCACATTCACGTATGATTTTTTCTTGATTATGCGATAATTCTGTTATGATTTTTTTTATTGTTCATAAATTTCTTATGTCACATATGAGTTGTTTTTCATCTTCTATCTTTAAAGTTTTATATTCAAATTTAAATATAAAATTTATAAATATAAAAAAAATATCATTTTATTATGTAATTTGTGATGATGTAGCTGATCATTATTACTACAATGAAATATAATGGTTTTGCTTTGTTCAATTACTGCAATGATTGGTGTTAATAATGATTGCATTCACTTGTCACTAATTGCCAGTTGAAAAAGATCAACTATATATAATTATAATAATTAATGATTAATGATTATATTTAACCGATAAAATTCATATTTATTACGCATTTTTTTTCTCTGCAATACTATATATATATATATATATATATATAATTAAATGAGTAGTTTTTAGTAATTTTTAAGAGTTACTCCCACGGATATGACGTATTTTTGTCAAGAAAATGCATTAAATCCGGTAGGATATGCATTAGAATTGATCAAGAAGGGCAAGGAGCATATGACTGAAGAGTACATGAAATCGGTGGCTGATCTAATGGTGAGTAAGGGTAGGCCTCGGTTTTCATTGTTGCGGTCGTACCCAGTATCGAATGGGACACGTTCCAAGTTGCAAGAGGTGGATTTTGGGGGGTCAGTAATGCGGGACGGAAAAAATTTAAATCATGATATTACTTAACTTAGATGAAAGTGTAAAAAATAGATAATAAAAATTTAATGCTTCATTTAAATTTTAATAAAAATTTATTAAATTTATTGAAATAATTTTTAAAATAAAATAAATTAATTCATAAAATTATAATATTTATTATATATCTTATCCTATAAACTTACATGTTATTCATAATTAATACTATTTATTTAATTAAAAAAGTATGTTAAGCTAAATAAAAAATATTTTAAAATAAATTTAAATAATTTTTAAATAGTTTAATTAAAATTTTTAATTATATTAAAATAAATAAATAAATTATAAAATAATATTTATAATATAATTTATAAGATGACAAGAAAACATCTTTTACAATGTGTCCTAGGTTAAAACCATCTACTTAAAAGAAACTCATCCTCAGAAATTAACATCTTCTATGCTACAGAAACAAATATTTAGAATAAATTAGTACCTTCAATATAACCCAATAATTCCTATGGTAAACTATCATATAAACTATTAATACTAAATTATCTTTTAGATACTTTATTAATAAGATAAAAAATTAACAAAATTTTGAGACCTATAGGTTATAGGTTCAACTTTTAAATTATAGAATCTTAAGTAATCTTTTTATCATAACTATCTTTAAATTTATAGATATTTTGTTTAGAAGATATGAAATCATCATGTTGTGAATAACTATTAGTGTTCTTTATATATTATCATGCAATTTATTAGTTATTTTTAAATAACTAATTAAAATAATTTCAAACGAGTGCTAAATTGAAAGCAAAAAGGCAACGTATAAACGACAAAGACTTAAAAATTTGCATCAGTAGATGAAGGCTAGTCAGCTAATTCGTTAAAAAGAAGATGGCCGGAATGATACCGCTGCCGTATTTTGTCTAACAGGGTTGGCGACATGCAGAGCGAAAAGCCGAATCTTGCTTCGTAATTGTAGTGGAAAAGTAAAAGTCGTAGTTCGCCCCCGATTGGCAAGTGGCATCCGGGCCCTCAACCGCTTTGGCTATTATAGCGATGCAGTACGTTTAGATTTTAAAAATTATTATGGTTATAATTAATAATAAAAATGTTAAAAAATATTTAATTAACAATTATGATATATTAACGTGTGTCACGTATTAAATATTTTATATTTGTGTGATAAACTTAACAATAGGTGACTAATAAAACTGAGAAGGGATAAATACAATTTTATACTGCGAATATTTTATACGATTTGTTAATTTGGGTTGCTCACTAGGTCAATTTTGTCAATTTAAGCTGTAAGCTTTTAAAAGTATTATCAATTTAAGTTGTTCCTTTATATTATGCTGTTCGGTGAGATGTCACGTTCCATGTTAATCAGAGTTATTTTTGGCAAATGCTTCCTTTATTTTCTTTTCCTTTTTTCTCCCTTTGTCCGCTTTCTGTTTGCCCCTTGACTCAGAAGAATCCGTGGCTATTCCTTTTTTTATTTTATTTTTTATTTTTTTGATAACCCTGCCTTTATTTTTTTACAAATTTATTATAGTTGATACAAAATAAAAAATTATAATTGTACTTTTTTGATTTTATAATATAATTTTTTTATGCGTGACTAATTTATTTAAATTATTATTTAGTCAAATAAAATGATTAAAATTTTAAGTAAATTATTAAATTTGTTTTTTAATGACATATAATTATAACTAAATTGAGTTTTATTTTTTAAAAAAATTGACAACTAATAATTTATGATCTAATTAATTTTTTTTTATTATAATAATACATTTATTACAATAACAACCCGCAATAACTACTAATAATAACAATAAGACAATAAAAAGAAAATAATGGTAACTAGTAAAGCAAATGAACACAAGTCAACCGTATGCAGCAGCCTTGGTGCATTAGAAGACTGCCTTCTGCTACTACAATATGCTGCAACAACCGCTGTTACTGTTGCCTTTCTGAAAGATCATTTAGAAAAGAGAAAAATAAACTTATAAGCCAATCATTTCGATCGTGCTTGTGCCGAGAGGCTTAGGAATGCTAGGTTTGGAATCATGGGTTCGTCGAGCTACGTGGCATGAAGGTGACGTGTTTGTCAGCAATATCATTAATCTTTATTGAAAATTTTGGGACTGACATGATATGCAAGTTTTTGACCAATTCAAAACGGTTGTTTGTCGAACTGTGACTTTTCTCATTTCATCCCTTAATGTTTTGTTTTATATTTATATTTTTTTTTTTTTATTTGATCCAAATCTTTCAATTTAGCATCTGAAAGGACCCAGTCTTATCTCGGCCGGTTCGAGATTGCCAATCAATAACATCCTCCTGAAGCTCGTTTTTATATATATTCCAGTCGACGACATGGCCCATCGCTCGTTTTTCTTCGGCCCAACTGAAGTATCGGCCCTTCGGCGACACGCTCCCGCCCATCTCCGCAATTTCTCCACCTTCGACATACTAATTGCATGCGTTTGGAAGTGTCGCACCCTTGCCCTCCAGCCAGACCCCAATGAAGAGATGCGCATGATGTGCATCGTCAATGAGCGCCAGAGGCTCAGGCCTGATCCTCCATTGCCAACTGGGTACTATAGTAATGCCTTTGCGTTCCCAGCCGCAGTGGCAACCTCTCTCGAAACCCATTGGGCTATGCATTGGAATTGGATAGAAGGGCCAAGGCAGGCATGACCGAAGAGTATATGCAATCTGATGTTGACCTTATCGTAATCAAGGGTAGGCCTCACTTCACGTGGTGAGGTCCTACCTAGTGTCGGACGTGTCACGTGTCTATTCCATGAGGTGGATTTTGGGTGGGGTAAGCCTGTCTATGGTGGACCTGCTGAAGGTGTAGTTGGGCCATCCTTGGAGTGACAAGCTTTTATGTTCCACACAAGAATCACGAGGGAGAACAACGGATCGTGCTGTCCATTTGCTTGCAAGCCGATGCCATGGAGCGATTTGTCCAGGAGTTGGAAATAATGTTGAAGATGCAACCCACAATTGTTGTGTCTGCCTTATAATTAAACTTTGATATATGAATAAGAGTATATTGCAGTATAATAATAATAATAATAAGTTATGATAAAAATTTCATATAATTGAAGTAAATTTTTATTTTATATGAAAAGAGCGTGTGATAATAATATTTTGTTAAAATTTTTTTGCATAATTATATTCAATTTGTCAATATCTTATATTGACAATAATGAGTTCTATTAATGAGTAAAATTAAATATATTTACACATCATATATTATTTATATTTGTTTAACTATCAATTAGTATTTATTTAATTTTGTCATTTCCTTTTCAAAGTTAAAAATTATCATCAACTAAAAACATCTTATACTCTCATATAAGGAATTTCACGTTAATCTAAAGTTCAATCTAGCCATTTTAGATATTAATGATGTGTTACTTCCCAATGTCTTTGTAAGTAATTATTCGGTCGATGTCTTCTTTTAATTGCCGGAGGATACGTTGAGCATGAGAAAGAATCATCTTCATACATTTTTTCCATTTATTCACTTTCTTCTATGGTCTAAATAATGATATGGTTCTCTTATTTGTTTTAAATCAAATAGACCAAAAAGAATTTCTTAAAGTTGAGAGAGTGAAATTAAAACTAATAGTGTCAAGTTAGATAGAAAATCAAAATAACATAATATATAAATAAAAATATTTATAATATTAATATCTTAAAATATGTAATAAAAATACTATATCAAATGACCATAAAATGTTGTTTCTGTGATTTTTTGTTGATCTTAAGCTTTAAAATAGTTAGCAACGCATACTCTTTCTTAGTTGGATCACAAATGAGAAAATTGACAATGCATATGACATTTTGTTTCGTTAGACACTTTGCTCACTTCCTTCAATTTATACTCACAATATTAAGTTAAATTTTTTTGAAAAACCCATTGATGAACTAAAAAAATTTAAAAGTATTGTGTTAAAAAAACTCATAATTTAATATTTTAAATTTTATATAAAAATAATTTTAAGATGTATAAAATATACATATATATATATATATAACTAAATTAAATTTTATTTTCAAAATAAAAAATTATACAATTAATAATTTATAATTTAATTAGTTTCTTATTATAATAATATATTCACTACAACAGCAACTCGCAATAACCACCCGTAATAGCAATAAGGGAGAAAAAAGCAATAATAGTAACAAGTAAAGCAAAAGCAAAAGACTCCTGATAAAGCTGACGCAAGTCAACCGTATGCAGCAGCCCATCTTGCACTACTACATTATGTTGCAACAGGTACCGCATGTTCCCTTACCGCTGCTACTGGGAGTCCGGCCCCGATTCTGAAAAGATCGTTCAGAAAAGAGAAAATTATTATTTTTTTATGTGGTCTGAAAATTTCACTAAAATTTTCCCTAAAATGAGTTGCTCGATAACTAAAAAAAAATAATTAATTCAAATTTGATTGGGTGACTTCTCAAAATGTTTGTTTTTTTAAGCCCAAGTAAGACTAAATTTTTTTACTTTAGTTGGACAAAACTATAAACTAATAATTTTTTAAATTTTATTATGATTTAATTTTTATAGAATTTTATTTTTTTAATTTTGTATAAAATTTCTTACAATTTTAGATACATATAATCAAAATTTTAATTATTATTTTTTTTTTAATAAAATAAATTTTAAAATTTGTCATCTCATTTTAGTCAATTTTTTATTTTTTTAGTGATTTAATTTTTTGATTTTTTTGATTTACCTAAATAAAAGGCATTACTTTATAAATTTCAAATTCAAAGATATAATGAGTATAATTTTTTCTTCCCGTCAATTGAAAGGTTTGTCCAATGAAAACAAAGTGCAATAAAAAAAATAGTCATAGTGAGAAGAAGAGTATAGAAAAACAAAACCAGAAAAGAAGAACATCATTGATAAAATTTTAATTTTTTATTTTTAAGGTATTTAATTAGAATAATAAAAATGAATATTATTATAAAATTTACTCCACAACAAACTTATGAGTGGCCCAAAAGAAACGATGCTGATAAGCGGATGATATACCTTGGGATCTTGCTTTGGCTCCGTAACTCCGTAGCCGTTTCCGAATCTGGAGCGC